>PUQB01000148.1:0-381154 GCA_003024785.1 Selaginella tamariscina
GAATTTACAGGGAAAGATGTTTGTATCAAAGATATTCTTGAGAAACTTGAGAAGCCAAGTGATGATGTAAACCCAATAGAAGATGAAGATGAAAATCACAATGAAATTGAGAGGTATGTTTACATAAAATAATTGAATTTTAAATAATTTATTTTTTCTTTTCTTAGGTTGAGCATATTGAGAATTCTTGGCCTAGAATGGAGCAAGAATGCTGGTGCTTTAGAAAACGCTGGATTAGAGATGTTTTAGCAGCAAAGAGCAAGCTAGCATTACAACAGCGCATGGACATATTTGAGCTTGCAAGTAAGGATGTTAACGGTAAATGCAAGTTTTTCATATGGTGTGTAGAGTGCCAAAAGTTACTGGGATCTACTGAGGCAGAATCCACTCGAGATACATTTAAGAATTTCATATCCTACATCTCAAGTCAAAACAACATATGAAATGCTTGGCAAAGAGCTCAAGAACCAATGTTCCTATGTCTGATTGCATGGACTCTTCTGAGGCATCTTCGAGTGAAATAAACAGGAAGTTGGTTGAAGACTCAATGAAAGAAGTGAGATCTTTGTGAGCAATTACATTGTGAATTTGTTCTTTGGGAGAGCAGTGATTTTGAACGACTTGAGAAAGTGAAGATTCGTGCACATCTGATAATAGCCTCATTTCATTATATCCATATAAAGGTAAATTTTATTTTGTTTTATTATAAACTTATTTTTGATTTATTATAAATGTAATATGTTTATAATTTGCAGGTTCATGTGCAAACAATATCAAAGAACACATTGTTAGTCGTATGCATATCAATGCTGTTGTAAGAAAAGAGAATGAAAATAGTGGTCAGAGGGAAAACGTAAAGCAATCTTGCTTTAGCTGGTCAGCCTTCAAAACTCGCTTGTACTGATGGAAACCAGCAGGCGTTAACCATTATTTTCCTATAATAAGTAAGTTTGTTTTAAATTTTATCTATGGCACTACTTTAACGTTAACTTGTTTATAAATTTATATGTAACTGCTATAACATTTTAATATTACAGGTGGTGTGCCCAATGTTGAGGTGTTCAAGCAGTAAGTGATACGCTTCACTCACATTTACTTTCTATACATTATATCACTTGCTAGCTTGCTCAAATCATTGTACTGAATGATGAGACCTATAAATTACTTTAATTTTGCTTAAATTTTAAAACAGCATTTTGTATGATGGCATGTAAATATCTATGTATGTATATATATACATATGATTCTTATTTCTATATTTCAGGGTGTGAGTTAGTGAAGAACCTATGCTGGGGTTATTGGCAAACTCATTATAGATATAATAAAAAGCTTGTGAATATTAAGGGCTTCTTTCATGACAGCAAGAGCGGCTTGAATTGGTTTCCTAGCCATATGTTGTAGACATAGTCACATATAGAGGACAAGAGGTGAAGATAGAAGGCACATTTCGCACAAAAAATGCATTCGATCTCAACAGGAGTGTTTGAAAACCTTCAATATAGTTACTGTGTGAATATACCAAAGGAAAATGACTTTAGAATGCGGTTTATAGGCATGAACTTGCAGTAACTTCAGGAAGACTTGGTCGAGGTAGCAGACATCTGGAGAAGGAACTAGGCTTAGTTGGCTTTCAAGTCGAGAGTTATTAACCAATGCAAGTTTGGTGCTAGTGAGCTTTGACGATACAAAAGCTGTGCTTTATCAAAGGATGCGGATTACTGCTCTTTCAATGACATCAAGAATATTACAGATGCTTTGGGAGAGAACTTGTGTAGAGGTGATGTTCGCAAGTTTTGTAGGGATATAGTAGAGGCACATGATCATGGAAAATTTGAAGGTCTTCCAGCTCTATGGGCTTTCTTGACAGATATTGCTCAGAATATTAGGCATCCAAATAGTGGTAAACGTTGGAGTGTAGAGACTAAGGATATGTTTGAGGCTGTGAGGATTTTTGGAGGTGCTCGGATGCACAACTTTTTAGCTTTGAACTTTGGCAGTTATCCATGGATACAACATGAGTAAGACATTGCGATATGTTGTTGGTTTTAGTGAGAGCTTTTTAGCCAGCTTGCTGATATTTACAGGGTTTACACAAAAAAGATTCATCTTATGGGAGGAGTTCCTGTTTAGATATCTGAAGATGAAACTCAAATTAAAAGATGTGTCCGCTGATTCCACATCAAGATGCATTGCTTGGTTTTTGTGGCAAGCTTGAAATCATGTTTGCCAACCAGATTTTAAAGTGGTGGTAGGTAGTGGTGAAGAAGGCTTCAACACTATTACACATGTAAGTTGTTATTTTTGGTTTAATATAGTTTATCGTAATAAATTTACATATTTGTGTGTAGGCTTTTGAGACATGTCAGATGGCAAGCTATGCAAGAGTTCTCATGATTAATCCATGGTGAAAATGTGCCTCGCTTAACTTTGATGATTCAGTTGACATGCAACCGGTTTACACATAGAGAGGTTCGACAACAATGGCAAATGCTAGAAGACATGTGGAAAACAAGTTGGAAGGTGCTCTTGGACCAATGGTTGGACATGCCTCTGACGGAGATGGTCGACGTAGAAAATTCATGTTGAGGACTATAGTAAGGTGAAAGTAATCCACAAGGTTGATTGGAGTGGCTGGGTTTTTACACGCGGAGAGCAGATGGTTGGGTAGAAGGCTTGCATGACCAGGATTTTCCACATAATGGAAAGAAATTAGTCAACCCTTTGGATTCTGCTGCTAAGAGATTGGTCATCGAAGATTTCTTAATGACGTTGAACCACATATGGCTAGTGCATGAAGTTTTCCCTTGACAAGAACATGAACTGCAAAAGGGTGATGTAGAGAGAAAGGATAGACAAAATTGGATGCAGCACAACGTTTATGCTCACGTAAAGTTCAATGTTGTTTGCCAGCAGCTCGAGAACGTGAAGATTGTAAGCGAGAAGCCACACAAGGCACAGAAGTGTATCTCTCTGTAGCATCTCTTTACTTTGACATTTTTCTTTCTCCAACAAAAAGTTTAGCAGAGCCAAGTAAAAGCTACAAGCACAGTCAGTTTTTTTCAGTACTTTTAAAGTTCATAATTTTTTTCTTTATAATTTTAACTCTTTTAGTTAGACTTTGGCGCCTTTGGATTGTTCACTCTACCAACCTTCAGTTGAAGGAAAACTTCATAAGTAATGAGGCCTTTTTGGATATCGAGATCTCTTGTCATTACGTTGTTCTCTTGATCAAGCTTTTCAGGGAAAAACTTCCAGGAGTTCCAGTACCTCTTTGGCTATCAGGATCAGATTGCTGTGAAAATTTCTCAGCAAAGTAGGAGGCATGGTGCGAAATGAGCGTGCGTATGATGGTGTTGATTTACTTGACACAACTGGATGTATGAACTGGTTGAGTGAGATCAAAAGTTTGGTACATTAAACTTTCCTGTTGCACATAAGAAACAGGAAGCTATTTAGTCACATTTAGAGACAAAAGATAGTAATGTTGTTGTGGATTTAGCAAATTTCCAAGGTGACATTTGCAAAGCGGGGATTGGTATCGGGTAAGTAGGGGCCTATCCGTTTTCTGCCCTCACGATGCCGAGTGCTTGTGCTTCCAGCATTGGCTTGATCAACAAGATCCAAGAGCACCGATAGAGCGGGTGCTAGTTGCCGCAAAGGGCACAAATCATCTCCCGGTGTTCTGGCTGCCTATCCATGTCATTGTACCTCTGACTGTGCTCCTCTAACCGCAACCTTCTGTGGGGTTCATTAGTCATGTGCACTTGGCTCCTCTGATTCTTTGTGTCCCCCTCTGATTTCTGTTCCATCGCCAATGCGACTGCTTGCGGTAGCATGTTACTTATGAGCTTGGCCAATCGATAGCAATCGTATGTGTTGTGGGACCCACGAACGTTACATACCCTACAGTACTTGTCCTTGTGTGCTGTGTATCCCATTTGGGCAAGCATTACGGTTAGGTCCTCCTTACCTTGTGGGCCTCCCCTCATTGTGGTTGCACCTACTCTTTGGCTCCAAACCCTCGTTCCTTTCTAACAGGCTTTGGGGCGTCTAGAGGTTTTCCTCGTTCATGGTGGTGTCATTCACCCTCTCGGCATTTGATTTATCCTATGTCTACCTCTCCTAGCGTCTCTCAGCTTCTTACTTTTCTGCTTTCTTGGTGTACCGGAGTAACTTGTCAAACCTCCAGTCATTATCTAGTCCAATCCATTTATGAATCTCCGGTCATAATCCCTTCTGGTACCACATCTTCTTGGTCAGGTCAACGGGGGATCCCTTAACTAGGCGATGTACCCAAGTATGTGGATTGTGTATTCGTCGACCAACTCTCCTATTTTTTATTTCAAGTTAGCTAGCTTGTGGATTACCTCTTCCTTACATTTTTCCTCCTAAAAGGTGTTTAAGAACGCCCTTTGTGTGATCTCCTAGCGAGCTTTTATGTTTGCCTTGTGGAATCGCATCCACCAAGCATGTGCCTTCTTGTCTAAAGTGCATGCAAATGTGCTTAGCTTCTTGTGGTTATTGCTTATGCTCCTCAACTTGCACATCTGCTCAAACTTGTGTACATGCTTGTCGACGTCTTTGCCTCTTGCTCCACGGAACGCGGGTAAGGACATTGTTCTACATCCAGTTGAGCGTGTGGGCAAGTAAGGTCACCGGGTCTACTCCCATGGCTTCTTGTCGAGTCTAGGAAGTGCTTTGGTCCGGACCCTTTGCTTTGGACGTGCTGTCGTCTATGTCCCAATATCCCGCAAGTACCTTTTACACATGCCCTTCTATTGAAGGTTGGTGATGAGGATGGGCTCCTCCCAGTTGTCCCTCGGGGCCCCTTCGCGGGACCAACATTGTTAAAGGTAAAATATTAGGAGCATAGGACATCCTATTGTGAAGAGAATAAGGGTAGGAAGGTTTGTAATAAGCATGGAAGGAAAGTTTGTGAAGGAGGAAAATCCTTACCGAGAGGAAAAGAGAGTAAGAAAAGGAAAAGGAAGTCTCGAAAAGGAAAAGGATGATGTGGCGAGAGAAAGGGTAGTTAAGAGGTAGTTAGAGCAAGAGAGAAGGGGTCTCCACAAGAAGTTCCAGCAAGAGAGAGAGAGTCTCCACGCTTTGTTCTCTTGTATTCATGTTAGAAATGAAAGTGCATATTATAAGATCTTGTGTGTGTGATATGTATACTCTCAATGAATGGATATAATAAGGCAATAGCCAAAACTCTCCACATATGTATATATTAAAACACCTTCTCTCTTCACAATGACTGGTCTTTGAAGTCAAGGGCAGAACGGATGTAAAGAAAGAGTGTGTAACCTTTCTTGACGGTGAGAGAAAGGAAACGATTAAACAGAAAAATGTGAGGTTTTTTGTTTTCTTGTTTAACAAGCATGATTGCTTGTGGCAGGCATACCTCGACTGGATGGTATCCCTTCGTCCAAGGAGTGGTTGGGTAGGACTATGCAACCTTACAGTGGTGTCAAAGTGTAAAAGTATTTAAGTAAATATAAATGGATTAACTTGTGTTCTTAACAAAGTTGTATAACAATATATATTTGCCAGAAAACAAATATATATTGTATAGTCAAATGTATATGTTTTAGAACCTTTGTGGCTCTTAACTATTTTTATTAGCTAGAATTAGCAAAATATGCTTAATCATCAAGGTGCTGACCTGTAATGGGAAATTTGTCATATTTACATAAAGTTTTACATTAACAAAGAATTTCAAATTTCATAAATGAGACGTGGGAAATGTCATCCACCGGAATATATTAGGTTGTGTGGACATGACAATTACAGAATACGCTTGCCCAAGAACCTTAGTTCTTGATTAGGGTGTTGGAAGGCACTGGAGAAGAGATTGTGAGTGTGTGGCATGTTCTATGAGTACATTATTTATTGTATTACTATGTGTAGGTGAAGAACAAGAAATCTGTGGAGTTAGCGGAGCCCAAGAAGTTGCACACAGGAAATGTGACCAATGTGTAACTTATGATATATATTCTTTATTTATGTTATATAATTTAATTTAAATACATTACATTATCTATTACATTTTGTTAAAACTATCACTTAACTTTATAAATTAATTATAAAATCATTAGTTCATGTTTTCATGTTCAAATATAAATTCCATTGCTAATTTAAACAATAAAATTTATAAATTTATATTAATATTAATAATAATAATATTGTTAACACTGCAATGAATTCATGATGTTGCCATCACGATAAATTCGTTAGTGTTATTTTTAATTTAATTTACTTTTGTCCTAATATTTATTTACTTATTTTCTTTTAATTATTATTTTATTTATAAACTAAAAGCTTTATAGATTGTATTATAAAAAAGTTGCAATTTTTAAAATTTTGTAAAGGTGTGTGATTTTCAAAGTAATTTTTACACTTATAATATAATTTTTTATCTAGAAAACTTGTAAATTATCAAAACAATTATAAGATTATTGAGGGAGTGTGAGTGTGAGTTAACCTATCAACAAATGTGATCTTCATCGTCTTAAATTCTTGAAATTTAGATTAAACTTAAAGTCAAGTTAATTTTTAAATTTAAATTTACATTAATATTTTCAGACTTCAAAGCATTAATCAAATAGACTCCAAATATACACAATAATATATGTAATAAACATATTTTATGTATTGTTGTTAGAAAGTGTTGAAACCTAAAAGGTGTAGGTAAAAAAGGATGGCTTGCACAATTTACTATTGCAATTTTTTTTAAATCTGAATTGTGCCCTTTAAAACTATTTACCATATGAAAAATCCCCATGGGAAGAGCTTGGAAGTGCTAAGAGAGATCCTAGATAATCTTGTGATGTACTTGATCCTTTTATACAAGAGAAGACAACGCTTGGAGGTTTTAAGCATAAGATATGCATCAAGAGCACAGATGATATAATTCTTGTTCTCATCAGTAATCCTAAATACAATCTTTGGTGATACACACTACGTCTACAATGCCAATGCCAAAGGGTAAGGCAATGAAGAACCTCACACATGATAGCGTGAGCTTTTTGAGCTGTTTGGTGTAATGGGTATGTTATGCACCACTACGTACAAACTAGAGACCCTCACAAAACCACCTGACCTCTCCCAAACTGTCTCTAGTCTCCACACGCTGCTCTCCAAAAGGATGCCAATATTAGGGTGTCTTCCTTAATTCTAGGTATAGCTCTTCAAAAATATTCTAACTTATACCTTTCTGGGGAATATTCTTTGATTAGTTATATGAGTCATAACAATCCTTCCTCTATTAGCAAGTCCTTGTTCTCAAGGGTAGTATAATTTACTCAACTGGTCCTATATTGTTAGCCTCATACATCCACAAAGAATTTATCCGGGACTCGTTCCTTAATGCAAGTTGTAACTAAAATGGGCATGGCTATAGTCCCATTTCCTAATAATTAGCAATTTTAGCTATTTAATTAGCATTTTCTAATATTAAAGGAATATTCTTTAGAATATATGTTTGAAAAGAGAATATTCTTTAGAATATTCTATTTTGTATTCTACCCTTTAATAAATTATAGCATTCATTGAACAAAAATTAATAACATTATAAAAGTAGAATGTATTAAATTATATAATATATTGCCTAATATAACAATTAAGGAAGAGCATAAGAGGTACATTATATAAATATTGATGTTTTATTAAATATTGATGTTGTTATTAAATATTATTTAAATATAACATTATTAATTAAAATTTGTAGTAGTAATAATATATATATAAATCCTATAATAATATAGTCAATCTTCCATATCATTTTTTAAATTTATATAGTTAAGTATACAATTTGGTACTATTATTAAAGAGTTTATAATAATTATGAATATTAAATATATGATATTTTATAATTTTGTAATTGCTTTAAGCTTCAGAAAACATACATTCCCTTGCAGTTTTGTTAATCGTGACTTTATCAACGCTTCTTGACATCCACCCATATCGAATGGATTTAACATTTATAAAACATGCTGGGTCTTTTTGATTGGGAGACCATGTTTTCTCTAGGCATCCATTATATCTTTCGCTCTCCTTCTCGTGTCGCCTTTTTTGTGGTTTGAACCATGCAACCTTAACAATACTATTTTTTGTGATTACTTCAGGTGTGTCGATAATTTGACCCATCCAAATAGGCTGATTATATGACGCATCTGGAGTAATGAGAACCATCATTAGTTTTTGAAGATCCTTGCAGCAATCAAAGTATGCTTTAGGTTTTTGGTTCCTTTGTCCAACAAAGTGTGGGGTTTGCACTTCCACATCACTACTGGCTTCTATGTCGTCTGTGCTCAGTGATGTCATTTCAATCTCCTCTCGCCACCTTGTTTTAGGCCAGAAAGGGTGTTGCAATTCTGTACTTGTGACAGTAGGCCCTTCCAACTCTCGAACAACAGTCTCCCAATAGTTGACCACATGCTTATATAGTTCTGAGTAACCAGTTGCCTTATCAGAATTCTTTGGCATCGATTTTTGAACCCATGCCACATATTTTTTGATGCCATCAATAATAACCTCTTGTTCCTTGAGCTGGGCACTCAATGGAATAGGGTCTGGTTGTCCTTCTGGGAGAAGTGGCTTTCCATCCTCTCCACTTTTGAAGAGCATTAAGCCCTCTTTCGGTAACCACTCCTGCTCTGATGGCCGTAACTTGTACTGCATAATAGGTATACCATCTCGTATGGAGAAAAAGAATTGTAGCGGCACAAGGTGACCAACTAAAGAATCACTCCCTTCTTTTATATACTCCTTGAGAAATTTTTTGAAGTCTGGCACCTCAGTCACAAGCAAAGCACAACTTTTTTTGGAGATGCAATTTTCAAAAAGATTCATCATATGCGGTAAGGTAAGTGCACTTGTCCTTTTTGTAGAGTTGGAGACCTTGCTGAAGAACGCATCAATATCTTCATGAGTGTGACCAACCATAAGGAAACTGAGCGTGATTGTTTCAAACACACCTTTGGCAACAAGCATTGACAAGTATGCTAGCACATATCTAGAAAATAAAAGTAAGTATGAGCTTGAGAAACCCTTAAGTAAAATGATTTACCTATTTTTGTTCTCGCCTGCACAATTATCCATCTGTAAAAGCAAATGACGAGGAAGCTTATTTGATGTTGAGGACACATGTACACTATTTGAGCTAGATCCCTCCACTGAACCTGAACTCTCAACAGGGCCATCTTTTTTGTGCAGGTTGCTGACAATGCCTCTCATATTCCCAAGTAGCCTCAAGTGCAGACGTGTTCATGAGAGCATTATGTAAAGGTTGAAGGTGTTGTTTCTTCACTTTGAGATCACTGATAGGACTTGTCTGTGAGTGGGCTTCAAGGTTTCTGAAACACATGGCTAACGACCCAATAGTGAAATTGGAGTCGCTAGACCAATGTGGAAGTGAAAAGTGTCCATATGACTCACAACCGTGTCCATGTGTTAGCACACCTGTCAAGAAATCGGAAGTTTCATGACATTTCCAAGGCACTTTGGTGTTGCAAAGAGCTTTGGAATGCTGGTCTTTGAATGATCCATCTTGTCATGGATCAAGCACAGGTACTCTGATGGGCGTGACACAGAAAGCATGCGGTGTGCATAGTACTGAGACCGCAAGTTTGTTGTGCAATCATGTGGGCCTCCATCTTCCTTTGAATGGTAGTGATCTCCACCAAGGTTTTTGCACAAGCCTCTGCAGCCTTCAATGATGTACAAGTGTCACACTTAGAAAAGCTAGAGTGTTTTGCAATCTCCACATCCTTAAAATGAGTATTCCATATGTTGTTGAAGGTACCAGTGCAGATTGCTTGGAGCCCCATCAAACTGAGGCACTTGTTCACATGTTCACACAGTTTCAATTGAGTGTAGATTGAAGGAAAACCTTGAGATTTTCCCTGACCCCTGCATTTGTGGTTCGGCATTTGTGAGGCATCCTGTCTGCATTTGCTTCCACAAAAGCCTTGAGTATCTCTATGGCTGCCATGATGTGAGAGCGGGTTTTGACCAAGCAGTGTTCCCATGAACTGAGGTTCGCGCTCCATCTAGCCACTCATCCCTCCGACGGTAGAACGTGGTCTTTGGGATCCCGTATATACTGTACCAAGCTTTGAAGCAGATGGCCACCTTATTAAATACCATGGATGTACTCTGATAACCTGTGTCCGAGGCCATTCCATCAATACACCCAGTTAGTGCAGCATATACAAACTCATGCCTTTGCTTTTGGGTGAGCATACGAAAGACATGTCTACATTGGGTAATTTCATTCCGGTCTGCCATCTGACAACACTTCTTCTTGCAACAGTCAATCGTGGAAATGCTCGTAACACTTTCGGAAGATGTAGGATCCATCTTTACCCTCTTGCTGAAACTTGCAGGGGAAGATCTACAACCCATGAATCGCCTTTTTCTTACAATAGGACCAATGCAAGGAACCTCTTCAAATATGAGTTGTTCTTCCGGGTTGTTATTATTGAAATCCAACCCAGAATATGTTGAACCATCTTGCCGTCTTAATTCAGATGTTCGCCACCTCACGAGGGATCCAGGATACAATGTGCCATTAGGTGAAACCTCTGTCACAACTACACCCACGAAGTCGGACCCTAGTTTCTCTTCTGACACTGCTTCCATTGGATTTATAGCTGTGATGATGCCTCTTCCGACTTCAATCTCACGAAGAAAGAGAATCACCTCATCCATACAGCAGGCAAGCCATCATCTGGTAAACTCGTGCTACTATTTGTTTGTGACTCTGCATATTTGTGTCAGCCTTGACTTCATCCAAATTCCACAATACAGGAGAACCCTCCTCAAATTCCATTCCCAGAACCTCAACATGCTTGTAAATGGTGTTCACCCATACGTACACACAAGATCCTTGGGAAATATTGTGACATGATGCATTATTATCTCGAACTTCCACAGTTCCAGTGCCAACTATCTCGTTGTTCCGAAGAAGACATACTTTATCTCCAGTATTAAACATATTGTCCTGCACATAAATAATTGTATTATTTATGATATCTGTTTATGCAATATTTCTAAGAAATCTGAATTACGGTTACTTAATAATATGCATATGCAATAATACATAATTATGTTTAGAGATAATATCTCATGTTTGATTAATACAACTGATGGGCGGGATTAATCCCGCCCACGAATCCCTCCGACGAGGAACGGTCGGCGGGATTAATCCCGCCGCCGACTCAACCCCTTCGGAGAGAGTCGGCGGGATTAATCCCGCCTTGGACTCCTCCGACAAGGAAGAGCCGGCGGGATTAATCCCGGCCTCTTCCTCCTCGGGGGAGTCCGGCGGGATTAATCCCGCCGCCGACTCCCCTTCGGAGAGAGTCGGCGGGATTAATCCCGCCTTGGACCCCTCCGAGAAGAGCCGGCGGGATTAATCCCGCCGCCTCTTCCTCCTCGGGGAGTCCGGCGGGATTAATCCCGCCGACTCTCTCCGACGAGGAAGGGAGTCCGGCGGGATTAATCCCGCCGACTCATCCTCGCCGAGAGAGTCGGCGGGATTAATCCCGCCGGACTCCCTTCCTCGTCGGAGGAAGAGGCGGCGGGATTAATCCCGCCGGCTCTTCCTTGTCGGAGGGAGTCCAAGGCGGGATTAATCCCGCCCACAATTCTTACGACGGGGAATGGGTGGCGGGATTAAACCCGCACATAACTCTCTCCAAAACTATGATTTCAAAGAGATCTCGGGATAAATCCTGTCCCCAAATCTTTAAAACAGGGAAGTGGTGGCGAGATTAATCCCGCCACCCCTTCCCTGCCTCCTAAAATGGTTGGCGGGATTAATCCCGCCGACAACTCTTTCTAATAAATTCTGGTAACTCTTCATCAGTTGAGAAGGTTATCGACGGGATTAATCCCGCCACTCTTTTTCAGTGGCGGAGAAGCATTGCCCGGGAGATGGTGGCGGGATTAATCCCGCCACTTCTTCAAAGAGGCGAAAAAGAAATGGCCGGATTAATCCCGCCGCCCCGGTTAACCTAGAATATTAAGTTAAAAGGATATTTAAACGGATAAATCCCTAACGGAATATATTATAATCCTAATGCATTTCTAAACCCCTAAATTGTAATTTTAAGAGAGAATGTAAGAGAGTGAATCTTAATAAGTATTTTTAAATTTGTTTATAATACTTACTTGTAAACAGCACTGAAGGCGCCGTGCTTTCCTATAAAGAATAGCACCCAATTTAATCTCGCTCCTGAGATGATCACTATGAAGAAAAAAGAAGATCTAAAGAGTGAAAAATACAGAAATGAAGAAACCCTTGCCGGAGAAAGAACCAGATCTGAATTTGAGTGGGAAATTAAATGCATTTTCAAATTTACATGTCAGACCGACAATACATATGTCAGAAATTCAAATTTTTTAAAAAGAACAGAAAATAAAATTTAAGATGAGTTGACACAAATATCCGACACTCTGACATATATACTCTCCAGTTCCAATGAGTATTTTAAAATTGCATTTAATGTTATTCAAGTGATTCAAGCTGTTTAATATTACGAAATTTTAGACTATATTCTACATTCTTAGTATTCAAGTATATTTATATTATATATATATATATAATATATACTTATACAATAAATAAATTGATATATTATTATGTATCATTTAAAATATATTCATAGTCTGTTTATTATTATTATTTTCTTAATTACTCGAGTATTTAGTTTTCATTTCCTAGTATCAATGGGATATTCTTTAATATTTTATTAATATTTGAAGAATATTCTAATATTAAACCTGATTATCATAATTAAATTAGTCTTGTTCTTAATTATTGCAGTAATTATTCTACATTTGTATATATTAATGGGATTTTCTCAATTAATTTGTTATTATTTCAAGAATATTCATGTGTTAAACCTTATTATCAATATTAAATTAATACACACTATGAACATATTTTAAATTATACATAATAATACATCATTTTATCTAATATATAGTCATATATAGTTTTAATAATATATATATTAATATCATTTCCTTAATTACTTGAGTAATTAATCTTCTTTATATTAATGGGATATTCTTTATTATTTTCTTATTATTCCAAGAATATTCCAATATTAAACATGATTATGATAATTAATTTAGTTAATTATTTGAGTACTTAATTTATATTTATATGGGATTTTCTCAATTAATTTCTTATTATTTCAAGAATATTTCAATGTTAAACCTTTTTATCAATATTAAATTAATATATATTATTAAAACTATATAATGTTCTTAATTATTCGATGTTTATTTTGCACACATATATAAACACAATCATAAATTTACACACGCATTACAAGAACTTACAAAAACACATATGCACACACATGCACAACCCTAAACCAAACTGAAGAAATAGGTTGCTTCTTTATTGAAAACATCATGTTCAACGCATGTATGATATATGTACTCAATCTGTGTGACTGTATGTAACACATTAAATTTACATGTGTTATATTAAGCTTGTTGGGAGCAAACCCTAAACCCTAAACCCTAAACCCTAATATGTAACACAATGAATTTATTCATGTATTTATGTATGTCTGTGTGTATACACGTGTGCATGTATATATGTGTACTCTGTATGTATATATGTGTACTTTCTGTCTTCTCTCATACATACACACCATGCATGATCCATGTTAATATGTACTGTCTCTCTTCTCTCAAACATACACACCATGCATGATCTATAATATGTACTCGGTCTCTCTAATATTATGTACTAATATGTATGTGTGTATAATACACACCATGCATGATCCATAATATGTACTGTCTCTCTTCTCTCATATACTATGTATGTATATCTGTGTATAATATGTGTAAGTATATATGTGTACTAATATATGCAATGTGTAAAAAATAATTTTTCAACACTCTCTCTTCTCTCATACATACACACCATGCATGATCCATCCTAAATCCAAAACCCTAAACCCTAAACCCTAAACCCATGTAATATGTGTGTATGTCTGTGTGTATACACGTGTGTATGTATATATTATGTGTATTAATATATGCAATGTGTATGTATGATGTATTGATACACATGAAACTTTAACACTCTCATGGACACACACATGTTAAATCCCTGCATGATTTATATTTTTGAGGTGTATGTGATACACCCACGCACACGCACGCGCTAATAATATAATGAAAGAATATTCGTTTAGGGCGAATCTATATTTTATTCTTTTTAGGGTTTAAGTATATTCTCAGAAGGAATATTCTATTAGGGTTGATATATATATTTAATTCCTTTAGGATTTAGGTATATTCTTAGGGTTTCAAGAGGCGGCGGCTGTGAAATCGGCGGCGGCGGCTGTGCACACAGGTGAGATCTGTGTGTGTGTGTGTGTGTATGTATGTATATATGTATAGGAGTGTGCGTATAATTTTATTTATTAGTTTTATCTCTCGCACACACACGCACACTCCTGTGTATGTATATGTGTGTGTGGGTGTGTGTTTGTTTATCTGTATGATTTTATTTGTTTCGCTCACACACGCATACACACGATATACATATACACATATATATATATATACCTATATACATATATACATACATATATTATGTGTACCAGTATCTGTAAATTTTTTTTTATTGATCTTGCTTTACACACACACACACACACCACACACACACACACATATATATATATATATATATATTATGTATACCAGTATCTGTAAATTTTTTTTTATTGATCTATCTCTCCCACACACACGCGCACTGCTTTACACACACACACACACACACACACACACATATATATACACACACACACACACACACACATATATATATATATATATAATCAATGCATATTAACAAATAGTATACAACACTAGTTTATATATATGCTTATATATTCATATGGGTTATATATCTATATACACACATATATATATGTGTGTGTTTTTCTGTATAATTTTATTTATTTATTAGTTTTATCTCTCGCACACACACGCACACTCCTGTGTATGTATATGTGTGTGTGTGTGTGTTTGTTTATCTGTATGATTTTATTTGTTTCGCTCACACACGCATACACACAATATACATATACATATATATATACCTATATACATATTACATACATACAACACTAGTTTATATATATGCTTATATATTCACAGACTCTCTCTCTTTCTCTATAGATTATATATCTATATACACACATATATATGTGTGTGTTTATCTGTATAATTTTATTTATTTATTAGTTTTATCTTTCGCACACACACGCACACTCCTGTGTATATATATATGTGTGTGTGTGTTTGTTTATCTGTATGATTTTATTTGTTTCGCTCACACGCATACACACGATATACATATACACACATATATATACCTATGTACACACATATATTAGGTGTACCAGTACTGTATAATTTTATTTATTTATTTATCTCTTGCACACACACGTACACTACATACATACATACATACATATAATATATATACACACACACATATATATGTGTGTGTTTTTATCTCGCTAAGCCCCTCGAGCGGCGGGATTAATCCCGCCGCTATAGGTTTATAGCCTCGGCGGCGAGATTAATCCCGCCGCTATATGGTTGGGGTCATGGCGGCGGGATTAATCCACCGCCGAGGCCCTTCAGGCATGGGTGAGCGGCGGGATTAATCCCGCCGCCGAGGCCCTCACGCAGGCTATGGGCGGCGGATTAATCCCGCCGCTCTACGACAAACCGAAGAGCGGCGGGATTAATCCCGCCGCCCATGGCCTGCGTGAGGGGCCTCGGTGGCGGGATTAATCCCGCCGCTCATCCATGCCCTGCGCGGAATGCGGCGGGATTTATCTCGCCGGCAATGGCCTGTGTGAAGGTTCTAATGGGCGGGATTAATCCCGCCGGATTCCGCGCAGGGCATTTACAGGGGATGGGCGACGGGATTAATCCCGCCGCCGAGGCCCCTCACGCAGGCCATGGGCGCGGGATTAATCCCGCCGCCCAGGGAATTCACGCAGGACATGAACGGCGGGATTAATCCGGCCCCACGCTCATGCCCTTCGCGGAGGGCGGCGGGATTAATCCCGCCGCTCAGGCACTTCCGCGGATATAAGCGGCGGGATTAATCCCGCCCCCACCCATCCCTGTTCAAAAATGCCGCAGCCAATATATATGTGTGAGCGCATGATTTACGAGAGGGCGGCGGGATTAGCCTCCGAACCTTCATTACCCGGTGGCGAGATTAATCTCCGAACCTTCATTACCCCATTGGTATGTTGAATCAATTCCGACTAACTCTGTCTGAGACGGAGAAGGTTTACAAAATACCAATGGAGGGAACCGAGAAGGGTGGTGGGATTAATTTAACCATCCCTTACATGGTGGGCGGGATTAATCCCGCCGCGTACGCATGCCCTGCGCGGAATCGGGCGGGATTTATCCCGCCGCCATTGGCCTGCCTGAAGGGCCTAGGCGGCGGGATTAATCCCGCAAGATTTCGCACAGGGCATTGGCGTTCGGCGGGATTAATCCCGCCGACTAAGGCCCGAGTGAAGGGCCTGGGAGGCGAGATTAATCCCGCCGACGCCAATCCCTGCTCGGAATCGGGCGGGATTTAATCCCGCCGCCATTGGCCTGTCTGAAGTGCCTAGGCGGCGGGATTAATTCCGCCCGATTCCGCGAAGGGAATTGGCGTCCGGCGGGATTAATCCCGCCGCATAGGGACCAAGTGAAGGCCCTGGGCGGCGGGATTATCCCGCCGAGTCTTCAATGCCTGTTGGAGGAATGAATCCGCCCCCTTCCTTTGTTTTCCTCCATTGGTGAGTCAGACCAATCCCAAACGTTTCTGTCTGAGACGTAGAAGGTTTCAACATACCAATGGAGGGGAACTGGGAAGGGTGGAAATTCATTTAACCATCACTTACATGGTGGGCGAGATTAATCCCGCCTCCTTTCTGGAGTCACTGAAGGGGTGTGAGAAATAAATCCTGCCCAGTTCTCTCTGAGACCGAGAAGGGTGGCAAGATTAATTCCGCACTCCCGTTCAAGGCCTCCAGAAAGGTGGCGAGATTAATCCCGCCCACTCTTTCAGGAGGCATTGAAGGGGTGGCGAGATTAATTTCCATGTGAATATATATGTGTATTAGTATATATAAGTTGCATATCTCATTTTATTTACTTTTATCATCTTATCATAATATTTCGAGTAAAAGCTAGGAATCTATGTAAAACTGTCCAGAGCTCACATTTGTGGTGGTTCTAAAACGAAATGTTATCTTTCTTTTGCACTAACACAATGTGAGCTTCGGACAGTTAATTACGTCTACTTCTCTCTGTGTATTATTTTTGTATATTCGGGTTTATACAAGTGTGTGTGCGTTTTTTATATAATTTATATTTATAGTGTATTATTTTGCAGAAGGACGATTTGATCAAACAAGGAGATCGAGTCATTAGTATGGAGTCGTCGTCAAATTCTGGGTAAGAATTAAAATAAAATCTGTTATACTCGGATACTTGAACTAATCATTTTTGTATTCAGATGTGGAATTGAAGTGACATTAAAGACAAGGCAGGAGAAGAGATGGGCAGGGGGATTTTGGAATCAACTTGGCCATATTTTAAGATAAATGGAAAGCGCATTGGAGCAACCATGGTTGCTGTCAAATTAACCTCTGTCACATCTCATGGACAAGCAAAACAATGGAAAGTAGATTCGCTAGTCAAGCACCGAAAGCAGGCTGCGAACCCAGATTGGACGATGCTCGACAGATATGCCTTGTTCCATCCAATGTCACGTTCTCGGATCCAGAGGTCGTCAGTTACAACATTAATCTCGGGTGGTTTTGTCGACTTGTGGATAATGACGTTCACGTGTTCACTAATGATGTTGACCTTGGAGTTCTTCTTCAACTCAACGAAAGCCCATCTATGGAGGGGATCCATCTGGATGTCTACTTCGAAGATCTTCAGACTCATCGAGTAGGTGTATTGTCAGGAGATATTGTTTCACAATACAAAAATCAGCAAGTGGAGCAATCGTCCCTCTTCACATTGAAGAAGAACACAGCGACATCATAAGGGAGATTGAGAAGGTGGCTCGGTCTCAGGTTCTCTACAGATCCACGTTCAATTTGCTTAGGAGCTTCGGGAGCTGGAGAGTGTGCCGAGAACACTAGAACAGCTGCAGTCGGGGATCACACATGTTGATTCGGATCGCAAAAGAAAATCATCAATCGTTTTGTCAGCTGCACCTGTGGCATCTCATGCTGCAATAAGTCACAAGGAAATGATGTTGGATGATAAGATTTATCCTTGTAGGGTTAAATATTGCAGCGTCAACCCAAACTTCAATTACAGGCCACTCAACCAGGAACGTGTAGCTGAGCTCATGGAGAAGATGAAGGACGACAATTCTTATACCGTTCCACATAATGCTGT
Organism: Selaginella tamariscina; assembly: GCA_003024785.1. Classification (NCBI taxonomy): domain Eukaryota; kingdom Viridiplantae; phylum Streptophyta; class Lycopodiopsida; order Selaginellales; family Selaginellaceae; genus Selaginella; species Selaginella tamariscina. The sequence goes on from PUQB01000148.1 coordinate 18,478, forward strand.
TTTGTGTCCATACTATGAAAGAAGGAAGGGTGCTGACAAAGTCTGGATCACAACACCAGAACAACTCATGAAGATTCAGACGGAGAATAAAAGATCTATCAAGTACTACATCATTAGTGGCCAGCACACAATAACGGCAGCCCAACGACTTCTCGATGAACACAACAAAGGAACGATGGCAACAAAACTTTCCGAGCATACCCGTGAGAAGCTGACAAAAAGATCGGCGTTTTTAGCTAAGCCGAATCTCACAATCGAGCAGTACCATAAGTTATCGGCGGAATGGGACGCTGCCGACACCAACCACTACAACAGCAAAATATGGGAGAAGTTTAAACACACGCGAGCCGTGTGGGAATCTCTTCAGCGACCACAAAGAGCTACCGCAGGGAATACACAATCTGCGGAATACCGGGTAAGCAAATTGTTTGGGCGGGATTTATCTCGCCGGTATATTAATCTGTCTTTTTCCTCAGAGAGTTGAAGAAATTGCAGCAGTTGATTTTGCCCAGGTGGGCGGGAAGGAAACATCATTTCTGATGATGTTGATTTCTTGCCCCGAAGATAGGATCTTTGCCAAATGGTTGGGGATTATGGAATCCTTTTCAAAAGGAACACTGAAGAAGAAGCAGACAAGTGAAGGGGAGCCCTCAGAAAAGTCTGCAAAGAAACCCAGTAAGACGCCGAAGGCTAAGTCTGTTCAATCTACAAAGGATGTAGACAACGATTTCAAGCTCACATGGTTGAAGCCTTTAAATGGAACAACGATGGAGGAGATGGAAGTCTTGGCTGATTTGGTGATCGATGGCAAACTACAAATCAATAACAGCAGCCCAACCTCTCCTTTTCATCTCAAGGCAATGGAGTTGAAGACGGTCAGGCATTTCAAGGAGTGGTTGGGAATACACTGCCACAAACTGGGTTGGACCTCGACTTCAACATATGAAGAGGTTAGCAAATATTTGCATGTGACGAACGATGATATGCTTGTCGAATGGGTGAACCAATCGGAAGATCTAGGCAAGAATCTATTGCACGCCAACGCCAAAAAGGAGAACATTGGGATGACGCCTTCTCTTATGGCAGTCCTTCAGCAGCGGAGAACCGAATTGAACCTTATAAAGGAGGATGCTACGAATCACGACAAGCCCTACAGATGTTTGTTGTTAGATTCGGAGACTTTATGGGGTAACATCACTGCTTGTAGGAAACCGTTTCAATTGTTCGTGATGGATCGGCGGGTGTCAAAAAATCTTTCGACAGATAGGGCACTAGAGGATCTGGTGGAGAAACTTAGCCGTGCAAGCATATACATAGAAGGTATTTATTATTGAATTCATGCTTGCGCTCTTCACTGATACCTACTTTTTCAGGTATTTATTTCTTGATTCTTGCTCATGTCACCGATACTTTTGCCTTCGCCTTCGCCAAGAAGAATAGACATCGTTGGACAGGATTTTATATGAACGGATGCTAATCCCAAGTGCATTGATACTGTTGTTCACTTGGTTGTTAGGAATGCGCCAAACAATTTCAAGCTTCCAAATGACTGGCCAGGCATCTGTTTGCACTCCAACGGCCCTGAACCTCCATCCGATACACCGATAGGTATGAGTGACGTATTCGGCAATGTACGTTATCCAAACATTACAAGTCAAGCGGCACGGAGCATCGTCAACTTGATCAGGGGTCCTCACAGTGATGCGTGGGTTTTTGACTACTGCACTAGGGGGTCCGTCTTGAAGGAGTGTTACCTTCGGCATACATGTGTGTTTGCCGTTGAGAAGGATAAGACCATGGTTGAGGACCTGAACAAGTGGATAGATTGGGTCTCAACTGAGTACCCCAACGATTCCATAAAGGCGTATTTGAGAAAGTTCCCTCCAGATAAGTGCGATAGCTCTGAAGGTGAATCTGGTTCAATCTCGGAGTCTGAGAACGAACATCAATCAGATATTAGACCGGAAGTTATCTCGAGGAGTACAGAACATTCGCACACTCCAGGACCCATGGAAACATCAATAGAAGATGCAGAAGATCTTGAACCATCTCACAAGCGGCTTAGACCTTCTTCGCCTCATTCAGAAGGTAATAGCGAAGAAGAATTGATAATGAATTGATAGAGTGATGAATAGTTGTAAATGAGTGTAACATAAGGCATTTTTGTATATTTCTTTTATATTTGTACAGAAAATAAATTCTCAAGGATTAATGAAGCTTTTAGTTCAAACATGGGTCACACATTAACAAGGTAAATAATATACCTTGATAATTTTAAGGTCAGCTAATTATCATTTTGCAGATGTAATGAAATAATTGAGAACATGGATTTTCAGCATTGCCATGAGGTAAGAGAGGGGTTTGGCGACAATTTCTTGTGCCACATGTCAGAATGACAGAGTTCATGCAGGAAATGGATAATAATGCAGCTCAAAACATCGTTACCATGGGGGCCACTTCAGTTTTTGCATCATCATTTTTATTGGCTTCAGTTCCGAAATCAATTTCTTCAGCGCATGCAATATCTGAATCTTGTAAGGATGATGTACAATTAAATGATGAAGGGATAGGCAACGAAATAGTGGCAACGGATAAATGTGAAAGGGAGCAAACAAGTGATTTGCAAAGTATTCAAGAGGCAACGCTATCTCATGTTACTCATGGCCATATTGTGTTGTTGGATGTCAATGGTGTTCTGCTTCATCGACAAAGGCCCGAGGATAGAAAAACAGAAATCAAACAAGGAGATTTCATTCCTTGTCATGGTAAATTTCGATATGATATTATTTTTCGTCCAGGGTTGGATCGTCTCTTTCAAAAGCTTAAGGAGATGGGTGCGCTTGTGGGGATTTGGTCATGCATGCAGATTCATAACTTAACACCGCTGTTGAGTTTACTTAAGAAACATTGTAGTGTTGCAGAAGAGGTGATTCGTAAAGATTGGATTTTTGACCAGCGAATGTGTCATAAACCTCTCGAATTTCACAATATAAGAAAGGAAAGCAAGCCATACTTCTTCAAGAATGAAAGAATAATTGGGACTCATGGGGAGATCAGTCGCTTAAGGATAACGAAGAATGCACATATCTTAGTAGTAGACGACTCTCCTCAGAAGGCTATGCTCAACCAAAACATTGCTTGTATTCATCCAATCACTTTCGATCCATATTCTGATATCGATATCATGGATGAGCTAGTGAACTACTTGGATACGTGCCTCAGAAAGAAGAATCTCGAAAATTTTTGTGAGCAGTATCCACCGTATCATACATTTCCTGAAGCTTTTCTTTCTCGTGATATTGAATTTTATAAAATGAAGGATAGCAACCGGGCGCTTTATAATATTATTCTTAAGGAACGTCAGTTTTTAGATGAGCCTTTATGCAGACCTTCTCTTATCACATCTTATGTATTAACAAGGATGGCAACTCCCAATTGCATTCGTGAGAGTGTTAAGTGGTGGCAACAACATCAAGATATTGACCAAAATGATTTGATTAATCCGGAGAGTGATGATTTAGGACAAATTGAAAAGATTTCTTTGTATGATAGAAAGAAAGTATTTATAAAAAAATTAACATGTTGATAAGAAAATGATTTCATTTGTAATTATGTTTGATAGTATTTCTTCATTATTGTAAACTATTTTTAGAATAATATGAATATTCTAAGATATTTTAGGAATATTCCTTACTAAGTAAGGTTATTGAAGGATTAATTAATTAATTAATTAATATTTAAGGCTTAATTACATATTAATTAAATGATTAATTAATAATTAAAACTTAAGTATTAATTAGTAATTTATTTTATATTCCCATTTTCACGTATCATGCCCACTTTAGTTACAACGTGCATCATATTGAAAAAATAGATTTAAATTGATTAAACAACAACCAATTGCACTCAAATTTAGTGATATCATAGCATTAAAAAGCAAAGTAAAATTTAATGATTTGTTGTATTATCTATAATTATTATTATAATTGAGATTCTTAATATGCCTAAAATAGTGCAAAGCTAAGAAAATGATTTGAAGTTTGTTTGGCTTCTTAGAGTTTATTATAATATACAAAAATATTATGATATGTATATTATAAACTTTTGTAAGTATATACAAATATTAAATTTTTAAATGGTTTACATTCATGGTCTTTTTGTAAATATATATAATTTTGTAAAGGATTTTAAAATTGTCACCTATGTTTTAAGGATGATTAATTTGTGTGCTGGTTTGTACAAGCACTGCATGCTTCGTACAAAACATTTATTAAATACTCTTTTAAATTGCAACTGAGGTTCTACCTCTATGTAAAGATATCTTCAAATATATTATTTAGTAAATAAAATATATTTTCCTCAACACAAAGGTTTAACTATATTACATAAATTACACCTTTTAAAAAACGATTATGTTTCTAAATAGAGATTATGTTTAAGTGTATTTTGGTTATGCTAATGAAAAGAGAGTGTCTTGTCGTTGTTTTGTCTGTTGCATAAAAAATACATGAAGTAGTATAATTAACAATGTCAAGAATGCTATAGAAAAGCTTGTACAAACATGTGTTTAAGTTTAATGTGTACATTATTTATAATTTTTTTTATAGAAAACTACTTTATTTTACAAGTTAGTAAAGTAATGTAATTAATATTACTTCATTTTGTCTCTACCCTTTTCTTTTTCTATCTTATGTGTCTCAAAAATCTTCAAGATTTGATTTAATGAATGAATCTTTTATGAATGTTTTTTAACATATATAATATGGGAGGTGTTCTTCTTCTTCCTCCTTAGTATAACTTTTTCATCAATGTCTTATGAATTCTTTTGATTTTGTTTTCTTATGCTTCTATCTGTCTTGTTTCTATATAGAAACTTTTTAGTGAAATGAAATTCACCAACTTTTGTATCCTTGTTTCTTTTTAAATGCAAATTTCTACTTTGAAATTAATTTATTAAATAGTGATGGTTCATCCTCATGTTCTTCTCTTGTCATTGTCTTCCTCTTCCTTTTCTTTATTGTCACTTACACTAGGCTCTTGTTTGAGCTTTAAATTTTTGTGGAATGCAATGGCTTAAGTAAGTTCATTAAAACTATATTTCTCACACACAAATATCATATTTATGTTTACTCTCAATAGATGTCTTCTCATCAATAAACCTACAATAACATTTTCCCAGTCCATGACATAATTGTTCATGACATAATTGCCCAGTTTAGTGAGATTGCTTGAGTACCATTATAGCTAGTGTAATAGATTTCTCTAAGCCCCAATGTTTTTTAAAAAAAATATTTAAATTACAGAAGGAAAACAATACTGTTTAATTTTTAAAATATTAATAATTATTATTATTATCATAAATTAAAACCTTGACATGATGTTTCATTATTATTCTTGCACATGCATGCCTTCCAAGTTGTCATTACATGAGATGCTACTCTCTTTAATACCATTTTTACTGTTAATTTATTTGTGTCCTCTTTCATATTTAGAACAAAAGTTCCACCTTACACTCAGTAGTTGTACACCACACACACATATTTAATATCAAACATAAGATTTCTCCATATTCATAATATATCTATATCTATGTATATATACATACATTCCTTACACTATTAAAAATAGACACATCATATTCTTATTTTTTATATTTGTAAACTATGATAATGGGTCGAACAAAAGAAAATTAAATACAATAGTATGTGTTTATGCGTAGGCACACATGAGCACATTGTTTGACAAATGACTTTTACACATTTAATATAAATACATAGATAAATAGATAGATAGACCAACCATGCAAGATTAAATATATTATGTGTGTTATCTATGCACTTCCCTATAACACCAAATATTAAAAAGAGTTAGTGCATAATCAATGGAATGTAAAATTAGGGTTGTTAAAAAAATTTTACTTTATTAAAGAATCAGTTATATTTTTTAATATTACTCTTTTTTTATTTTCTTCAATTCTTTATTTTCTATTAAAAACTTTTGAATCAAGAAATAAATACCTAAAAATGTAGGTATCATGTAAGTGTGCAAAAATTAAATAATAAATACCTTCGTACCTTCATTTTCTATACAAAAACTTTGAATAGATATATTTTTAATATTACCTTTTTTCCATTTTCTTCAATTCTTTATTTTCTATTAAAAACTTTGGGTTATTTATGTGTTCCTTATTAACAAATTTTAATTCCATTGTTAAATAGGAATAAAATGTAGTTTACAAATTGAACAATTAAAACTCTACTTTGGAATCATGGATCGTGGTTATTTTCTCATAAACTTTTTGTTCAACAACATATATTTAGTGTGTATAAAAAATACTTAATTGTTTATCAAAAGATTTTAAAATATAATCGAATGAACATGGTTGTTTAATTTTCTTTTAGACTTTTTGCCTTTCACACTAGTTCTTTACACACAAGCCATTAATAAAAAATAAAAAAAAAACAAAAAAACAACAATATAGACTCAATATTATTATCGCATCAATATGCATTTCATATAATAGTACATGAAAGTGTTTGAACTCACAAAAATTCTCTTGTTAATAAATTTTGCCCAACATGTGTGTGAACTAAACTAAGGAACACATGTAGCCATATGCAAGATCATTATAAGCTATTAACTATAACAAAGTTAGAAGTAACATAAAGTAATATACATGAAGCACCTCCTATAACATGTTTAACCATAAACCTTTACCACCATTGAATTGGTAGAGCATGTTCTTCTAAGGGAGGCACATTTTAAGTGATGATGTACCAGAGTGGTTTGACCCAGAACTTTCAGTAACAATAATAACATAAACAAGGTTTGTTGGTTGAGATAGGATGTTACTTTGGCATTTTCAAATTTTTTAACAAATGTCTTAATAAGTATATTGTTGTAATTTTAACTTGGTGAGTTGATTATATAGGTAAAAATTATGAAATATGTGAGATATGTAGGCAAAAGACTCACACAAACCTGAGTTATCGTAATTAAGGCCTATCATAAACACCAATTAACCCTTTGCCTAATTATTTAAATGGAATAGATAAAGGTTGTGACATATACTATGACTATACATTCTTTTATTAACCTGAATGCTATACAGTCAAACTAAATATATAACACATTTGATTAATATTCATAATGTTTTTTAATTTTTTGTATGAGTGAGGAATTCTCTCTCTCACACGCTCCACACACACATACACGTTACAACTTTGTATGGTTAGTTTACTTTATTGAACTGAAGAGGTACTTCACTGTGTATGTACTATTTACACGCGTACATTTGTCTCTGTATGATATTTTCAGGTATTTCACTGGTAGGAAAATGTTTTTTAAATATTAAATATTCCATTCATACATAAAAGGTATTTGCCACGTTGGAAGAACGTTTCTTTCCTTTTTAAAAAAAATAAATAAATACCAGTACACTCGGATATGTTCATGAATGTCGAGAAATTTATATTATTATAGCCGCCAGAAGTACTTCAAAAATTTTCATTAGAGTTATAATAACAAAAGCAGTTTTTAGAGTTATCAAAGTCATTCATTGTGAAGTAATTGCAATTGCAGTTTTACAATCACAGATAGATTTCATTCATCTTTTTTTTCGTTCATAATTGTCAAGTAATTTTATTTTACAATCGCAGGTAGAAGTGGTGGCATGTGGTTCCGAGTTCGCTTATGAAAAGCCTCGATGTATGTACTATAATGTATTGCTACTGTAAATGAATGGATATTGGGAATTTAAAACTGTGTAATTTGGTATATTAATATATTAATACTAATATTAAAATATACATAAATTAAGGTTAATTATCTCACTGCTAAAGCGATACTGTGTATATCTACTTAGAAAATACATATCTTTGATATATATATATATATATATATATATAGGTTTTTTTTTCTAGAGAGATAACTCATGTATATATAATATATACACTCGGATACAGATGTTATTTTAAAAATACACAATCAGTTCACAAATGAAAGAAAAATAACCATGCTATGTTCTGATTTTTTAATATATATAAAATTGATATTCAGTGGTTTAATTCAAGAATTTAAGCTTTGCATAAGTTTAAGCTTTTTTCAGTAAACATTATTAAATGCAAGTGCAGGTTTTCTATAATAGAGAAGAACAGCTCCTTATAAAACACAATCTTCACATGCTGTCGATATGCATGTGTGTGTTCCATAACGGGAATGAGATATTACGGTATGTTTACACACACACACACACGCGCGCACGCTTATGAATGATAAAAGGAAGAGAACGTATTATCAGATTTTTTAAGTTATATAGGATTGACATCATAACTCTAAAATGTTTTTGAGTTTTTTATTTATTTATTTCTTTTTTTGCTATACATACTGGTAAGGAGAAAAAAACAGCTCATTACATACAAATAAGAATTAATGAAAATTTAAACTTTAAACCCTATAATGAATATTAATTCTATTTAGTTCATGAATAAGTGCCTTTGTGAGTTCCATGTCTTGAACGTCTATATTTATTTATATAGTAACATAAATATTATATCTACGCATATATGTGAAACTCTCCATTTATAACCTCATCAAATACATACAAAACAAGTAGAATAATTAAAAATAACTGTGATTTAATATGAATGTATATAAACATATCTTACTATAAACTGGAAATTTAAACTGTGTATAATTTTGGATAGGTTGTTTTTACTAAGAAATTAACGTTTTTTAGTGCATGTGGATCAGTGATAACATTAAGTTTATGAATTCTTAAGCTTCAAATGTAGTTGCTATTGCGTGGGTCGTTTGAACTTGTTTGTCAGTCCGAGAATGTCCATATGTTGCTGATAACATGTGTCCGAGGCCATTCCATCAATACACCCAGTTAGTGCAGCATATACAAACTCATGCCTTTAAATAATAAATTAAATACTATATAAGAATATAATTATAGTAATATATACAAAATAATGTATATACACCATTCTCATTTGTCCCTACCTTTATTTATATATATATAAGTAATTTATATTTCATTATTGCATATATTATATTTTTATGCTTATAAATCTTTCATTAGTATAATAAAATATTATCCCCACACATAAAAACAAATTCTGGCCACTGAAAGTACACGTCTCTCTCTCTCTCTCTCTCACTCACACACACACACAATCGGATATGCTGATGTTTTGAGGATATCCTATGATTTAAAATATTCTTATGAACACAAAATAAGAATGTAAACATCTCTATTACATATGTATTCTATATACACATATCCTACTAAAATGAATGTAAGTTGTGTGTATACACACACACGCACACTACCGTGTGATATGCATTAGTTTGTGTGTAAAATTATAGAAGAATATATATATGTGTATATATATATATATATATTACCCTACTAAATTGAATTTAAGTACACCCACACACACACTCGCGTGTGATATATTTACATCTGCATTAGTTTGTGTGTAAAATTATAGCAGAATATATATGTGTGTGTACACACACATTAATAAATATAATTTCGTTGGATTCTTATGTCTTCTGTCTAACCCATTGCCACGTGGTTATCAGCCACACGTTGTAAAAACATTACTAATTTTATTTGATTTGAAAAGTACAATTAGCTGAATGGATTACATGTGTTTGCTTCTGTGTGTTCTTGCACGTTATTGTTTGGTTTGGTTCAAAATTCCAAGCCTTTCTGTTTTCTGTTACAAATTATACATATACATAATGAAGACGAACACACACCAACAAGTGATGCTTTGGTCAGGTCAGTTCCGTGAGCATACAGTGTTGCATTAGGAGCAGCGACAACATTCTAACTAGTGTATGGAGGTGTGGTGCCGATATTCGCCTTTTATTTCAGTTATCCCGCCTTGATCGCAGCCGTTGATGCTTATAGATAAATTAGGGCTCTTTATAGGTAAATTAGGTTTTCCAGCATGGCGGAGAAGGAGAGGTTCAAACGGGCTAGAACTTATGACGTGGGAGTCTACGGGACGCTTCAGAAGGTCTGTGTTTATTTGTGGCTACGGTGTTTGACTGATTTCGCTATCGCGTGGCGCAGCAGCTCCTCATTACGGCTGTGGCACAGGCTATGGTGCAGCTCCTTCTTACGGCTGTGGGCAGGTTATGGTGCAGCTTCTCCTTACGGCTGTGGCGCAGGCTATGGTGCAGCTCCTCCTTACGGCTTTGGCACAGCTCCTCCTTATGGCTTTGGCGCAGCTCCTCCTTACGGCTATGGCACAGCTCCTCCTTATGGCTTTGGCGCAGCTCCTCCTTACGGCTATGTTTACGGCTATGGCGCAGCTCCTCCTTACGGCTATGCTTACGGTTATGGCTCAGCTCCTCCTTACGGCTATGGTGCAGCTCAGGGCTCTGGCACTAACGCGATTGGTAAGTTCTTTTTTTTTTTTTTAATTTGTCAAGGTTGAGTGAAATAAGGTGTCATACAGATACAAGAACCAAGGCTCGAGAGCTGGACGATACAATAACCAAGCCTCCAGAGGTGGACGCAAAAACCAAGCTGTACTTAATAGCTAAGGCTCAAGAGCTGGACGAGAATCTGCGTGCATGTTACGGCAAGGACATTGCCTGGGAGAATACCTCAACTTACGAGGAGCTGTTCGTGCCCACTATCTACGGTGGCCAGAAATATTGGTACATGGGACGTTCACTTTTCGCACGGATCAAAGATTTCATATCCGGCTTGAAGCATTCGCAACATGGTGCCACGGATGACAACAAAGCTCCTGGTGTTATTACTGGTACTCCTGGATCTGGAAAGACTACTGCGCTTGTTACTGTCGTTGGATATCTCCGGGAAGCTTGGAGGAACACTTCCCAGAAGGTCGTCTACATCAACGGCGAAGACTTTGTGCGCAATCCCATAATGATAATGTGGGAGAGTCTTGTTCTGGCTTACATTCACGACATTCCGACTGATCTTAAGACTCCAACATGGTCCGAGGAATACTTTTTTCTGGATCCACTCGAGAGTAGCATCGGAAAGGCTTTACTTCATAGTCGAATGACGCAAATGCCTTTGACATCGACAAGCTCGGTGCTGCCAGTGGTTACTGAGAGAGAGAGCTTATAACTTCATAAAGAAAATTGAGCATTTACACGTCGTTATCTACTGTTCTTCTTTAGGGAGTATTTGGAGGCATAAGTTGGTCCGTGACAAAGTTACTCCATATATGATGGTGACAGGTGGCTACAATGTAAGTAAATTATGTAAACTCCTCATGGTCTAAGTTATTTTTGGACAGGAAGAAGAGTTCAAGGCATATTGCAGACATGAGCTTGATCGTGCCAGGGTGACGGTGAGTGTGCGTGTGGTCTATATATACATACATACATTATTTTATTTTATTTTTCTGAAAGCTCAATCGTGCCGAGGACCCGATTCTGGGCTATTGTAATCTTCGGCAAAAGTATAATCGGGAGTGGGATGCCAACGATTGTGACGAGGTAAGCTGAGTACAATTGGATGCATCAGGTCATAAGTGTTGTCTAACGTGCAGTATCGTCTCTCCGATTTTAAGACTGTCACTGGCTGGGTTCCGAGGCTGGTTGCGGCTTATGGAACCGAAAGTATAGTCTTGTCGTTCAATATGTACAGAACCGGCATCGAAGAGTTCGTGAAGGACGCCCTCAAGAATTCATTTCAATGGAGTGAGTTCGTGGATGTGGCTGGTGGATTAGCGAAGATTGAGACGGATTTACCGGAAGCACTAGATAGTCGATGCTTCTACAGGGATCCTGAGACCAAAAGAGGCAGATGTATTTCAGATGGGATGTTGGCATATACCTTGGCGATCGTCACCCAGACTACAGAGTATAATTCTGAGTTAGAGGCTGCTTCTGGGATTAGCAAGTGGACCGCCTTGGTTGCGAACGATGACAATAGTGCGCGCGTTGGCTGGAACTCAGAGATAGCGACACTACTTTTTATCAAGCATTATGGACTTGTCATCCAGGAGGGCAATTTCGAATTGAATTTCAGCCCTCAGATAGTCAAAATTTTCCATGGGGATTTTCGCTACGGAGTGATGGTAAGTCGTATTTGTTTGTGCCCGGGAAGTTCAACCATCCTGCAGTGGATTTGATTGGTGAGGACGCCAACACAGTTTTGGGGGTGCAAATAGCCACGGGCGGGATGCAGTGTTGAAACACAGCATAGTCTATCCAGGTTTTTAGAAATGACAAGCGGCGACCCACGGAAGAAGGTTTTGGTTTGGATCCTATCTGTTGATGATGCAGATAGGATCAGAATTAGGAGCAGTGAGGAATATACTGAAGTTTTCGTTTGTTTCGGCCGCTTGAGTCGACTTCTAAGAAGGATTGATGAGACGTGTTGTAAGCTCCATCTGCGTAGTAGCACCCATGTTAAGGAGGCGACAAGCGGTGCTGAGCGTGAGCATGAAGTGGCTGAATTGAGACAATTTGGGCGTTGTGCTTCTTTGCAAACAAGTTTCGGAAAACCATGCAGAAGGCTTCGTGGAGATCGTCAGTACTGTCATTACCACGAGGTTTAAACACGCGGCAAAATTTAAATATTGTTCCGACTGCCCAGCTATTCTTTGAAAGTATTTGTAAAAGTTCACCGTATATATTTTCTATATATGTTCTTTAATATATCAAAGATTATTTTACGGATAGTTTACCTAAATTCACTCCTGCACCTTATTAAGTGTTTCAAGTTTTTGGTCACTAATTCTTGCATGAACTTTTCCACTCTCCAAGATTGGCACAAGCAGTAAGAACATCACCATATGTAATACTTCTAAGTTTTAATGCAAGTTGTAACTAAAATGGGCATGATACATGAAAATGGGAATATAAAATAAATTATTAATTAATATTTAAGTTTTAATTATTAATTAACTATTTAATTATATATAATTAAGCCTTAAATTAATTAATTAACAATTTAATTCTTTAATACCTTACTTAGTAAGGAATTCCTAAAATATTTTAGAATATTCATGTTATTCTTCATTGTAGAAATAGTTTATAATAATTAAAAAATACTATCAAACATAATTACAAATAATCATTTACTTACTAACATGCTAATATATTTATAAATACTTTCTGTCATAGTTCTAACCTGGTGGGTTGACTACCTGGGTAAAGATTGTGGGATATATAAGTAAAAAGACTTAAGCGTAACTGAGTCATCATGATCAGGGGTCCTTTCATAAACATTAATTGGCCCTTTGCATAGTTAGCATAAGAAAGATGGAAGGTTCTGACATTTGGTATCAGAGTGGTCCCGGGTTCAATTTTCATCAGGGGATGAATTTTGAGTAAAGCTCAAGCCACTAAGGTTGGCGCACTTGTCCTTGTCTAACTAAACCCCTCGATCCCATGTGTACATGGGTTGCGAGTCAAGCGTGAGTAGAAACGCCTCTGCTCCACCTTCTGGAGGAAGGCATAGTAGCAACTTCTTGAGTTTTGTGTGGAGAGTGTCATAGTTTTAACATGGTGGGTTGATTACTTGGGTAAAGATTGTGGGATATGTGGGCAAAAGACTCAAGCGTAATTGAGTCATCATAACCAGGGGCCCTCTCATAAACACTAATTGGTCTTTGCCTAGTTAGCATAAGGGGAGAGGGAAAGGTTGTGACACTTTCTCCTTAACCATACAGAGAAATCTCCTTATTTTGTCTAAGTCATCACTTTCTAGATTAATCGAATATTAGTCAATATATTTATGTTGTTGTCCCACCTAAACACTCTCACGAATGCAGCCATCCTTTTTAATACATAAGCTGTGATAAGAACATGATTGCATAAGGTTTATCTAAAACATGATGTTCCTTAGGAATAATATTTTTAGAGCGCCCGGTTGCTGCTCTCCTTCATTTTATAAAATTCAAAATCACGAGAAAGAAAAGCGTCAGGAAATGTTTGATATGGTGGATATTGCTCACAAAGTTTTCGAGATTCTTCTTTATAAGGCACGTATGTCAGAGTTTTAAACCCGAAGGGCCAACACGTGGCTGCCAAAGTGGCCATTTTGGCATCATCACCTTATGTGAGCAACGCTAAGTCTTCCAAGATAATCCTAAGAGTCTGACTCAAAGGCCTAGAAGACTTAGAGTCCTACCTAAGTCCTCTAGAATGACCATCCCCTGAACCCTAAAGGATAACCCGAGTAGACTTTAGGATCCTATCCCAGTAGACCTAGGCAGGCTCATGCCTTAACCCCACAAAGGATATGTGTCTCACACATACCCCCCGTGACAAGCCAAGGCATCGTCACTTACCCCTTGAGGAATCACCCTCATCCGGGAGTACAACCCCTTTAGGGCGACAAGGGGTACCCTGAACCACAACTAACCCTAAGGGTTTGGGTGGTCAAGTCATATTCTAGACCTAGGGCTAGTACTTAGTGAGGATACAAGTGTGCGCCGTAGGCGGACACGAGTGTTCTATTAAGTAAACTCCCTAAAGCTAGGTTTGGAAAATCCTAAGTACATGACCTTGCGAGTGCTTCACGAAAAGGCTCCTGCTAACAAGCTTAGGTTGTTCAACCCTTGGATTCCAAGGAGGACACTCCCCTAGCCAAGTGTGCCTAAGCACACCTGGTTATGAGACCTAACCTCCTTGAGCAAATGCCCAAGGCTTAGCTCCCTAGTGCGAGCACAAGCATGTCTGTTTGTCATAGTATCCAACCCTTGGCGATAAGCCCATGACACAACCCCAAAGGATGTGCCTTAGGCGTTGTATCGCGTGATATCTAGCCCAGTGTCACATCTTCATGTGACACTGCCTTCCCCAATGTGGGTTATCATGCCATAGCCCTTAGATTCAAGAGTTGCACCAAGTGCCACAAACATGGCTCCTAAATGCCAACTCTAGAACCCCTCAATTATCCCTCAAGACTCGATAAGGAAACCCTATCAATCAAGAACCCATGCCCACAGTTGGACAAGGACACGAATGTGCCCTGGTTAGCTGTAAGTGTTGCTCCTAGCTTGACGTGGAGGAGGAGGCTGGAGACAAGCCTCAACCTCTGCTTCTTGGAACGTGCATCCCGACAAGTCCTCCCATGCATGGATTCGCCAACGTTAAAGGTAAGCTACCCTGAAGATGGGACGTACCCCTATCGTCTGGAAGTTAGGGCGGCACAACAGAGGGTTGTGCCTTGACGACACAAGCTAGAGCTTGCACCGAGAGAAGAGTAACGAGCTTAGTCATGAACCCAGGAACCCTCACTCCTACTATTTATGTGACGGACCCCCCCCCCCCCCCCTCCCCTGTTTTTCTATATGTGTAAGTGGGCTGGCACTAAATTAGCTAGCCCCTTAGTTAATGAGATGAGTTTGCACACTAACCCCTACCCCTAAACCCTACCCAAGGGGGTGGGTGTTTTAGGGCGTGGGTTAGGGCAACCCTAGGGTTAGGTCAACCCTAGGGGTGTTCCTAACCCTATTTAACATGCCAAACTCATTTACTAGGACGTCAAAATCGGGGGTGGGTTTTCTAGAAGGTAAGTGCTACCTTCGCTTAGAGTTTCTCGCGACATTTAAAGATAGCCGGCCGGATTACCCCTAAACACCTAAGTGCACTAAGCGGGGTTGTTTCTCACTACATCTAGGGTCCGTCAACATAGTACAGTAGGTAACAACAGTCAATGTCCAAAGTAAAGGGCTGAGTCATAGTAAAAACTATGACACACTCCCCGCCTTTGAAAATGTCAATGTCCTTGTTGACGTTCAACTTTTGGTTGGAGCTAACCAAAAGTTCACATAAGTTTTATTACCCCCCTTGCATTACGTGAAACCAAGTACTTCAGAACCGTTATTCACTGAGTCGTAAACCCAGCTGCCAAAGGCACCACCTGCGATATGAAGTCACTTAAAGACCTTTTGCACGTCTACAAAGTCTGTCACCCGACACACACAACACTGGTTAATTTCTTTACTTAATTAGAATTTATATTGAAGGCCTCTAGTTAGTGTTGTTGCTGGCCCCTTGGTTAATAAGAAATAAAGACTTGCTTTTTTCTTAATATTAAACGCTATTAACGACCCTGTCGTCTTAGCACACAACAAGCACTTTGACGTCCATCTCAAGTGCTTAACCAAACACCTTCACGTTTCTCCAATTGTTCCACATTTCCACATGTCACAGTATTATAGCCTCACTTTTCTGTATCCCTCAGTGTTTCTCATTACCCCTTTACGTAAGGGTCTGCTACTATACCTATCCCTTGTTAGTATATAGTTACGTCAGACTAGGTATGAGACTTTATCGGAATCAAGCTCTTTTCTGATACTAGAGTACTATTCCCGAAACCCTGTTCTTTGTAAACATGTCAATCTAGCAGAGGCGATCATAGAGGCGCATGGCTATACACATGTATACAACAAGGTCATACCAATCTGCCAAATGCCATCCACTTGGTGTGTCATTAATATAATTTATTCCCGATAAGAATCAAATTGAGTCAAATCTACAACCAAGTGTGATAGCTCTACCATTCGTCTTTCGCAACCTAACTTGTACTTTTCATAACACCGACCAGTTCAGGGACCAGATAAGCTAACATACCTTTCTTACAAACTAATGTGGAAACCAGGAAATTCAACCCATCTCTAATGCCTCAATCGATGGCCTTAGATAACACGTCTCTTAATTGTCACTTTTATTGTACTCATCCCCAAAGAGCACATATACTAGATGCCGTTCAACACTTCCTAACTCTTTATCTCACTAAGTTTAAAAATACCAAATTTCAAAACTTGTTTTTCATAATAAGAATTCTCTAAACTCAGAATACTGTACACCTCCGTAACATTATATTTATTTCCAACTCTTAAATTGATTTCGTAAATGTTTCTTAACACTATACTGAAGTATAACATTTTCACTAATTCGAGCAATTAATGTTTTGACAAACATCTTTTTAAACTAATCCTTTTTTATAAATAGTTGCAATTTCGATATTGATACTCTCGAATGAATAATGATCGTTTCAACGTTCAAATCCTAAGTTTACCAACTAGCTGTTATATTAACGGATATAAATTTACAATCATATCAATCTATTGAAATGCTAACTATAATATAGACATGGTTTTAGTTTACATGAACCAAACTTCAGTTTTGAGATGGAACTATAATGTTATAACAGTATTCCGAGGAACTTGTTCAGAGACTAAGAGGAATCATGAATTAGTATCTGGTTCATCTAACTGATTTAGTAAGATATTATTTTTCACACTAATGTTATTATGACACCAAAGTGCCACCTATAACTTCATGTTTCAGTTATATCTCATAATTCAGTAGATCCCTTCCAAACATGAATAAGATATTTAGTTCAGTATGTTAAACTAAGATACACTATTCATTCTAAACACCTAGTAATCCAGAAAGTACCACATTGCCCCTTAAGCAATGTATTGAGAAACGCCTCATTTTTAACTAACTTGAAAATATGTTTCAAGTTACTACACTAAGGTACTGCCTTACCAAAGTGTTAAACTCAAATCTGTTTGATTCTTTATATTTCATGATTATGGCCACCTTATGTGATCATAACCAAGTTTCAATATTGAGCGCTTCAAACTCAATATTCAAGAGATTTTATACCATACTTTGCCAAGTCATTTATAACCAATCTTAAAAAGATTGTCATAAATTTTGCCAAAGTCTAGAATATAAATATCTCAACAAATGAGATGATAGGAAACCTCATATTCTCGAATCGGATATTAGACCATACATTAAGAACCTTGAATTATGATCATCAAAAAGGTACACCAACTTCTTGAGTTAAATAAAAATCGATATCGTACTTTCACAAATATTAAACTCAACTCAAGGAACACCATCAGACCTTGAGATAGAACTTGTAATAAACTCAAGAAACACCATCAACCTTCAAATAAGAAAAGTTCTACTTTTCAATATTCCAAGGACTGAAAATACATACTTTATTTGTTCTTTAAGTGCCCACATTTGCGATCATGATGCAGAGTAAGAAACCATCTTTTAAATAATCGTATTCGACTCCAAAATGAAATTGATATTGATTTTAATACCAACTTTTAATTTCATCGAATAACGACTCTCTAAGGAAGTACATGCATTTAAACTTCCAATGGAAATCTAATTGTTATTAGTTCATTGGTAGTTCTCAACATAAGTTATTAAACTTAGCAAGTTTCCTTACTTACTCGATAAACTAAGTGGAGAATCCCAAATCATGCTCTTCTTAAGCAAGGAATCATCCTTGTTCAAGAGCTTATCCCCTTATTACAAACAACGTTACAGATTCTAAAATTAAAGAGTTAACAATGAAAATGCATAAGTGTGCGCCGAACGCCTTCACTATGCAAGTCCTTCATTACTTAATAACCTGAAAATGTAAATGTATGTTTCAACATTACTTTTTATGATAGATCACACCATCCATCCAAAAGCTGCATTGATAGGGATGCAACATTAAATTTGTTTACTGCCAAAATCTATTATTTATTTCATTCTTATGATCCCACATGAGATAACTTCATAATAAGTTAGTTGAGCTAGCTAACTTGAATATAAAGTGCGCGCTTACAACCAACTAAAGTTTTAAGTTGTACTTTGTTCAAATTAGGTGACTTGAACTTAGTAAACTATTTCACCTAATGTTACTTGTAACTAGCGTCATCAAAATATTGCGAACATCAGACAATACTTTGATTACATTGGATCTAAGAACCAACTGCTTAACACATTTATTATATGTTAATATTTGACATTTGTTGTATTATAAGTTCATCACCAAAGTTTGCTTCTGGAGTTACACTTTGGAAAACATGCACGATAATGAGAGCTTATTTTACACTTTATGTTAAAATGTAGTGTTCCCTCTTATGTTTAAATATGCCCCTTTTTAAAGTCAAAGATGCACATTTGAACATAAGTCTTTCCCCGTTTAAACACTATAGTTGGATCCGATATTGAATCTTGCCCTAAGTCAAAACTCAATGAACACTGTCTATTTCAAATCATGTGTTATCCCAAATTCAAACACCTTTAAAGAAAAAGAAAATTTTCAATAATGTGTAGACTTAGGATATCGTAAGACACACCTCACAAGACTTAGTTTGTAAGCCAGAACAAACTAACACGCCACGTCTTGTGGAGTATATGGTAAAGTAATATGAACATCCATAAAGTAAAGTAACCTGGCATACAACTTGGAAGTTGCCTTCCAAGTGCTACCTTTGACATTTGAGTCCATAACTCACACCCATTTATGAAGTAGGTGTACTCTGAAGAGTTATAGACCTCAAGACCAACTCTCCATGCAGAATTCAGACGTTAGCCAAAAGTGATAGAGTACTTCAAGAATTTAGAACTAACTAAACCCTAAAACACACCACACTTTAGGCAGTCCTACTGACTAGAGAATTGCTCCGCTACCAATTGTCAGAGTTTTAACCCGAAGGGTCAACACGTGGCTGCCAAGTGGCCATTCGGCGTCATCACCCTGTGTGAGCAACGCTAAGTCTTCCAAGATAACCCTAAGAGTCTGACTCAAAGGCCCAGAAGACTTAGAGTCCTACCCTAAGTCCCCTAGAATGACCATCCCCTGAACCCTAGAGGATAACCGAGTAGACTTTAGGATCCTGTCCCAGTAGACCTAGCAGGCTCATGCCCTAACCCCACAAAGGAGATGTGTCTCACACATAACCCCCTATGATATAGCCAAGGCATCGTCACTTACCCCTTGAGGAATCACCCTCATCCGGGAGTACAACCCCTTTAGGGCGACAAGGGGTACCCTGAACCACAACTAACCCCTAAGGGTTTGGGTGGCTAAGTCATACCCTAGACCTAGGGCTAATACTTAGTGAGGACACGAGTGTGCGCCGTAGGCGGACACGAGTGTTCTATTAAGTAAACTCCCTAAGGCTAGGTTTGGAAACCCTAAGTACATGACCTTGCGAGTGCTTCACGAAAAGGCTCCTGCTAACAAGCTTAGGTTGTTCAACCCCTGGATTCCAAGGAGGACACTCCCCTAGCCAAGTGTGCCTAAGCACACCTTGGTTACGAGACCTAACCTGCCTTGAGCAAATGCCCAAGGCTTAGCTCCCTAGTGTTTGTCATAGTATCCAACCCCTTGGCGACAAGCCCATGACACAACCCCAAAGGGTGTGCCTTAGGCATTGTATGCGTGATATCTAGCCCAGTGTCACATCTTCATGTGACACTGCCTTCCCCGATGTGGGCTATCATGCCATAGCCCTTAGATTCAAGAGTTGCACCAAGTGCCACAAACGTGGCTCCTAAATGCCAACTCTAGAACCCCTCAATTATCCCTCAAGACTCGATAAGGAAACCCTGTCAATCAAGAACCCACGCCCATAGTTGAACAAGGACATGAACGTGCCCTGGTTAGCTGTGAGTGTTGCTCCTAGCTTGATGTGGAGGAGGAGGCTGGAGACAAGCCTCAACCTCTGCTTCTTGGAACGTGCATCCCGACAAGTCCTCCCAGGCATCGATTCGCCAACGTTAAGGGTAAGCTACCCCGAAAGTGGGACGTACCCCTATCGTCTGGAAGTTAGGGCGGCACAACAGAGGGTTGTGCCTTGACGACACAAGCTAGAGCTTGCACTGGAGAAGAGTAACGAGCTCAGTCATGAACCTAGGAACCCTCACTCCTACATACTCTACCTTATTTATGTGACGGAGCCCCCCCCCCCCCCCCCCCTCTTTTCCTATATGTGTAAGTGGGCTGGCACTAAATTAACTAGCCCCTTAGTTAATGAGATGAGTTTGCACACTAACCCCTACCCCTAAACCCTACCCAAGGGGGGTGGGGGTTTTAGGGCGTGGGTTAGGGCAACCCTAGGGTTAGGTCAACCCTAGGGGTGTTCCTAACCCTATTTAACATGCCAAACTCATCTTACTAGGACGTCAAAATCGGGGGTGGATTTTCTAGAAGGTAAGTGCTACCTTCGCTTAGAGTTTCTCGCGACATTTAAAGATAGCCGGCCAGACTACCCCTAAACACCTAAGTGCACTAAGCGGGGTTGTTTTCTCAGGGTCCGTCAACATAGTACAATAAGTAACAACAGTCAATGTCCAAAGTAAAGGTTGAGTCATAGTAAAAACTATGACAATGTATCCAAGTAGTTACTAGCTCATCCATGGTATTGATATCAGAATATGAGTCGAAAATGATTGGATGGATACAAACAATGTTTTGGTTAAACATAGTCTTTTGAGGAGAGTCGTCTACCATTAAGATATGTGCGTTCTTCATTATCCTTAACTGATTGATCTCCCCATGAAGCCCAATAAATCTTTCATTCTTGAATAAGTATGGCTTGCTTTCCATTCTTATATCATAAAATTCAAGAGGTTTATAACATATTCGCTGGTAAAAAATCCAATCCTTACGAATCACCTCTTCTGCAACACTACAATGTTTCTTAAGCAAATTCAACATCGGTGTCAATTTGTGAATTTGCATGCATAACCAAATCCCCACAAGTGCACCCATTTCCTTAAGCTTTTAAAAGAGACAGTCTAACCTGGGTGAAAAATGATATCATATCGAAATTTATCATGACAAGGAATGAAATCTCCTTGTTTGATTTCTTTTTTTCTATCCTTGGGCCTTTGTCAATGAAGCAAAACACCATTGACATCCAACAACACAATATGAACATGGGTAACAAGGGGTAGCGTTGCCTCTCGAATACTTTGCAACTCACTTGTTTAGTCCTTTCACATTTATTTGTTAACACTATATTGTTGCCTATCCCTTTATCATTTACTTGTACATCATCCTTACAAGATTCAGATATTGCAGGCGCTGAAGAAAGTGATTTAGGAACTGAATACAATAAAATGGTGATGTAAAAACTGAAGTGGTCCCCATGTTAAAAAAGTTTTGAGCTGCATTATTATCCATTTCCTACATGAACTTGTCATTCTGACATGTGGCACAAGAAACTTTTGCCAAACCCCTCTCTTACCTCATGCAATGCTGAAAATCCATGTTCTCAACTGTTTCATTACATCTGCAAAATCATAGTTAGCTAGCCTTATAATTATTAAGGTATATTATTTACCTTGTTAATGTGTGACCCATGTTTGAACTAAAAGCTTCTTTAATCCTTGAGAATTTATTTTCTGTACAAATATAAACGAAATATACAAAAATGCCTTATGTTACACTCATTTATAAATATTCGTCACTCTAACAATTCATTAACAATTCTTCTTCGCTGTTACCTTTGAGTGAGGCGAAGAAGGTTTAAGCCGCTTGGAAGATCGTTCAACATCTTCCATATCTTCTGTTGATGTTTCCATGGTCAATGGAGGATGTGAATGTTCTGTACTCCTTGAGATAACTTCTAGTCTAATATCTGATTAAAGATTGTCCTCAGACTCCGACATTGAACTAGATTCTTCATCAGAACTATCGCACTTCTCGGGAGGGAACTTTTCTAAATACTCCTGTATGGGTTTGTTGGGGTAGTTAGTTGAGAACCTCTCTATCCACTTGTTCAAGTCCTCAACCATGGTCTTATCCTTTTCAACGTCAAACACACATGTATCTCGAAGGTAACACTCCAAGACAGATCCCCTAGTGCAGTAGTCAAAAACCCATGCATCACTGTGAGGATCCCTGATCAAGTTGAGGATGCTCCATGTAGCCTGACTTGTAATGTTTGGATAATGTACATTGCCGAATATATCCCTCTCAGCTATCGGTGTATCAGATGGAGGTTCAGGCCCGTTGGAGTGCAAACAGACACCTGGCTTAGTCATTTGGAAGTTTGAAATTGTTTGGCGCATTCCTAACAACCAAGTGAACAACCGTATCAATTCAGCATCATTCATATAAAATCCTGTCCAACGATGTCTATTCTTTTTGGCGAAGACGAAGACAAAAATATCGGTGACATGAGCAAAATCAAGAAATAAATACCTAAAAACGTAGGTATCAGTTAAGAGTGCAAGCATGAATTTAATAATAAATACCTTCTTTGTACATGCTTGCACAACTAAGTTTCTCCACCAAATCCTCTAGTGCCCTATTTGGCAAAGGATTTTTTGACACTTGCCGATCCATCACAAACAATTGAAATGGTTTCCTGCAAGCAGTGATGTTACCCCATAAAGTCTTCGAATTCGATAACAAACATCTGTAGGGCTTATCATGATTCGTAGCATCCTCCTTTATAAGGTTCAACTCGGTTCTCCGATGTTAAAGGACTACCATAAGAGAAGGCGTCATCGCAATGTTCTCCTTCTTGGCATTGGCGTGCAATAGATTCTTGCCTAGATCTTCTGATTGGTTCACCCATTGGACAAGCATATCATCGTCTGTCACATGCAAATATTTATTGACCTCTTCGTATGTTGAAGCCGAGGTCCAACCCAGTTTGTGACAATGTATTCCCAATCACTCCTTGAAGTGCTGGACCGTCTTCAGCTCCATTGCCTTGACATGAAAAGGCAATGTCATCAATCACCAAATCAGCTAAGACATCCATCTCCTCCATTGTTGTTCCATTTAAAAGCTTCAACTATGTGAGCTTGAAATCGTTGTCTACATCCTTTGTAGATTGAACAGACTTAGCCTTTGTTGTCTTACTAGGTTTCTTTGCAAACTTCTCCGAGGGCTCCCCTTTCACTTGTCTGCTTCTTCTTCAGTGTTCCTTTTGCAAATAATTTAATAATCCCCACCCATTTGGCAAAGATCTTGTCCTCGGGGCAAGAAATCAACATCATCAGAAAGGATGTTTCCTTCCTGCCCACTTGGGCAAAATCAATTGCTGCAATTTCTTCAACTCTCTGCAAAAAAAAAAAAAGAGAGAGAAACAGATTAATATACTAGCGAGATAAATCTTGCCAAGACAATTTACTTACCCGGTACTTCGCACATTGTTCTCTTCCTGCAGTAGCTCTTTGTGGTCGCCCAAGATTCACATGGATCGTGTGTTTGAACTTCTCCCATATTTTGCTGTTGTAGTGGTTGGTGTCGGCAGCGTCCCATTCCGCTGATAACTTATGGTACTGCTCGATTGTGAGATTAGCTTAGCTAAAAACGCCGATCTTTTTGTCAGCTTCTCATGCTGAAAGTTTTGTTGCCATCGTTCCTTTATTGTGTTCATCGAGAAGTCGTTGGGCTGCCGTTATCATGTGTTGGCCACTAATAATGTAGTACATGATTGATTTTTTATTCTCCATCTAAATCTTCGTGATTTGTTCTTGTGTTGTCACCCAGACTATCTCAGTGTCTTTCTTTTCATAGTATGGGCACAAAACAGCATTATGTGGAACAGTGTAAGAATTGTTGTCCTTCATCTTCTATGAGCTCAGATGCACGTTCCTGGTTGAGTGGCCTGTAATTTGAAGTTTGAGTTGACGTTGCAATACTTAACCCTACATTCGTAAATCCTATCATCCAACATCATTTTGTTGTGGCTTATTGCAGCATGGGATGCCATAGGTGCAGCTAACAAAATGACAGATGATTTTCTTCTGCGATCCGAATCAACATATGTGATCCCCGACTACAGCTGTTCTTGTTCTTGGCACACTCTTGAGCTCCCAAAGATTCCTAAACAAATTGAACGTGATCTGTAAAGAACCTAGGACCGAGCCACCCTCTCAATCTCCCTAATGATGTCGTTGTGTTCTTCTTCAATAAGAAGAGGGACGATTGCTCTACTTATGAATTTCTGTATTGTGAAGCAATATCTGTTGAGAATACACCTACTCGATGAGTATGGAGATCTTCAAAGTAGACATCTAATTGGACCCCTCCATAGATGGGCTTTCGTTGAGTTGAAGAAGAACTCCACGATCGACATCATTAGTGAAAACGTGAACGTCATTATCCACAAGTCGACAAAACCACCCGAGATTCTTGTCATAACTGACAACCTTTGGATCCGAGAACGTGACATTGGATGGAACAAGGCATATGTGTCAAGCATCGTCCAATCTGGGTTCGCAGCTTGTTTTTGGGTGCTTGATTAATAAATCTAGTTTCATTGTTTTACTTGTCCACGCGATGTGACAGAGGTTAGTTTGATAGCAACCATGGTTGCTCCAATGCTTCCCGTTATTTTAAAATATAGCCAAGTTGATAACATTTGGTTTTAAAACCACCACAAATGTGAGATTTGAACAATTTCACATGGTTTACTGGCTTTTACTCAAAATATTATGATAAGATAATAAAAGTAAATAAAATGAAATAAGCAACTTATATATACTAATACATATATACATTCACATAGAAGGGGTGGCGAGATTAATATACACATATACATTCACATTGAAAGGGTGGTAGAATTAATCTCACCACCCCTTTTATGCCTCATGAAATGGTGGGCGAGATTAATCTCGCCACCCTTTGCAGTCCCCTGAAAGGGTGTGTGAATTAATCCCGCCACCCTTCTCTGTCTCAGAGAGAACTGGGCGGGATTGATTTGGCCCACCCATTCAAGGAACCGAAAAGGGTAGCGGGATTAATCTCGCCACCCTTTGTAGTCCCCTGAAAGGGTGTGCGGGATTAATCCCGCCACCCTTCTTCGTCTTAGACAGAACTAGGCTGAATTGATTTGGCCCACCCATTCAGAGGACCAAGAAGTGTGATGGGATTAATTTCGCCACCCTTCTCAGTCCCCTGAATGGGTGTGCAGGATTAATCTCGCCCTTAGCGAGAACTGGGCGGGATTAATTTGGCCCACCCATTCAGGGGACCAAGAAGGGTGGCGGGATTAATCTCATCCACCATGGAAGCGATGGCGGAATTAATCTTGCCACCCTTCTCAGTCCCCTAAAATGGTGTGCGGTAGTAATTTTGCCACCCTTCTCCATCTCAGACAGAAGTGGTCGGGATTATTCGGCTCACCAATTTATGAGATAGAGAAGGGTGGCGGGATTAATCCCGCCCACGACACTCTCATTTGGATAATGGCGGTGGGCAGGATTAATCCTGCCCCACACTCATTGAGACATAAATTACGGTGGGATTAATCCCACCACCCCTTTCATGCCCAGTGACGGGATTAATCCTCCCACCACCTCCACGCCTCCTCGGACGATTGGCAAGATTAATCCCGCCCACTAGGCATAGAAGGGTCGGCGGGATTAATCCTGCCACCCTTTATGTCCAATGAGTGTGGGGCGGGATTAATCCCACCCACCAGGCATGGAAGGGTCGGTGGGATTAATCCCGCTGCCCTCCACGCAGGCCATGGGCAGTGGGATTAATCCTGTCGCCCATGAGGCTAACCAAAGAGCCTGCGTGAAGGGCGGCGGGATTAATCCCACCGCTCATGACCTGTGTGAACACGATATTGTAAGTATGTGTATTGCTCAGAAGAGAACACCACGTGTTCTTTGGTTGGGAGGTTTGAGTTGGTAGATCTTGTGTGCGTGTCCATACATGTGTTAGGAGCGTTACAATTGGTATCAGAGCCACACAATCATGAGCGACAACCCTGTGGTTCTGTCTGGAGTGATTGAGGTAGAGAAAGGTGAAGAAGTTAACATGGAAGTCGAATGTTATAGTTTTTATTATGACTCGACCCTTTACTTTGGGGTTCGACTGTTGTTACCTACCGAGTTGTGTGACGAACCCTAGATGTAGTGAGAAACAACCTCGCTTAATGCACTTAGGTGTTTAGGGGTAGTCTGGCCAACTGTCACTAGGTACCTCGAGAAACTCTAACCGAAGGTAGTACTTACTTTCTAGAAAACTCTCCCACGATTTAACATTCCAAAGTAGGTTTTCTAGTAAAATATAGCTTGTCAAAAGGAGGGTTGACCTAACCCTAGGGTTGCCCTAATACCCCTTTTTTTTAAAGGGTTGGCATTTCCGTGCTAGCCCATTTACTCATTTAGGAAAACAAGGGGGGGGAGGGGGGGGCTCCATCACAAATAAAGTAGAGTATGTGTAGGAGAGCTCCTGGGTTTATAACTGAGTTCATTGCTCTTCTACCAGTGTAAGCTTCAACTTGTGTTGTTAAGGTACAACCCTTTGTTGTGCCGCCCTAACTTCCAAATGACAGGGGTACGTCCCACCTTCGAGGTTGCTCACCCTTAACGTTGGCAAATCCATGCCTGAAAGGTCTTATCGGAATGCATGTTTTAAGAGGCAAAGGTTCAGGCTTGTCTCCAGCCTCCTCCTCCATGTCAAGCTAGGTGTAGCACTCATGACCAAGCAAGGCACAATCGTGTCCTTGTCCAACTGTGGGCGTGGGATCTTTGTTTGACAGGTTCACATTACCCAGTTCTCGAGGGTTCACTAAGGGGTTTAGAGTTGGCATTTAGGAGCCAAGTTTGTGGCACTTGGTAGTTTAAGGGCTATGGCATGATAACCCACATTGTGGAAGGCAATGTCACATGGAGATGTGACACTAGGCTAGATGTCACACGATACAATGAGGCACGCCCTTTGGGGTCGTGTCATGGGTTTGTTACCAAGGGGTTGGATACTCTAGTAAACAGGCATGCCTATGCTCACCTTAGGCATCTGTTTAGGTCTCGTAACTAGGTGTGCTTTGGCACATTTGGCTAGGGGTGTTCTCCTTAGGATCTAAGGGTTGAACAACCTAAGCTCATTAGCAAAAGCCTTATCATGAGACACTCATAAAGTCATATACTTAGGGTTATCCAAACCTAACCTTAGGGAGTTTGCTTATCAGAACATTCGTGTCTGCCTACGGTGCACACTCATGTCCTAAGTACTAGCCCTAGGTTCAAGGTATGACTTAGTTACTCAAACCCTTAGGGGTTAGTTGTGGTTTAGGGTACCCTTTGTCGCCCTAAAGGGGTTGTACTCCCGGATGAAGGTGATTCCTCAAGGGGTAAGTGACAATGCCTTAGCTCTGTCAAGGAGGCATATGTGAGATACATCTCCTTTGTGGAGTTAGGGCATGAGCCTGTCTAGGTCTACTAGGATAAGATCCTAAAGTGTACTCGGGATATCCTCTAGGGTTCGGGGGATGGTCATTCTAGGGGACTTAGGGTAATATTTAACTAGGCATCTGAGTCAGACTCTTAGGGTCATCTTGGAAGACTTAGCATTTCTCACATAGGAAATTGACGCCGAAAGGACACTTAGCGGCCATGTGTTAGCCCTCTGGGTTAAAACTCTAACATTGAACATGAAGATGTTTCGGAGTATGAGTGAACTAATGAAGTTCTTACTACTAAATTTGCTTGTGTTAAATCCACTCTAGAGACACTTGTGAAAGATGTTCATGAGGGTCTTGATTTTTTCTGTGAGGAGCTATGAGGGTTATTGGAACTTGTGGTTTTAAGGATTCCTCTTTCAAACATTTTGAGAAAAGGCTTGTGCTGAATTTTGATGGCCATGGTAGGCCGATGATAGCTATACCGTTAACTGTAGAGGGCACTACAATGAAGGTGGACTTTTTGTGGCTAACTTAAATTGGTATGATATCATCTTTGGCATGCTTGGTAATTAATTGGAATACTTATGAAGTTTCCATGGAGCACAATAGTTCCAAGATAGTTTGGCATGGAAGGAAGTATACTTCTCCTAGTAAGTTACTTTCTACAACTTTCATGAAACAAACAATAAAGAATTCTATTGCAAGTTATTTGGTGTATGTGTGTGATATGGAGGATGCTTTAAAGATTGATAACAATCGTGTTCAGGTACGTTCTTTAATATTAGATAAACATGGTAATATAGTTATTAAAGATAGACATACCTTATTTTCTGCCATTAAACTCAAAAACGTAATTAATGTTAATCGGGGTTTAGGTGTTAAACCTATTCACATTAGGATTAACTCTAGAACCCTAACTTCACTTACTTGTAAACCAAATTGTCATAAGTTATAGTTAAGGAGAATTCCATAGTTGAAAATGTCAAATACAATAATTCTTACTTAACTTCAAAGTTAAATGTTAAACTTATAACACGTGAGAATAAGGACTTATATAATGCTCAATTGCAATATATATTAAAGGAATATACAGATGTATTTCTTAATACTTTGCCTCAGGGGCTTCCCCCATGGCGAGAAATTGAGCATGAAATTCATCTTGAGAGTGGGACTAAGCATGTCTCTTGAAGTCCTTATCGATTAAAACATTTGGAGGAACTTGAAGTTAATAAATAAGTCCAAGAGCTTATATCTCAAGGTTTTATACGACCTAGTAAGTCTCCCTTTGGAGCACCTGTGTTGTTAGTTAAGAACAAAGATGAGTCTATGAGATTGTGTATGCTTAATAAAACCATTATCAAAAATAAACATCCTATGCCACAAACAATTTTTTGATAGGTTGGCGGGTGGAGTTTTACAAAGATAGACCTAAGAAGTGGTGATATAATTGTTTGAGAACAAGATGTGATGAAAACAACTCTTTGAACTCAACAAGGTCATTATGAATTTTTTAGTAATGCCTTTTGGGTTGACTAATGCACATGCTACTTTTATGACATTAATGAATAACATTTTTCACAATATATTGACCAATTTGTGCAAGTGTTCTTAGACGATATTTTAATATATAGTAAAACTCCTACCAAGTGTTAAAAGTTTTACGTAAGCATAAATTATATGTGAAAATGTCTAAGTGTGAATTTTTTTAACCCGAAGTAGAATATTTAGGTCATGTGGTTTCTTCTGAAGGATTAAAGTTGATCCTAAAAAGGTGGCAGTTGTAAAAAACTTACCAGTTCCACATGATGTAAATGAACTACGTAGTTTTATGGGTTTAGTTATTTATTATAAACATTTTTCTTGGATTTTCAAGGGTGGCTTTGCCTTTAACAAACTTACTGAAGCACAATGTACCCTTTGTGTGGGAAGCTAGTCAGAATGATAGCTTTGAAATGCTTAAGTCTTTGTTAACTCAAACACTTATGCTTGTTATAGCAGATAATGCAAAACCTTATGTGGTTTATACGGATGCCTGTGGGGCAACACTCGATGTTGTGCTCATGCAAGATGGGCATGTAATTGCTTATGAAAGTAGAAAACTTAGTGATGTGGAAAAACATTATTCCACATACAAACAGAACTATTGGCTATAGTTCATGCATTAAAGTTATGAAGACATTATCTCCATAATGGCCAGCCATTTAAGGTGTATACTGATCATAAGCCACTGCAGTATTGTAAGACACATAAAGATTTAAATGCTCGCCATGCACGATGGAAATTATTTTTGGATGAATTTCTTATATGGAAATAATATATAAGGAAGGTAAACATAATGTGGTGGCAGATGCATTATCACGTGTTAAATGCTTAAATACTGTATCCAAGTTGCATAGTCCCTTGGTGAAATACATTATGGCTACTCAAGCTAAGGATCAGGAAGCTAGAAAATTGCTTTTTGTGTATGTAGAGCTGTATACCATGCATAATGGCATGTTATTTTATAAGGGGTGATTATATGTCCCTAAGGATAGAGAAATACTTTCTCGTATTATGTTTGAGATGCATAATAGCCCGCTGGCTGGACACTTGGGTGAAAAGAAAACATATGAACTAGTTAAATGAAGGTTTTACTGGAAGAATGATATATGTAATTATATCAAAATATGTACTATGTGTCAGTTAGCCTGGCTTATTGTATTAGTTAAAATTTCCACATGAACGTTGGAAAAGTATCTTTATGATTTTATTACTCATTTGTCAAAGACACAGCAAAAGCATGAGCAAATATGGGTTATAATTGACCATCTAATTAAGTATGCTCATTTATCACCACTCAAAAAAGATGCTAAAGCTATGGACTTAGCATGTTTGTATATGTCAGAGGTATTGTCTACCATGGGTATCCATTGTGATGTGATTAGTGATCGAGATACTAAGTTTACTGGTGATTTTTTGCTTAATTTTTTTTGAGGTTTGGGAATTAAGCTTAAACTTAGTAGTGGTGATCATCCACAAACAGATGGCCAAACTAAAAGAGTTAATCAAGTTCTTGAGGATATGTTATGAGCTATTGTGAGTAATCACCTAAGTAAATGGGATAAATATATTCCCTTAATAGAGTTTGCTTATAATAATAGTAAGCATGAGTCTACCTTGATGAGTCCTTACTATGCAATGTTTGGACGATATCCTCGTATTTCTTTGGATATTGGTATAATTAGAAGAACATATGGCTAATAACGAGGCTTGTGAGTTAACAATACACTTGGAAATATTCTTCAAGGTTGTAAATGTAATATTTTTAAAGCTCGTGATCGTCAAGCTAAGTATGCTAATAAGCATTGTTCATTTCGTCACTTTCATGTGGGTGATAAAGTTTATGTTCGAGTGATATTTTTTTTGACTTATAAAAGATCTTTTATTGAAGCACTACGTAAAGGTAAATGTGATAAATTGGCTCCTAAGTATGCTGGTCCATTTAAGATTATTGAGAAAGTCAATAATGTTGCATATAAATTACAATTGTTTATTGGGGTGCGTATACACCTTGTTTTTCATGTTAGCCAATTGAAAAATGCTTTGATCTGAGGTGAATATTGGATTGATTTCCTTAAAGATGCACCAACTGTTGATTAGAGCAAGGTGATGGTGCTCCTCCAAAACGTTAATGTGGTAATATGAGTTAA
Organism: Selaginella tamariscina; assembly: GCA_003024785.1. Classification (NCBI taxonomy): domain Eukaryota; kingdom Viridiplantae; phylum Streptophyta; class Lycopodiopsida; order Selaginellales; family Selaginellaceae; genus Selaginella; species Selaginella tamariscina. The sequence continues at coordinate 50,096 of PUQB01000148.1, forward strand.
TGTATGCACACTGAAAATTAGTTCTTCGATCTTTGAGGGCAAAGATCTTTGTAAAGGGGGGAGGAATGTAAGGAAGTAGACTTATGTAATGGACTCATAACTACTAGGTGGAATATTCAAGAATATATTAATGACATGTGTACATAGATCTAAGAGTCCCATAAAGGTACACAATTCATAAATAGAAGAGTCCGTAAATATAAGAATCCATAAAAGGATATAGGCTAATGATATAAAAGGGACAAAAGTATTTAGGGTGATCACAGTCCTTAGATATGTACTAGCGAAAAGTACTGTACTAGTGTATTAAGCACACAATATTGCAAGTCTACGTATTACTCAGGGGAGAACACCACGTGTTCTTTGGTTGGGAGGTTTGAGTTGGCAAATCTTGTGTGTGCCCATACACGTGTTTTAGGAGCGTTACAATCTACTAACTTGTGATACTTACCAAGCGGCCATTGATGGTCTCTGGTCCAACTCCATCGAATGCCATCAAACTTGGGAACGACCTATCCTTTCAATCTCAGGCATTAGGTACAGTGATCCTTGAGAAGGTACTGACCCAAACACAGACTTCTTCTCAGATTCATTCTCTTCTTGGTTCCTCAACACGTCTTCCATGGTGATCTCCTTCTTGGTGCCATCTAAAAGGCTGCTAATGCCATCCCCTCTCTTGTCTTGTGACGCACGTACCACCAACCTGCTATTTCCCGCACTTCTACAAGTTTGAAAAGGTGCATAAAAGCTTGGACTCTGGGATAACTAAAAAAAGAGAAGTAATGAGTGCCATTTTATGATAAAGAGCAATTAAATTCAAAACTATTTGTATATATAAGACAGCAAGATATATGTTCACACACACACTAACTAAGCTAAAGCATTTTTACATAGTATTGCTTACATTAGTAGACAACAGAGAGCTGAAAATTTTGAGTGGTTGCTACATCCTCCACATGTAACAAGGTTTAACCCCAATATCACTACAACAACACAAAACAAAATTATAACGTTAAAGACAATTAATATGGACTTGACTTAGTACATGTTTCTTCGTGTATCTAACTATTATTTCAAGACTCATATACCTCCTATTGTAGTATGTCTTAATTAATACATGTAAAATCTAATTTGTAGCACTAGTAATATGTTATTGTTTCTTGCATTTTCAATTAATTACACACCAAATAAAAGAACACACCAACCAATTTTAAAAGTATCATTATAGTTAGAAGCAAAATCAATATATATATATATATATCTTATTAATTAAGATTAAAAAATAAATATTTTATACATTAAAATATGAATGGTAACAACATAAGCAAAATTTCCAATTACTTCAAAGTAAACCACTTAGATTTACAAACTCTCAATTAATATTAATAAACATTCATGTATTTATTTATTTTTAATGGTCCCTTCCTTGTTTTGGTATGTGGACCAAAAAAACTATTTATATGATTATTGCGATGTTGTTTCATACGATTTATTATAAACATGTTTAAATTGTTGGTGGCAAATATTCATACAAAGTAAATATATAAGCAAAACTTTATATGTTATGAAAAAAAGAATGTTTATAAAATAAATGGTTCATGGGAAGACCTTGAAAGACTATTTAGAGTCTTTAAATTTATGAAGAACAATTTTTTTTAAGATAAATAGTTTAAGGTAAATGTTTAAGTATTGTTTTGCAATATCAATTGTTTTTAAACTTTGACTTAAAATTTTAGTTTTAAAGGAGTTAAGTGAACATAAAGTAATTGTTTTGGTTATCTTTAATGGGAAGTGTTAGGTGTGACACAAAGGATGCCAAGTTACCAAGGATTATGGGTGATTAGTGATATATGTATATACTTTATATATGGGTCATTAAATTATTTTGTTATTTTAACAAACTCTTAACAAATAGTTATAATAATAAGCTCAGTTGTATTTAAAAATTTAATAAATTATTATAATATCTCTTTCTCTAACATTTACACCATATTCATTTATGAATGGTTTGTTGTGTCCTTGCACATTCTTTATAAGCATTATCATATACTTAATAAAGAAAACATGAAATTATATTATAAACATATATTTATTGAGTTCTTTATACGAAAAAAAAATACTTGATCATTATTCAAATAAATTTTAAATCATTTTCATAATTTTATGTCGTTATAAACATACTAAGAACCTCAATTTGTAATAACAATGTAAATAATACACTAAAATCATCATTAAATTTGTAATATCATTTTTAATGTTATATATATCATAATAAGTTAATTCAAGTGGAGAAATTTTTTTAAAAATGTGTGATTGAAGAATGTAATATATTTATTTTATATTTTTTAAGTGACTATCCTTTTTAATGAAAATGCATAATTTTCTTTTAAAAAATTAAATAATTATTCAATTACTATTAGGACACTAATCAAAATGAAGTATTAAGATACTAATAAAATAAAAAATATATGGATAAAAACTGTAAAAATTAGTTTATAAAAAAGAAAAAAAATAACAATATGATACAACATCAAAATTAATGATGATTATTTCTTCTTATATACCAAAAAGCTATAATTTATAAAATCTTTTAAAGTGAAATATGTTAAGAATATTTTTAAAAATTGATTATTATTATTTTTGTTATTAATGAAAAGGTTTAAAAGGGAAATGTGCCTATTGTAATATGTTTCTAGCTTGTGTTCTAAGTGTGTAAATTCTTTTAAAATTTTGAATAAAGTGATTTATAATAATATGAATGAACTAATTAGCTCATAAATTCCATTAACAACCTTGTAGAAATTATAATTATTAATATTACTAAACAAAATAAAATTCATATTCGAAAAGGTTAATAAACTTGTGAATTAATTTGCATATGTATAATATCAATTTAGAGGTATTATTGCAAATCGAGATTAATAAAAGCAAAATTGACATTACGATTTATGTAAATGTATCCTTGAGCATTTTGAAGATATCAGTGCAATTCAAAATTAAATATAATATTGGTATTATAACTTTTATACAAAATGAAATACATTCTTACATCATGTGCTGGACTGATAATTACATTCATTTGAAGCTACACAAACCAAACAAAGTAGTCATAATTGCAAAACTCAAATGTAATATTCAGTTAACATTACAATGTGACTCAAATACTCTACTTCGTACTAAACAAATGCAGATGTTATGTTGATGAATTTTTAAGCACCAATGACAAGAAAAATAATATATATGAAGATGAAAATAATTATTTAACTTCATTACTTAATATTATTATTTTTTGCACTATAAAGATGATATGAATTTATTGATTAATAATTAAATACATTTTATAAAGTTTAATGGATTTAAGATGGCACGTTCTTTTCCACTCAGCCATCCACGCTTCCCACTGCTCTATCATCTTCTTCCTACATTGCAACTCTTCTGAATTTGTTTTACTTAAATCTTTCTCATTTGCACCGTGCAGTTAAGCTAGTCTTCATTATCTATCGCAACGGACACACCCACCCCAATTCTAATATTATTATTTAGGTTTGTTTTGATAAGAATTCACGTGAAACGTTCAAACAGTCAGTTCTCTATAGAGTTGGGTGAGATGAAGTATTTGGAAATATAAACTATGTATAAGAATTATATGTAGACACCACTCGTAATCTTTAGGATACATCTAAAGATAGCCTGGGTGCGGTACGTTGCTACTGAGCCTGCAAATGTGGGAGGGTATGTTTTCGTGCATAAGACGAATATTTTTCTTTTCATTTTCTTTATTGGGTGGCTTTGTACAACATGACGCTCGATAGTATAGAAACTAGTGTAACAAACTTAATAATATATTTCCGTAGCATTCCTCGTGTATCCACCTCAGTTCAGCTATTCTGTTACCTCCATTTTGAGTTCCTGTTACGGTGGAACTGGCATTCAATACATCAATCGATCAATAAGTGCATATATAAATGTATATATAAGAAAGGAAGAGCATTTCATAATGCTGTCTTCAATGCTAAACAGTAAATGAAATATCATTATATTATATATCAAAAATGTATATACAACTTCCCTTTGATATCTCACAGGTTTCTACATCATGCCAAAAACTGGAGCCTTTGTAAAGGCCTCAGTGACAACGAGTGCGAGGAAGCCAATCACGGAAGGACAATGTAAACTGCTGCCGGTTTCTGTAATAATATTACATGGTATGCGCCGGATTGAGCATTTTAAAAACTCTCTATCTAAGTGCATCATATCTCTATATATGTATCTGCTTACCAAGCGGCCATTGATGGTCTGTGGTCCAGCTCCATCGAATGCCATCAAACTTGGGAACGTTCTATCACCTGTTTCTGGTTCCTCTCAATCTCAGGCCTTGGGTACGGTGATCCTTGAGACAAACACAGACTTCATTCTCTTCTTGGTTCCTCAACACGTCTTCCCTGGTGATCTCCTTCTTGGTGCCATCCAAAAGGCTGCTAATGCCATCCACCCGCTTGTCTTGTGACGCACGTACCATCAGCCTGCTGTTTCCCACACTTCTACAAGTGTTGCTTGTTTGAAAAGGTGAGAAAAGCTTGGACTCTGGGATAACTGAAGAAAGAGAAGTAACGAGTGCCATTGTATAGGAAACGATGAAAACAAGGAGCAGTTGATCTCAAAGAAGAATGTCAAAAATATTAAAACTATTTGTATCCTTGTTGTTATTTACACTTCGATCTGATCAAAACAGAGTATAGAGGGTGTATTTATATGGTGTAAAGTATGTTGGGGCAGCGGTTGTACATCGCACAGAGCATCTTGTATGTGTCAAGTGATATGCGGTGAAATGCGTTTTCCCAGTAAATTATGCTACGTGGTGCTTTCGGACTGGCTTTTAAATATTTTTAGTCATATGTAGATAACATTAATAATGAGAATTTATGAGCTGACCATGTTAATGGGGATTGCTTTCTTTAAAGGTTTAAGCCTAAACACAAATAAGAAATACGTAATAAGTATAAAGCAGTTAATTTTTCTTATTTGGAAGACCAATGCATTGCGATTAGGAAAAGGGTTTTACAACCGTAACCACCATAGGCAAATGAAAGAGCTACATCACATGTGTTTTAGTCACACATTATCTTTTTAAATTATTTCCAGGACTAAATTTTAAAAATTTTCATGTTTCCTTTGAACCACCATAACAAAATTAGTTATAAAAAAAACATTCAATCTAAAATCAAGTAAAAACTGTTTTATGTCAAAACACTATGTAATTTTCACGGGCTTTCCCTTCAACCATGCATCTATAATTTTAAATATCAATATTAAAGTGAAAAAGGCGAAAAGAGAAATAAATGATTCTATGAATTACTCAATTTAATATGTGTTTATAATATTGATTAATTTTCAACCTTCTTAGAAAAACCAGTATTCAAATGAAAATTAATTTAAATTGGTTTTCATTTGACAACCATATTGAAAAAAATAGATTTAAATTGATTAAACAACAACCAATTGCACTCAAATTTAGTGATACCATAGCATTAAAAAGCAAAGTAAAATTTAATGATTTGTTGTATTATCTATAATTATTATTATATTGAGATTCTTAATATGCCTAAAATAGTGCAAAGCTAAGAAAATGATTTGAAGTTTGTTTGGCTTCTTAGAGTTTATTATAATATACAAAATAATTATGATATGTATATTAAACTTTTAAGTATATACAAATATTAAATTTTTAAATGGTTTACATTCATGGTCTTTTTGTAAATATATATAATTTTGTAAAGGATTTTAAAATTGTCACCTATGTTTTAAGGGTGATTAATTTGTGTGCTAGTTTGTACAAGCACTGCGTGCTTCATATAAAATATTCATTAAATATTCTTTTAAAATTGCAACTGAGGTTCTACCCCTATGTAAAGATATATTATTTAGTAAATAAAATATATTTTCTTCAACACAAAGGTTTAACTATATTACATAAATTACACCTTTTAAAAATGATTATGTTTCTAAATAGAGATTATGTTTATTTAAAATAATAATACAAGTGTATTTTGGTTATGCTAATGAAAGAGAGTGTCTTTTGTTGTTTTATTTGTTGCATAAAAAATACATGAAGTAAAACAATGTCAAGAATGCTATAGAAAAGCTTGTACAAACATGTGTTTAAGTTTAATATGTATATTGTTTACAAATTTTTTTTTTATAGAAAAAACTACTTTATTTTACTAATAAAGTAATGTAATTAATATTACTTCATTTTGTCTTTACCTTTTCCTTTTTGTCTTATGTGTCTCGAAAATCTTCAAGATTTGATTTGATGAACGAATCTTTTAGGAATGTTTTTTAGCATATATAATATGGGGAGGTGTTCTTCTTTTCCTCTTAGTATAACTTTTTCATTAATGTCTTATGAATTCTTTTGATTTTATTTTTTTATACTTATATTTGTCTTGTTTCTATATAGAGACTTTTCAATGAAATGAATTCACCAACTTTTGTATCCGTTCTTTTTAAATGTAAATTTCTGTTTTGAAATTAATTTATCAAATAATGGTGGTTCATCCTTATGTTCTTCTACTGTCATTGTCTTCCTCTTCTTTATTGTCACTTACACTAGGCTCTTGTTTCAGCTTTAAATTTTTTGTGGAATGCAATAGCTCAAGTAGGTTCATTAGAACTGTATTTCATACACAAATACCACATCCATATTTATTCCCAATAGATGTCTCCCCATCAATAAACCTACAAATAACATTTTCCCAGTCCATGACATAATTGTTCATGACATAATTGCTCGGTTGAGTGAGATTGCTTGCGTATCATTATAGCTAGTGTAACAATTTCTCTAAGCCTCCAATGCTTTTTAAAAAAATACTTAAATTACAGAAGGAAAACAATATTGTTTAATTTTTAAAATATTAGTAATTATTATTATTATCATAAACTAAAACCTTGATATGATGTTTCATTATTATTCTTGAACATGCATGCCTTTCAAGTTGTCATTACATGAGATGCTACTCTCTCTAATACCATTTTTGCTATTAATTTATTTGTGTCCTCTTTCATATTTAAAACAAAAGTTCCACCTTACATCAGTAGTTGTACACCACACACACATATTTAATATCAAATATAAGATTTCTTTATATTCATAATATATCTATGTATATATACATACATTCCTTACACTATTAAAAATAGACACATCATATTCTTATTTTTTTATTTGTAAACTATGATAATGGGCCAAACAAAAGAAAATTAAATACAATAGTATGTGTTTATGCGTAGGCACACATGAGCACATTGTTTGACAAATGACTTTTGCACATCTAATATAAATACATAGATAGATAAAGAGATAGACCAACCATGCAAGATTAAATATATTATGTATGTAAATATGCACTTCTCTATTATTCACCTCAACAAATAACACCAAATATAAAAAGAGTTAGTGCATAATCAATGGGTTGATTATACAAATAGGGTTGTTTTGGATGAATTATATAAAAAATTATACTTTGTTACATATAAAAAAATTATACTTTGTTACAATATAAAAAAATTATACTTTGTTAAAGAATCAGTTATATTTTTTAATATTACCCTTTTTCCATTTCTTTCAATTCTTTATTTTCTATTAAAAACTTTTGAATCAAGAAATAAATACCTAAAGATGTAAGTATCATGTAAGTGTGCAAAAATTAAATAATAAATACCTTTATACCTTCATTTTCTATATAAAAACTTTTGAATAGATATATTTTTAATATTACCTTTTTTGCATTTCTTTCAATTCTTTATTTTCTATTAAAAACTTTGGGGTATAAACCTCTTTTAATTATTTATGTGTTCCTTATTAACAAATTTTAATTCGTAGAAATAAAATGTATTTTACAAATTGAACAATTAAAACTCTACTTTGGAATCATGGATCGTGGTTATTTTCTCATAAATTTTTGTTCAACAACATATATTTAGTGTGTATAAAAATACTTAATTGTTTATCAAAAGATTTTAAAATATAATCGAATGAATATGTTTGTTTAATTTTCTTTAGAATTTTTGCCTTTCACACTAGTTCTTTGCACACAGATACCATTAATAAATTTTTCAAAAAAAACAATATAGACTCAATGATATTATTATCGCATCAATATGCATTTCATATAATAGTACATGAAAGTGTTTGAACTCACAAAAATTCTCTTGTTAATAAATTTTGCCCAACATGTGTGTGAACTAAATTAAGGAACACATGTAGCCATATGTAAGATCATTATAAGTTATTAACTATAACAAAGTTAGAAATAACATAAAGTAAACATATATGAAGCACCTCCTATAACATGCTTAGCCATAAACCTTTACCACCATTGAATTGGTAGAGCATGTTCCTCTAAGGGAGGCACATTTTTGAGTGATGTACTAAAGTGGTTCGACCCAGAACCTTCAGTAACAATAATAACATAAACAAGTGTTTGTTGGTCGAGCATAGGATGTTACTTTAGCATTTTCAAAGTTTTTTAACAAATGTCTTAATAAGTATATTGTCGTAATTTTAACTTGGTGAGTTGATTACTTAGGTAAAAATTGTGAAATATGTGAGATAGATAACAAAAACTCAAACAAACTAAGTCATCGTAATTAAAGGTTTATCATAAACACTAATTAACCCTTTGCCTAATTATTTAAATGGAATAGATAAAGGTTGTGACATATATTATGACTATACATTTCTTTTATTAACCTGAATGCTATACAGTCAAACTAAATATATAACACATTTGATTAATATTCATAATGTTTTTTAATCTTTTGTGAGTGAGGAATTCTCTCTCTCACACGCTCCACAACACATACACGTTACAACTTTGTATGGTTAGTTTACTTTATTGAACTGAAGAGGTACTTTACTGTGTATGTACTATTTACGCGTACATTTGTCTCTGTATGATATTTTCAGGTATTTCACTGGTAGCAAAATGTTTTAAATATTAAATATTCCATTGCCACGTTGGAAGAACGTTTCTTTCCTTTTAAAATAAATAAATAAATACCAGTTAAGAATATTCTGCAGTATACTCGGATATATTAACTTCCTGCCTCTTTTGTATTGTTCATGAATGTCGATACTTCAAAAATTCATTAGAGTTATAATAACAAAAGCATTTTTAGAGTTATCAAAGTCATTCATTGTGAAGTAATTGTAATTGCAGTTTTACAATCACAGATAGATTTCATTCATCTTTTTTTTCATTCATAATTGTGAAGTAATTGTAATTGCAGTTTTACAATCACAGATAGATTTCATTCATCTTTTTTTTCATTCATAATTGTCAAGTAATTGTAATTGCAGTTTTACAATCACAGATAGATTTCATTCATCTTTTTTTTTCATTCATAATTGTCAAGTAATTTTATTTACAATCACAGGTAGAAGTGGTGGCATGTTCACTTTAGACTTGACATAATTATAAATGTTTTTTAATTGTTTTTAATTTCTGGTTACTTTCACTTTATAACTTTGTTCTGTTTAACGAAGTACACATGTTTGTTTTGGTATCCACATTTTAATATTTTTCTTAGTAAACTGTACAAGCTTCTTAGCTCAAGTGATAGATTGTGTGGCTTTTAATTGCGTGGTTCCGAGTTCGCTTATGAAAAGCCTCGATGTATGTACTATAATGTATTTTTTCTAAATAATATCTTGCTACTGTAAATGAATGGATATTACACGAATGGGGATATTAATATATTAATACTAATAATAAAATATACATAAATTAAGGTTAATTATCTCACTGCTAGAGCGATACTGTGTATATCTACTTAGAAAATACATATCTTTGATATATATATATGTTTCTTTTTTCTAGAGAGATAACTCATGTTATATATATATACACTCGTTTTTCCTCCACATATTGTGGATACAGATGTTATTTTAAAAATACACAATCAGTTCACAAATGAAAGAAAAATAACCATGCTATGTTCTGATATTTTTAATATATATAAAATTGATATCAGAGAATTTAAGCTTCTGCATAAGTTTAAGCTTTTTTTAGTAAACATTATTAAATGCAAGTGCAGGTTTTCTATAATAGAGAAGAACAGCTCCTTATAAAACACAATCTTCACATGCTGTCGATATGCATGTGTGTGTTCCATAACGGGAATGAGATATTACGGCACACACGCGCACGCTTATGAATGATGAGAAGGAAGAGGAAGAGAACGTATTATCAGATTTCTTAAGTTATATAGGATTGACATCATAACTCTAAAATGTTTTTGATGTTTTTTATTTCTTTTTTTTTTTGCTATACATACTGGTAAGGAGAAAAAAAAACAGCTCATTACATACAAATAAGAATTAATGAAAATTTAAACTTTAAACCCTATAATGAATATTAATTCTATTTAGTTCATGAATAAGTGCCTTTGTGAGTTCCATGTCTTGAACGTCTATATTTATTTATATAGTTACATAAATATTATATCTACGCATATATGTGAAACTCGTCTCATTTATAACCTCATCTTATATCTTTTAAATACATACAAAACAAGTAGAATAATTAAATTAATAACTGTGATTTAATATGAATAATGAATGTATATAAACATATCTTACTATAAACTGGTTCAAATTGGAAATTTAAACTGTGTATAATTTTAGATAGGTTGTTTTTACGAAGAAATTAACGTTTTTTAGTGCATGTGGATCAGTGATAAACATTAAGTTTATGAATTCTTAAGCTTCAAATAATGAATTTAAATACTATATAAGAATATAATTACAGTAATATATACAAAATAATGTATATACACTATTCTCATTTGTCCCTACCTTTATTTATATATATATATATATATATATATATAAGTAATTTATATTTCATTATTGCATATATTATATTTTTATGCTTATAAATCTTTCATTAGTATAATAAAATATTATCCCCACACATAAAAACAAATTCTGGCCACTGAAAGTACACGTCTCTCTCTCTCTCTCTCTCTCTCTCTCTCACACACACACACACACACACAATCGGATATGCTGATGTTTTGAGTATCCTATGATTTAAAATATTCTTATGTGATGAGCTAACACAAAATAAGAATGTAAACATCTCTATTACAGTGCTTTTATATATGTATTCTATATACACATATCCTACTAAAATGAATGTAAGTTGTGTGTATACACACACACGCACACTAGCGTGTGATATGCATTAGTTTGTGTGTAAAATTATAGAAGAATATATATATATATATATATATACCCTACTAAATTGAATTTAAGTACACACACACACACACTCGCGTGTGATATATTTACATCTGCATTAGTTTGTGTGTAAAATTATAGCAGAATATATATGTGTGTGTACACACACATTAATAAATATAATTTCGTTGAACATTCTGGATTCTTATGTCTTCTGTCTAACCCATTGCCACGTGGTTATCAGCCACACGTTGTAAAAACATTACTAATCTTTATTTGATTTGCAAAGTACAATTAGCTGAATGGATTACATGTGTTTGCTTCTGTGTGTTCTTGCACGTTATTGTTTGGTTTGGTTCAAAATTCCAAGCCTTTCTGTTACAAATTATACATATACATAAATGAAGACGAACACACACCAACAAGTGATGCTTTGGTCAGGTCAGTTCCGTGAGCATACAGTCTTGCATTAGGAGCAGCGACAACATTCTAACTAGTGTATGGAGGTGTGGTGCCGATATTCGCCTTTTATTTCAGTTATCCCGCCTTGATCGCAGCCGTTGATGCTTATAGATAAATTAGGGCTCTTTATAGGTAAATTAGGTTTTCCAGCATGGCGGAGGAGGAGAGGTTCAAACGGGCTAGAACTTATGGACGTGGGAGTCTACGGGACGCTTCAGAAGGTCTGTGTTTTATTTGTGGCTACGGTGTTTGACTGATTTCGCTATCGCGTGGCGCAGCAGCTCCTCCTTACGGCTGTGGCGCAGGCTATGGTGCAGCTCCTTCCTTACGGCTGTGGCGCAGGCTATGGTGCAGCTTCTCCTTACGGCTGTGGCGCAGGCTATGGTGCAGCTCCTCCTTACGGCTTTGGCGCAGCTCCTCCTTACGGCTATGGCGCAGCTCCTCCTTACGGCTATGGCGCAGCTCCTCCTTATGGCTATGGCACAGCTCCTCCTTATGACTTTGGCGCAGCTCCTCCTTACGGCTATGGCGCAGCTCCTCCTTATGGCTACGGCAGCTCCTCCTTATGACTTTGGCGCAGCTCCTCCTTACGGCTATGTTTACGGCTATGGCGCAGCTCCTCCTTACGGCTATGCTTACGGCTATGGCTCAGCTCCTCCTTACGGCTATGGTGCAGCTCAGGGCTCTGGCACTAACGCGATTGGTAAGTTCTTTTTTTTTTTTTTAATTTGTCAAGGTTGAGTGAAATAAGGTGTCATACAGATACAAGAACCAAGGCTCGAGAGCTGGACGATACAATAACCAAGCCTCCAGAGGTGGACGCAAAAACCAAGCTGTACTTAATAGCTAAGGCTCAAGAGCTGGACGAGAATCTGCGTGCATGTTACGGCAAGGACATTGCCTGGGAGAATACCTCAACTTACGAGGAGCTGTTCGTGCCCACTATCTACGGTGGCCAGAAATATTGGTACATGGGACGTTCACTTTTCGCACGGATCAAAGATTTCATATCCGGCTTGAAGCATTCGCAACATGGTGCCACGGATGACAACAAAGCTCCCGGTGTTATTACTGGTACTCCTGGATCTGGAAAGACTACTGCGCTTGTTACTGTCGTTGGATATCTCCGGGAAGCTTGGAGGAACACTTCCCAGAAGGTCGTCTACATCAACGGCGAAGACTTTGTGCGCAATCCCATAATGATAATGTGGGAGAGTCTTGTTCTGGCTTACATTCACGACATTCCGACTGATCTTAAGACTCCAACATGGTCCGAGGAATACTTATTTTCTGGATCCACTCGAGAGTAGCATCGGAAAGGCTTTACTTCATAGTCGATGACGCAAATGCCTTTGACATCGACAAGCTCGGTGCTGCCAGTGGGTTACTGAGAGAGAGAGCTTATAACTTCATAAAGAAAATTGAGCATTTACACGTCGTTATCTACTGTTCTTCTTTAGGGAGTATTTGGAGGCATAAGTTGGTCCGTGACAAAGTTACTCCATATATGATGGTGACAGGTGGCTACAATGTAAGTAAATTATGTAAACTCCTCATGGTCTAAGTTATTTTTGGACAGGAAGAAGAGTTTAAGGCATATTGCAGACATGAGCTTGATCGTGCCAGGGTGACGGTGAGTGTGCGTGTGTCTATATATACATACATACATAATTTTATTTTTTTTTCTGAAAGCTCACTCGTGCCGAGGACCCGATTCTGGGCTATTGTAATCTTCGGCAAAAGTATAATCGGGAGTGGGATGCCAACGATTGTGACGAGGTAAGCTGAGTACAATTGGATGCATCAGGTCATAAGTGTTGTCTAACGTGCAGTATCGTCTCTCCGATTTTAAGACTGTCACTGGCTGGGTTCCGAGGCTGGTTGCGGCTTATGGAACCGAAAGTATAGTCTTGTCGTTCAATATGTACAGAACCGGCATCGAAGAGTTCGTGAAGGACGCCCTCAACAATTCATTTCAATGGAGTGAGTTCGTGGATGTGGCTGGTGGATTAGCGAAGATTGAGACGGATTTACCGGAAGCACTAGATAGTCGATGCTTCTACAGGGATCCTGAGACCAAAAGAGGCAGATGTATTTCAGATGGGATGTTGGCATATACCTTGGCGATCGTCACCCAGACTACAGAGTATAATTCTGAGTTAGAGGCTGCTTCTGGGATTAGCAAGTGGACCGCCTTGTTGCGAACGATGACAATAGTGCGCGCGTTGGCTGGAACTCAGAGATAGCGACACTACTTTTTATCAAGCATTATGGACTTGTCATCCAGGAGGGCAATTTCGAATTGAATTTCAGCCCTCAGATAGTCAAAATTTTCCATGGGGATTTTTCGCTACGGAGTGATGGTAAGTCGTATTGTTTGTGCCCGGGAAGTTCAACCATCCTGCAGTGGATTTGATTGGTGAGGACGCCAACACAGTTTTGGGGGTGCAAATAGCCACGGGCGTGGATGCAGTGTTGAAACACAGCACTAGTCTATCCAGGTTTTTAGAAATGACAAGCGGCGACCCACGGAAGAAGGTTTTGGTTTGGATCCTATCTGTTGATGATGCAGATAGGATCAGAATTAGGAGCAGTGAGGAATATACTGAAGTTTTCGTTTGTTTCGGTCGCTTGAGTCGACTTCTAAGAAGGATTGATGAGACGTGTTGCAAGTTCCATCTGCGTAGTAGCACCCATGTTAAGGAGGCGACGAGCGGTGCTGAGCGTGAGCATGAAGTGGCTGAATTGAGACAATTTGGGCGTTGTGCTTCTTTGCAAACAAGTTCCGGAAAACCATGCAGAAGGCTTCGTGGAGATCGTCAGTACTGTCATTACCACGAGGTTTAAACACGCGGCAAAATTTAAATATTGTTCCGACTGCCCAGCATAGTCTTTTAAAGTATTTATAAAAGTTCACCGTATATATTTTCTATATATATTCTTTAATAATATCAAAGATTATTTTACGGATAAGTATCTGTTCAGTCTCAAAGGCTCCTGCACCTTATTAAGTGTTTCAAGTTTTCGGTCACTAATTCTTGCAGGAACTTTCCACTCTCCAAGATAGTAAGAACAGCACCATATGTAATACTTCCAGGCTTTATGTCCATTCCCTTGTAAACCTGTACATCGTTACGTATTCCACATACACACACCACGCACGCACACACTCTAAAGCAAGCTGGTTATTATCATTCTCAAAGCATGCCCCAACCAAAGTATTCCATGGAGAAACTGTTCTCTTGGGCATCATGTGAAAGAGTTCGAAAGCGTCTCCCAGTGACTTGCATTTGCCATGAATGTTAATAAAAGAGTTATTTAATCACGGTATGTTCTTTCATTTTGCACCATGTCACCCACCTTACTAAAAATGTTTTTTATAACAATCACTATACGTACCGACCTCCATAGCCTCCCAAATCTATAAATATATAACCAATACATGTGTAAAACTAGCATTATGAAAGCAATAGTTGTCTACATAAATATATGTTAGTGTGTGATTCATATACTTTTATATGCACAATATATGAAAAAGAAGGAGACATTTGAAGCTTCCCTTACTCTTGCAAAGAAAGATATATATGTACAAAGCAATAGTGGATAAATTAAATAGCATTGAGTTCCATATGTCCATTCCTACCTTGTAAGTCTTGCAAACACCTTTTTTTGTTTTTCTTTAAAGCAATATTAACTTGAACATGGACAACGGTGAAAGGAACAGTAGCAACAAAGTGTGCAAGTTTGTCCTTATAAGAGTTATAAGAGGATTGTTAAAAAAACTTTTTATTAAATTCTTCTTTCCCTTTCCTTATCCTTACACAAAAATCTCCATTTTCATCATATTACATTAATTCAAAACAAGAAAAATTATCAGTCTTACTTGTCGAACCCCTTACACCAAACTTGTGTGTTTAGTTTTCCACATAGTATTGACTTTAAATAAGTTGTTTTTAATCCTAACTTGCATCGAAATTAAAATTATGTATATAATGAATGAATTTTATACATCTATATGTCATTGGATACACACTATATAACTTGTACATATATAAATATATATATATATATATATATAACTTATCTTTTGTTAAAACTCATCACTTATCCAACTTTTACATTATCATCAATCATTAATTCAAGCTCATTACTCTTAATCTTCACACTTGTTAAATGAATTCCTTTCCATAATGTTGTGAAACCTACTTTTTTCTTGAAGATTCATCACTCACATTTAAATTAAAACCCTATCTTGACTTATTGCCCTTAAAGATTCATTTTTTTTTCTTATTTTAATTGTATATCCACATTATTGTTTATGGATATATAACTAATTGACAATTAACATTCTGAATAAGGTTTCTTTAAATCTTATACTTTACTCTAATGAGCATATAGTGTAAGGTGATTTAACATGTAATACCTTATTTTGTGACTCAAGTCCTTTTGAATTACATAAATTTCATGAAATTCATATATGATTACTCAGTATCATACCTACAAGAGGTACAATACAATTTTAATTAGGACCATCATTTATGTTTAAGACATGATTAAAAGGCGTACAATTTATTATTATGGTTAAGGTATGATATTGGGTAGCCATGGATGAATTTAGTAAAATTTATGTATCTTTAAAGCATGAATCTATATACATTATAGTTTTTATGGCACATGATTGACTAGATTAGGGCTAGAAGATACCTCTTCATACTAATTATTATAATTTCTTCTAAATCACGCTTTTTATAAATAGATTAGTACATTATTCTAAATCTCTTTTATCCTTAAATTAATATATAAGGAGACAAATCAAAATATTTCAATTAAACACTAGTGGTGAACTAATTTCATGATTACTTAATTAATTTTCTTATTCTCATTTTAGTCATAAATAAGATTTATTATTGTATTTATATTATGTTCTTGTTCATGAGCCAATTTCATAATTACATAGTTATTTTTTATTAATTCTTTAATTATAAATAAGATAATTGATATGGTATATAATCTATTATTCATTATCTTTTTGTTTTATTACCACTTAATCTCAAATGATTCTAATCATGTGTTTGTGTCTTAAATACTTAGTTTAAAATAACAGTATGTTTAAATGCTGAACACAAATCACGTGCATCTTTCTAAGTTATAACTTTCATTTTATTGAATTCTATAACTTTGCATAGGATATAACTTAGTGGAGGGGAGTATATAGTATGTTATATTTAGCAAATTAGAGGGCTCCCTCTACTAGGGTCTTTGTGCCCTTGTGTCATTTTGGGTATTCCCTAGGGTGTATGGAAGAGAGCACTTTTCTAAGACTAACAACCTCAAGAGCATTAACATCACCCTTCCCTTCTTGATGTTTTAAATGAGGTCACTCTTTACCTTCTCATGTTTCAGATGAAGGTAATCATGCAATTGCATTAATTTTAAACTACTCTTTACATTGAAACCACCTACTAAAGCACCCTTTACTCTTGCTTTTGTAATTTAAGGTTGATTCTCACTATTTATTCTTGAGTTTTATAAGTTTTTGTTTACAAATCTTAGTTTTCATAAGTCTTATTTGATTTTTTTTTTCCTTACATAAGTTATATTTCACCCACGGATTATAACTTATAACATTTAAACTTAGTTGCCATAGAACAAGAGTAAGGCAAAATTCATAACTTATGGGAGGATTAATACAAATGCCCATCGTTGGTAGGCTTAATTTAATTAATAATAGTTTATTAACCCTTAATTAAATTATTATTCTTAACTTAATAAATTTTAAATGAGTTTATTCTTAAATTAGACCCTTAACCTAGTTGTTATCAATTATTATCTTTAACTTAGGAAGTTTATTCTTAAGTTCGACTCTCAACTCAATTATTATTCTTAATCTAGTAGTTTATTTTTAAGTTAACCCTTAACATCCTTAACCGTGAATTTATTCCTTAACTTAATTATTATCTTAATTTAGTGAGTTTATTCCTATGTTAGACCCTTAACCCACCTTTTATAAGTTTAAAAATAATCATTGGATTGAACCATTAAGGATAACTATATGATAAAATGTAAAATGGTTGTTTGATAGATTTAGGATGTATGCCATGTATGTCATGCATAGTTATGCATGATTCATGCTGATATAATAGTTACAATGGGGCCACACAAGTTTAAGATTTAGAATGGTTGTTGATGGGTGGTTAACAGCGATTTGACCACCATCAATCAGATAGCCGACACAGACGAGCAACAGCCCAAAGGGTGATTAAAAGCGAAGTAGGCAACCTACATGGGGTCTGGATAGAGGGCATGGATTGACAATGATGGGTGTCAAGGCACTAATAGATCCGGAAAGGCACCACACTAACAATAGGCTAGATTTGATTGACTAGATTAACCACCATGATATTAAGGACGATGCGCGTGGGGGCACGTTTAGGTAGTAGACCAGTACCTAGTCTTAAGGAGGACATCCACTAGGAGAGTGTCACCATGGCCTACAAACAAGTACCACCCAACCCTCTATATAAGTAGGCAGGTGAGTAGTGAGTAGGGGTCCTTCTGGTTCATCTTCTTCTTGGGTCTTGTTTTGGCGCCTAGATAGAGGTCTTAACCATTGGCCACTAAGGAAGGGCTACATTGTACTAACATGTTGCAATCCATATATCTTATTGTCTAGGCTTGTTATAATTGTCTCTCTCTCTCACTCTAAAGGAAGCTTGCACAATCTAAAGGAACTCCAAACCACCTATACACAAACTCTCATAGCGTTAAGTAGAGTCCATCACCACATATTCCCATACATCCCCATTAATGACCTCTAACTGAAAGCCTAAGACTAAACGTTGGCAATAGCATCTAACAACCACCAACACCACCTGAATTCACTTACAGAGACCTAGACAACCAATAGGGCATTCATGACAAATACACACAAACACACATAATAAATTTATTATATAAATTTTTAATAATTTTTTATTTACTTAATTTAATATATATACCTTTTATATGTTAGTGAGTTTATCCTTAAACCCTAAACCCTAAGTTCTTAGGTTTACCCTAGTATATGTCACATGAAATCAAAATCTAATGACAACGGCGCCACATGGGTTTAAGATTTAAGGTGACCCATCCGATAAGAGACAACACAATGTAAATTCATTATATACATGACTTAACAAAGGGATGATTATACATTATCTTTTTCCGTTTATTGATTTATAACCACTTGAGCACAATAACGTGTTTAAGTGCCTTTAACACTTAATTTGAAATAGTGTTTTGGACCGCTTGAATAGTTTAATCATGTGTTTGATTTCACTATATATTACCTTTTTATTTTATTAATATAGGACATTTAATAATCTAGGGCATTATCTTTCTATTTTATTAATTTATTAATCAAATGCAAATGATTTTACGTGTCTTTAATATGTAGTTTGAAATTAGACCATTTGAGTTTGAGTTATCCTAATCATGTGTTTATTATACATTATCATACGAGACACACAATGGCATTTGTGAAGGTAAGCATGTGTTATTTTAATATGTTTTGACTAATTATTTTATTAACAACATTAACAATAATTCTATCTACAACAAGAACATCCAATCACCGCCATGTGCATAATTCTAGCTACAACATCTATGGGTTTTATACAACGTGCATAGAAAAGTTCAATCTTACCTAAGATTGCTTCAATGTATTGTTTTACGTCAGGAAGACTGTTTTAGTCTTGTGGCGCTCCCTACTGAGCATATACGACATGCATAGAAAAATTCAATCTTAATTAAGATTGCTTCACACAGCATAAGGGAATGCTTGACATTTGTGTGTGTGTGCGCACTATTTTACATCTTGTGGCGAATGCCTGACATATAATATTGATGTATGTACTGTTTTACGGCTTGCAATGAATGCCTGACATATAATATGTATGTATGCACTCGCGGCAAATGCTTATTATATGTGTCTTGCAGGTTTACCACCATGACACAGATGTATGTATGTACTATTTTATAGTCTGGCACATATTATGTACTAGTTTACATCTTGCGGGCATATATATATGTATGTACTAGTCTCTTGGGAGGTGATTATTGTCTAACACAACAGAGAAAACTCTTAATTAGATTTGAAGACATTATTTTACATCTTGTGGGCATATATGTGTAGAAAAAACAAAGGAATTGCCAATATATATGTATATTGATGTAGCACTAATGAACTCTTGTATTGACGTACCTCGTCTTTGTCGAGATGATCGAATATCTGCTTCAACTTTGACTTCTTCAAATGATCCAAGAGTTGTACAGACTTCGGTCCAACATATCGGGACTTTGCGAGCTCAATCCTCGTCTGCATGTCCTTGTCCAGCTGCACCCTTTTCTTGTCATCCATAGCAAACTTCATTTGATACAGAAACACTCCTATAGGCAAAGCCCCTGCATTTCTCTGCAAAACAATAAATTCTTAACATGAGAGAGAGAGAGTATCTGTCCATGAGGATTTCGACCAATTGCTGGAGCGAACAGTGGCTGACCAGTAATTGGATTCACTTCCACCGGCAGCATATACCACCACGTTAGCCTTTCCCACACAATGCTAATAGGAAATTTGCCAAAGTCCATGAGCTTAACCATCCAGCTAAGTAACGTGTGTGTGAGAGAGAGAGAGAGCACTTACCCTTCAGGATACCATTGCATATACTCAGCTTGCTGCCTCCGATGCTCGGCATCATATAACAGCTGTTCAAACCTTGAAGTTGCCTGAACATCACGACGCTGAAAGGATTGCAAGTGCTTGAATACCTACGTATCTCTTCCACAGTCCTTGGCCTTTCCATGTACGCTCTCCTTGCTTCTGCGATAACATCCCCTCGCTTTCTTATGTTTACCGCCACCAAAGATGTGCCACTTGGATTCTTCTTTCTGCGACTCTGGGGTGGCCCTGTCTCGCTCGTCCTTATTGATGCTGTTGAGGTTGTCCCAGTTAACGGGTTGACAAACTGTAGTGGAAGGTCGTGCTCCTTGCCAAATGATGTTGACACTTTCTCTGGTGAATCCCCATGCTTCAACTCTATTTGCTCCACTTCCCATCCTCAATCTCCACTGTTATTGATATAGTAAAACCCTCCTCTCATCTGTAAACACATTCTCTACATGAGATTGTGTGTATGTGTGTACAAATGAATGAACACTTGGTGGGTGTGATCTTCGACTACTCTGTGATATTCATTATATGATTTTCAACGTATTTTTGCAACTCTTGGAACAGAACGAATCTTGTGAAGATTATGAACAGATTATCGGAAGATTACGATCGATGAGTGAATTTGCGTGCCCCGCTGGGGCTCTCGCTTGACATTTTGGGATGAGTTTGAATCACATTTTCCTGTGGTAGCTGTGGAAATCGAATAGCCGGTTCATATGCGAGCGCCTGGGAGCCCATCCATACAAGCTGCTTACTGGCGGCGGAGGCGCGATGAAGGAGCCCTACGAGTGAACTCTTCGGAAGTGGCGGCCGTTCCGATGGGCCGTGTGTGTGAGTGTAGTATCCCTTTGCTCGACTGGAAAGCTCACACTAAAGATTTCTAGAATATTCGTCTAGAAACGAATATGCCATTGTAGTGTATGTAAAGAACTGATAGAGATGAAAAGTGCAATAATAATATATTAAAACATAATTTATGTAGTAAATATAACTCACGTCCAAACATATATGTGATATCATAATATTATATGTGTAAGTTTACGTGTATACACACCGTAACTTCAAGACACAGACAAACACAAAGGACATTCAATTTTTTAAACACTAACATTAAACATGGAAATGAACACAGATAAACATATATAAAAACATGGAAGACATCGTAACTTAATATGTCATAACCAGATTCCCTGTTATATGTTCCTAACACGTTCTACACTTGAATTCTTGTCTCTCGGCAAACACCATTTACAAGACCAGCAACGGCAGTTTGTTTGATTGTTAAGGATCACCTCTTACCCTGTCTCTCAAGGAATACCATTTATAAGACCAGTAATTACAGTTTATTTGATCGCCGAGGATCACCTCTTCCTATGAAACCTTGTTTCTCAGTGAATACCACTTACAAAACCAGCAATAGTAATTTATTTAATCACCAAGGATCACCTCCTCCCACCATGGAGATGATGGATGTGACCCTATTAATGCAGTCCTTCATCTCTGGTTCTCAGACTCCATCGCCCAATATTTTCCAGCCCTACCTCCAAAGTGGGGCGCAATCACTTGGGACGATGATGCAGACGCCATGCTGCTGCTACTCCAAGTGCATACACGCTACAATCCTACCCAGCCCTAGGCGGCAGCCCTCTCTTCCCTAAAGAAAAAAGCATAATGCTCGCTCAAAGCTCACGCAAAGTTTTGTTTTAGGGTGAACACCGTCGAATTAACACAATGTTTGACCGTGTTTCAAGCCTTATTTTGGAGCATCAATGCATATGGTCCGTGTTAACACACGTAAAACATACATACGTGCTTTCGCACACACACACTCATATTTCGTTCTATATGCTTAACCTTCGTACTGCTCAGGCCATTCATCCCAAAGTTTTTACTCATGCCATAAGCTGTATGGACTAGCTCGGTTACCGACGCCATGTACGGCGTGTTTGGAGCTATGATACACACACATATGTTTTAATGAATTTGTATAAATATTTATAAATAAAGATAATTTTTAAATTTTATATGGAAACACACAGTTCAGAAAGACCATGTCATTTATGAATAAATAAATTGTTTAAAAACATTATTTTAATTTGTTTGATTATTATATGTCATTGATCAATCTTAATCAATTTTTAATACCATAAGTGAGATAAGGTTTTGAAATTGGTGTAGTGGTTGACTGGTTGCTGCTTGTGTTAACACTAGACAGGCCTATCTTAGCCTAAGTAGTTTAAAAGACCTGTTGAATGTACTAATCACTGGTAATTGAAAATCAACGATTTGTAACATTAAAGAAATAATTTGATTTTATTTAAACATAATCATAAGTCTTTTGCAATGTCAGACCTTGTACTCATTGAGAAAATTTGTGGCGTTTCGGAGGTATCATTGCAGTCGAGATTATAAATGCAGTATCGGCATTGCGGTCATTCACCCCAGTATGTATGACGAGGGAACTGCACACTTAAATTCGTATGAAGCCATACAAATTGAAGAAAGAAGCCACACTTGCAAAAAGCAAATGCAGTGTCTGGAAAGTTATTGCTTGGTGTTGAAGCAGTCCATAATCAGAATAAATGAGAATAGATTATTAGTGATGCCTACCGTAGATACAGATTATATATTAAACACAGATAATATAGAAAAATAAAATTTATTAATTAGAGAAATAAATAATATAATCCTTGTATTGAAATGCACTTTACATAATGTAACGGTTTAAAAGTCATATAGACATTTTATACAACTTCATTAAAAGTTCTAATTCACACGTACAATTTTGATATATTATTTAGTAAAATAGTTTAATGGTTTGTCAAGTCATTCTATCTTAAATCTTAAACATAACATATTATTTATTTTATAAGTATAATTTCTTAAATAAAATTTAAAACTAAAATAAGTCTAAATCAGAACGTATTGTTAACATCCTATTATTCTAAATTAGTTTATTAGTATATTTATAATATTAGTATATTAAAAATTTAAATTAAATTTAGCTGAATAAAATTTAAAGAATCAATTAAGACATTTTATTCTATTAAACATAAGAATTAAAAGTTTAAGTTTAAACTAAAATTTAAGTATGGGCTTTTAAACCTCACCAAGTTCCAAATTATGTAACGAAAAGAAAACAAACTGTATGTACCATGTATAACATATCACACATATACGTAGTATATATGTCATTCAAACAAATGAAATGATCTTGATAACACAATTAACAATTTAATATCTATTATTATCATTACCAAAAATGTACATTTAACATCTCACAGGTTTCTACATCATGCCAAAAACTGGAGCCTTTGTAAAGGCCTCAGTGACAACGAGTGCGAGGAAGCCAATCATGGCTGTCCTTCCATTCCATCTCTCAGCCATCGCACGGAAAGGTCCCAGTGCCCGACTGTCCGGGCTCTCCCCCTTGAACATTGGCACCAGGGAAGCGTACCAGAAGAGCTGTACCACTGCCAAGAAGTTGAACAACCCCGTGCTACCTTCCGAGTAGAGTTGCTCTGCTACTGTTTGGCCTGTCATCCTCTCTACAGCAAATGCCCACACTATCCCGAGCATCGCCTGTTACAAACATGTAAACTGTCAGTTTCTGTAGCAAACACTATTATATGTTATGCCCGCATTGGGTATCAGTAAACTATCTATCTACCAAACTGTGATACTTACCAAGCGGCCATTGATGGTCTCTGGTCCGGCTCCATCGAATGCCATCAAGCTTGGGAACGTTCTATCACCTGTTTCTGGTCTCCTCTCAATCTCAGGCCTTGGGTATAGTGATCCTTGAGAGGGTACTGCCCCAAACACAGACTTCTTCTCGGACTCATTCTCTTCTTGGTTCCTCAACACGTCTTCCTTGGTGATCTCCTTCTTGGTGCCATCCAAAACGCTGCTAATGCCATCCCCTCTCTTGTCTTGTGACGCACGTACCACCAGCCTGCTGTTTCCCACACTCCTACAAGTGCTGCTTGTTTGAAAAGGTGAGAAAAGCTTGGGCTCAGGGATAACTGAAGAAAGAGAAGTAACAAGTGCCATTTCTATGCCAAACAACAATTTTTAAGAAGAATGAGTTGATTTCAAAGAAGAATGTAAGAAATGTTAAACGCTATTTGTATCTTTGGTGAAAACAGAGTATTTATACCGTATTAGCGTGGTAACGTGGCAGGAACTGTGTATTGTACAGAGCATCTCATATGTGTCAAGCAGTATACGGTTCACAGTGTGCTACATGGTGCTATGGGACTGGCTTTTAAGGAATATGTAAGAAATTGTAACAGCATAAATGTCTAGGTGTATATAAGACAACAAGATATTTGTTACACACACTAAGCTTAGGCGTTTCTTAATTAGCATCATTGTGTATATTGTTTCTTCTTCCTTTGGTGTTTCAGTATGAAAATGACTTCTTATAAAAGAGCTGGTGTGTGTGTGGCAATTTTTGAGTGATAACTACGTCCTTGTTTTGATGCTTCTTTTTGGCAGAAATCCTCCTTGCAACAGCTAACAACACTAGAATGCTCGGCACCATAATTGCTCCAGTAATCCACAAAGCCATGACCAGCTTGTGTAGCAGTGAAGAGTAATGCCAACAAGGTTTGACGCCAAACTTAATACCACCACAAAGACCTGTAGGAAATGGACATCAACTCGTGCACCTTTCAACGCACGCACGCACGCACGCACCTGAGTTCCCAAAAAAGCTGGTGCTTGTTAATGTTTTAAATACTCCATGCTCTGGTACGGGACCTGAAAGCTGGTTATTTGAGAAGTTAGCAAGTTCCAAAGAACTCATGGCTGCGAGCAACGTTGGAATGCTTCCGGTTAGCTCATTGTTGGACAAGTCTAGGTTTCCAAGCATCTCCATCGTTGCCAGAGAAGCTGGTATTTGGCCCGTCAAATGATTGTCGTTAATCTTCAGATTAACCAGCCTTTGACATTTTGCAATCTCCTCTGGTATTGGTCCTGTAAAACTAGCACACTTCAACACACACACGCACACCGGTTACATTGATTAATTATGTAACGTCCACATACCTGAAAGCCTGTTGTTGCCACCGTCGAACTCGGTCAAGCTGAACATATACTGGAGATCCGCAGGGATGGTTCCATTAAACAAGTTGTGGGAGAGATTAAGCCTTACTAACCTGGTGGTGGCATTTGCAAATCCCTTTGAAATAGACCCAGACAGCTTGTTATGATCAAGATAAAGCACCCGAAGAGCATTTTGTGAGCTTTTGAGAAGGAGGTCACCGCTAAACTGGTTATAGGACATGTCTAGGAATGCCAACTTGGGCAGGGAAAACAATTGGCTGGGTAATTGTCCTGAGAGTTTGTTCTTTGCAAGCCTTATCCTTTCTAAGGACCTGTTAACACATTTGTCACATAAATGCACACAATATTATACACCTTGTGTGTGTTCTATATACTGTGCATGTGTGTATACCTGCACATATGAATGTTCGCTGGGATGACACCTGAGAGCTCATTGGAGAAGAGTATGAGTCTCTGAAGCTGGGAATCAGCTGAGCAGAGAGAGCTTGGTATTGGTCCAGTAAGCGAGTTGGTTGAGAGATCAAGTGTAGTCAGATTGGGAGAGTAAGCACCGAGTTCTGCAGGAATACTACCGGACAAGTTGTTCTTCCAGAGTGCAAGGTGTCTCAAAGACGGTAGTTTTGCGATAGACTGAGGGATACTTCCATTGAGATTGTTTGCAAATACATTCAGGAGCTCCAGGCTGGGAAGGTCTCCAAGTTCAGATGGGATTTCTCCAGCGAGACTGTTATTGCTGAGACATATTTAAGAGAATTAGTATATAAACACGCACAAGAATATTCATGAATATCCTCACCTTAGATCGAGAGAAACAAGAGTTTGGAGCCGTCCAAGTTGGGACGGGATCCGTCCTGATAAACAGTTGCTATAAAGAAAGAGAGTGTCGAGCGATGTAAGACCAGAAAACGAGTCTGGAATAGCTCCTGAGAGACTGTTCTGCACAAGATCGAGGTGCTTAAGGCGATCCAACCGTCCAAGCTCTGATGGTATACTTCCATTTAATTGGTTGTAGCCAAGATACAACCATTCCAGCTTGGAAAGTTTCCCCAGTTCAGCTGGTATAATCCCAGTTAACTGGTTACCAGCAAGAGTGAGGAACTTCAATCCAGAAATGTTGGAGAGTTGAGAGGGGATCTCACCAGTCAGCATGTTACCGCCGAGGTCGAGATACACCAGGTCTCCCATCACGTCAACCGTGTCCGGTAGATTGCCAGAGAAGAAGTTATCAGAGAGATCGAGCACTTGAAGACTATTAACGAGGATGTGATCGACCTGACCAGAGAATGCATTCCCACTGAGGTTAAGATTCCTCAGCAAGCTGGGAAGATACTCGATCTTGCCGGTGAATGAGTTCCCACCAAGGTTCAGCGATTCCAGGCGCGAAAACGACACAAAGACGCTTGAGTTTTGAAACCTTCCTGACATATTCTTGCCCGAGAGATCGATTTCTCTTATAAAACCGCTATCTTCCCAGCATCTGATGCCTTCCCATGAACACAAACTACTTGCTCCCGTGGTGTTCCATAGAGTGATCTCTTCAGAGCCTTGTAACCAGCTTTTCATGGTAAGCAACGCACCTTGCTCATCAGCTGCAGTGAAGGTAACTACAATAAGAAATGCGGTCGCAATGAACAGAGAAACACATGCCATATTGAAAATGCTGCCGTTCGTGAGGTATTTATATTCAAGTGAACGTGCACATGCAGGAATGTTTTCATTATAGTTATTTGTGTTTGACAAGCTGGAAAGGATCTTACGTCCAAATATGAAGCGACAATGTTAACGTGGTGGTCACCACCCTTGGATTTCATCCTTGGAATGTTAGGACTGGAAAATGGGACTTTTTGACTAGACTAAGTCATAAGAAAATAATCTTTCTTTTTCGTCCGTCAGATGATGCGCAGGTCCAGGATGGTCATTGTTTAATAGTATTACAATTCAATATACGTTAAATATATATATGCTACCTGGAGCTTTCAACTGTAAGACTTAGAACATGACCCAGAGACTATGCTTGATTTTTATAATTTGGATATCATATATAACAAAACCGACGAGTCCAACAATCATTTCAGTCCTATTAACCATGTGGTTCTAACTATATTAACTAAAGCCAAATATTCCAAGAACAAAGCATATGTACGTGTCACTTACCGGTTGAGCTGTCACGATTCGATTACAATCTAGAATTTTCACACCCCACATTTACTTGACACATATCAGATACTCTTATACGGCGCAGCCTTAACCACGTCGTCGATATACTTGAGTATAAATATACCAGTTTATACATACTCAAAAGCATTCAAAAAGTGATTCAAGCATATTCTTTTAACACTTACACATTTTTGTAGCGTAACGATGGCTGTGGCACTAAGTTCTTCTCTTTCTTCACTTGTTCCTCAGTCGCAACTGTTTGCAGCTTCTAGTACCAGTTGCAATGTAAGACGCAACAAGTTGGTGGTACGAGCATCCAAGGAGAATGGGCGAGATGGCATTAGCAGCCTTCTAGATGGGACCAAGAAGGAGATCACCAGGCAAGACGTCTTGAGGAACCAAGAAGAGAACGAGTCCGAGAAGAAGTCTGTGTTTGGGGCAGTACCTTCTCCAGGTTCCATGTATCCTAGGCCCGAGATTGAACGGAGACCAGAAACTGGTGATAAAACGTTCCCAAGCTTGATGGCATTCGATGGAGCCGGACCAGAGACCATCAACGGCCGATTGGTAAGCATCACAGTTTTGTAGATAGATAGTTTACTGATGCCCAATGTAGGCATAACATATAATAGTGTTTGCTACATGTTTGCAAACAGGCAATGCTGGGGATTGTGTGGGCATTTGCTGTGGAGAGGATGACAGGCCAAACAGTAGCGGAGCAACTGTACTCAGAGGGTAGCACCGGACTGTTCAACTTTTTGGCAGTGGTGCAACTCTTCTGGTACGCTTAACTTGTGCCAATGTTCAAGGGGGAGAGCCCGGACAGTCGGGCACTGGGACCTTTCCGTGCGATGGCTGAGAGATGGAATGGAAGGACAGCCATGGTTGGCTTCCTTGCACTCGTTGTCACCGAGGCCTTTACAAAGGCTCCAGTTTTCGGCATGTAAATACCGGCTGTACAGTTTTGTTATGTCCTGAACTTTTTAATTAAATAGATATTAATTTTGACTATTGTAAGTTTGTAATATAGAAAGCTGTTTTATGAATGAACACAATATGCTGGGAATATACGAATAAGAATGTGGAGAATAACCTTAAGACTAAATAAATAATTGTTGTTATTATTATATGTAATACACATATTAATTACATTTCTAGATAACCTTCAAGTTTTACTTATTTACATAATTGATCCTATTCTTTTTAAATTCCACAATTAACCCCTGGGGTCAAACTTAATAGTGCTTTATATTTTACATTATTTAAATAATATTATGCTATTCATATTAGTCTAGATATTCATTTAATTCATTTAATGTGTGGAATATTCATTTTAATCTATATAACTTCATACTTATATTTCAATTAAAATAATGAATCATTTTCTTATTATAATAAAAATTTAAAATACATTATTTATTTATTTATTTAAATTTATTTAATTTTTTTTCTGAATACAGTCAATTTAGAGAATTTTTCCAGGTGTGTGAGGGTGTAATGTTAAACAGGCCCAGTCCTGAATGGATATCATTTGAGCTGGAGTGTTTCCATCCGTTTGAATTCGGCCATTGGATGGTTCGACAGAAGTACCACAAATCTGTCTACATGATTTTCCTGCTTTCAACAGGTGTGTGTATGCGTTTACCCATTTCTTATCGAGTGCACCTCACCAAAGGAGGAACAGGCACTAACTTATGAAAGTATGGTGTTTTGCAATAATTCTTAGTATGTATTTGTGATTTTGCACCTCTCTCTTCACGCACACATGCACGTACACACACACAATTGAATATTCTAAAAAATACAATGGCTGAAATTGTCATAGCAAACCCAAGGTGTAAATGAAATGGTTTGTGTGCGTGTGTTAAACTATTTTGTGGGGAGGGCTAGGTTTTGAGGTAATCTAACATGTTGAGATTGTGACAACTCCTTTTTTCTACTACAGTATTAGAGCATTCATGTTCGAACGATGTAATCTAACATCTGTATAAGATGGCAAAGAGCAACATTGGGGAGAAAGGATTTTAGCCTCTGAAATAAATTAATAGAGACACACTAAGATGTCTATGGGGTTCTTCACAACAGTGATTTGGAGCCGCATGGGTTTGGCAATGGGCTCAAGACCTAGAAGATTGTGAGGGATTGGAAGTTCATAACCAACATGTTGTGATTGTATTTGTACCTTCTTGAGCCATGGAATTTTGTTCAAAGTTAATATTAGTGATGTTGTGAAGCTTTGGAAACGACTCGATAATGAGTATAACAAGCATTTCGACATGGAAGTGATGCGAATTCACTCCCAACTTGTGGCATGCATGTACAAGGATGGTGAGGATATGTAAGCACACACTCAAATGTTGAACAAGCTCTTTTAGACTTGGCTACTCAAGGAAAATAGCATGAAGTGCTTAACTTGATGTAGATAATTCAACATAGTGGGATGGCTGCATAAAGAAGATGATGAGAGAAGGCAACATAACCTTTGACGAAGCTATGACAAAACTCATTAACACTCCGATGCTATGAGCAAAGAAAGCTCAAAAACTTATGAAGTTCATCACACCATGTATGCCACAAAAGAGCTAGTGAGGGCTTTGGTAGAAGGAAATGGATGTCAAGGTGGCCACCCAGGAGTCAAGATGGTCGATGGAACCAAGGAGGTGGAGGTCGTGCTATTGCTTGCTTGAACTTGGCATGCAGTTGGAGCATGGAAAGAGGGGATGTAAGGTGCATCCGCCATAGTTGTGCTAGAAGATTGGACACTTAGCTCGAGATTGTTACAACACTTCCACAGCAAACCTAAGTGAGCCGTAGGAGGAACCATGTGAGGAGGTTGAAGAAGAGATCACAATGTATAGGCTACATGGAGTGGATAGCCATGGGTTCTAAATTCATGTTTGAGTAGTATACATCAATGAAGGGATTCAAAGGAGTAGTATTAGGGAATGACAATCGCCTTAGGGTCTAAGGCACTAGTAGCTTTCGCTTTGTTCTTTGATGATGAAAGTAAAATTACGTTCTTGAATGCAATGCATTCCTAACTTGTAATGAAACTTGATGTCTGTTGCTAGAGTGTGCGATAGAGATGTAGTTCTCATCTTTGATGGTGATGAAGTGCTCTTCATGGACAGAGCCAATTTTAAGATGCCTGGAAAGAGGTTGTTACGTGGGCGGTGTTTGAGGGAATCTTTATGAGGTGTCACCTCATGTTAAGCAAGTGACATATGTTGAACACACACACTCGACAAGGATGATAAAGCTTATCTTTAACATTGTCATTTTGAGCATGCAAACTACAAAGTTTATATAAGATGATTGCAAAAGACATGATGCAGACTTAGAAGGTCATGTAAAGTTTTTGCAAGTCTTGCATATTAAGTAAACAACATCATCAAAACTTTGCCTTGTCCAAACGTCAGGCTAGTAAGCCACTCGAGCTAATACACTTGGATTTGTGTGGCCCTATGGATGTACCTAGTCACTTTGGTGCGAAGTACTTCACAACTCTTATTGACAATTTCAACTGCAAAACTTGTGTCTTTTTTCTGCGAGGGAAGGAACAAAGCCATTGAGGCCTTCAAGCACTATAACCTCCGTCGAAACCTAGCTCAACGCTAAAAAATTAAGATATTGAGGACTAATGGAGGTGAGTACCTCAACAATTCCCTTTGTGACTTTTGTCATGTGCATGGGATCTAACATGAAGTCACTATGTATACTCCACATCAAAATGGAGTTGTAGAACAAAAGAATTAGACACTTGTTAATGTGGCTTGCAACCCACTACTTGGTACTAAGTTGAATAAAGAATTCTAGTAAGAGGCAATTGCCATGCACTCCATATGCAAATCGCTTGCCTATTGTTGCACTCAAAGGGAAAACTCTTGAGGAAGCATGGTCTGGGAAGACACTAGATGTTTTCATTTGTAAGTATTTTGTGTGGCATATGCCCATATTCTAGATCAGCTACATAAGAAGCTAGACCCAAAAAGCAAAAGATTTATGTTTGTTGGATATGCTAATGATGGGAACGCAATTGCAAGGGGTATAAAGCTTTAGGATCCCATCACCAAAGCCACCCTCATAGCACCGATGTCATCTTTGTTGAAGATGATTTCACTTGTGACACAAAGCAACTAACATCTATGCAGTTCATCAATGACGACCTTCTTGTGCATGTCATTTCATTTGAATTCTGGAATTGTGATGATAACGAAGGAGCTCAACCTGGTAAAGATGACACTAGGCCCAAGCACAACTTCAAAGGAGGAGATGCTCTAGTTGGTGCACCACCACTTGACAAACCCCTAGCGGTTCCACCCGTGCATCACAAGGGCATGCCTAACCCTGTTGAGATTCTTGATGACCTCACGCATGTGAAGGCCATATCGGAAATGGACATATGAGGAAGCTGTGCATAGTTCTAATTCCCAATTTTGGTGTGTAACCATCCAAGATGAAATGGATTCTCTTATTGAGAATCACATGTTTAAAGTTTGTGATGCCCCACATGGTCGCAAGCTTGTGGACTTTAAGTGGGTATTAAGAAGACCCATAATTGCTACAAGGCTCAGCTTATAGCTAAGGGTTTCACTCAAGTGAAAGGCATCGATTACGATGAGACATTTTCTCATGTGGTCGAGATGACAAGTGTTTGAACCATCTTGGCTCTTGCAAATGCTCAAAACTGAAAAGTCCATCAAATAAATGTGAAGACCACCTTCATTCATGGCCAGTTGAAGGGAGAAATCTTTATGTGGATCTCTACTGGTTTCCTTGGTCATGGAGATCACTGCAAAGTATGGAGGCTCACAAGGCCTTATATGGCTTGAAATAATTGTTATATGTGTGGTACCAAAAGTTCAATGAAGCCTTACACAAACAAGGTTTTCATCGTGCTGCTACTGACTCAAATGTTTATGTGAAGAGCGAGGGAGACATTATGTTCATTGTGGCCTTGTACGTGGATGACTTGTTGATCACCGGGGGAGATGAACTAGCCATTCGAGCCTTGAAAGCCACGCTCATTAGCACCTTTTAGATAAAAGATCTCAATGAGGTAGGCTCCTTCTTGGGCATTCAAGTTGAGCGTGAATCTATGACTACTACCTTGAAAATCCATCAAGGTCAATATGTAGAGTTGCTCCTCTAATGCTTTAACATGGCCGATTACCATCAAGTGTGGACGCCGATGGTAGTTGGGACATTGGCTCTAGATGGTGCTAGGCTTGAGCTAGATGACGATGTTCCCTATTGCAACTTGATTAGATGCTTAATATATATGGCTCTTGCAACGCGGCCAAATATATGTTACACAACCATTGCACTGAGTCAATTTAGTGCAAAGTCACGCACCAGTCATTGAAAGTCTGACAAAATATGTTGATTGACCACTGTTGCAGCCTTCAACTATGCAAGCATGTCATTAGTTGGCCAGTAAAAGGCAGAGTATTGTATCACTCTCATCTAATAAAGTAGAATATATTGCCCTGACTAAGGGTTGCAAGGAGATTGTGTGGCTGAACACTTATCAACATTGTGATGTGATCTTTGATGAGCACAAAAACATATGCTAAGGAGCAACCATCCTAGCTTTGTCGAGGAGGATAATGATGAAATGTTCAATCTTTCTCAATTAACATTAGGGCAAAACACACCAACAAAAACTAGCACAAGAGGAGCCGCTCAACCAAATCCAAGTACCCTAGTACATGGGAAAGGACCAACAACAAGGTAAGCAACTCAACATTTGGCCTCTTAACATGTTGAAGAAAGACTCAACAACAGTGCAACAGCCTCAACTATTGCTATTGAGCCCCTTTCTCAGTCAACACCACTTTGCCGATCATCCCAAAAGCTCATAGAAAAGGGCCAACAATATCAAGTTGAAAGGCTCTAAAAGTAGCTCAAGCAACAACTAGGTAGCATGACAAGACTCAAGATCTGTCACAATCCCAACTAGAGTCTCTCTACTTTATTGTAGATGCCCATTCAAGGCATTTTGTGCCAAGCACAGACCATCAAGTTTTGGAGTGCGAGGATGTAGCACAGTGGAAGGCAGTCGTGTCCAGTGAAGTATCTCATATTTGGAAGAGTTGGGTCCTCAGTCTCATGGCTCTTGGACAAAAAACAGTAAACACCAAATAGCTCTTCAAAATCAAGGTAAGACTAGATGGGCAATTGGATAGGTATAAGACATGGTTTTCAAGTGGAGGGAATTGATTTCACATAGATATATTCTCCAATTGTGAAACTTTTTTCCATTTGGTTATTTCTTGCCATAATAGCACAATACTTCAAATGGACGTAAAAACAACTTTTCTCAATGGCTATCTTTAAAAGGAGGTATACATGATATTGCTAGAGGGCTTTGAGCTCGAGGGAAAGAAGAAAGCCAACTTTTATCGATTCAACAAGTCCCTCTATTGTTTAAAATAGAGTCCAAGAGCATGGTATAAAAGAATAGATGGATATCTCATATTAACTGGGTTTCAAAGAAGTGTTGTAGACACAAATATCTATATCAAGACAAAAGTATAAAAGCTAGTAATAGTTATTGTTTATGTGGATGATTGAATTTTACTGGCAAACTCTCAACAATAAATGAAGATAAAGTTTAAGATGACTGACATGGACAAGGTCAACTATTGCCTAGGCATTCATGTGAAGTTTAGTGGTGCTACAACAAGGACCAGTATATTCAAGATCTTCTCAAGTGATTTGGACTTAGCAACATAAACTCTTCAATAACACTTATGTAGCCCAGCTTGCATTTATTAAAGGAGATGAGTCCAAAGAGTGATGAAGAAAAGGAGTGAATGAAGAAGGTACCTTACAAGCAAGTGGTAAGTAGTCTTGTCTACTTGATGGTATGTACAAGGCTAAACATTGCCTATGCAGTTGGGCAAGTGTCGTAATGTATTGAAGAATTAAGATGGGACCATTGGTTGGAAATAAAAAGAATCCTAAGGTATTTAAAGGTACAACAATTATGGAATTAATGTACAGAAGGAAATTACCATAAGAGTTTCAACTTTTAGGCTTTTAATATATTGATTATGCACATGAGATGAAAACAACAAGGAAGTCAACATCATGTTATTGTTTTAACATGGAAAGTGAAGCTATCACATGGTACAACAAGTGACAACCAATCACAACATTTTCAAGCATTGAAGCAAAGTACATTGCTATGACAATAATTACTTAGTAAGCCATGTAGCAGAGAGAATTTTTAACTAATTTAATTGCACCAACAGCCATTGATCAAGCTCTTATTTGATAATTAAAGTGCAATAACTTTAACCAAAAATTCTCACTAGAACCAAGCATATTGGAGTACATTTTCATTTTTTCAAGAACATGTGAATGTAAGAATTATAGAGGTAGAATATTGTCTTATCAACACTACGGTAGCAGACATCTTCACCAAGCCTCTTTCTTTAACATCATTTGAAGAACATTATAGAACACTTGGACTTATCACTTAACTAAGGAGGAGTGTTGAAGAAACAATCGAGATAATATTTAGAAGATGGAGTTGAGCAGTCACAAGAAGATAAGCTATAAAAACATAAACGTAATTTAACACATCCATGTGTTTAAAGGACGTAGGGTGTGAAGTGGTGTTTATTTATGCTTAATTCATTTTTTATTAATTGAATTAATAGTGCCGTAACTCTCGTGAGTTTTTTTAATTTCTAACATGAATTATTAGGTTACATATGTAACCCCGTCCGTTTTGGTTTTTAACCCCATTAAATTTGTTGATATCCATACACATAATAAGTCATAACCCTGGCTGTGTGTGAGAGAGTTTTCATTCTGTATATTATTATTCTCTGTTGCTGTACATTCCTAAGAGTATAATTTGCTTAATTTTTAGTCTTAATGAATTAAAAAAGCAATTTATATCGTTCAAGGACGTATGTATTTTACGTCCAAAGTACCATATTAGTTTATAGTCGGCTAGAATACTGCTAATGAACGGCCTTACGCTTATCTATATGTCCACATCTAACTATGCAAAGAACAGAACATATGTATACATAGGTACATATGTATAAACATCTCTTATATAGATTTAAGTATATAAGCAAGTATTAATATAATATATTATACATTATATATGCATAGATGTGTTTCATCACACACACACTAAAGTGCAGGTTCGATCGCGTTTATTTATATAACAGCAATATAATTGCTATATATATGTATAAAAACTTATCATTTTCCATATACTTTGGAATTGTCCATCTTAGACAATGCATCTGTTGAGGATCTGTAAAATGAAATCAGCGAAGAGAGTAATTGCTTGAACTATGTGGCATGATATATAAATATATATAAACATACACATTTGTATGTGAGAGTTAAGTATTTCAGAATGAGTGATATATAGAACTTAAATTCAATTTAACTCCACCTAACGAACTTCTAACATAACTTCACATTAACACTTAAGTTTAAGACTTAAAACTAGTGATTTAAATTTAACATTAAATTACGTAAAAAAACTTAAGCTGAATACTTAACAAAACCTAAGTTAACTTAACATTTCCCATTCACGTTTGTACTTAATTTTAACTCATGAACCCTAAAAATTATTGTGTATTTAACCTGGAATGCACTTAAGTCACAATCTTAAGTTTTAATTTCAAGTATTGGTCTGAAAACGCTCTAGGTTGTAAAATTAAATTACTGATTCAAATAATTAAATTTTAATTTTATTATTGATTTATATAAATTATGGTTTAAGTTTTTAAACTTAAGGAAACTTAACTTTGCAAATCAAGCCTGAGAATGAGCTAATTTAGGTTTAAATATGGCCTTCTTATACAACAAATGTAAACTATAGAAGTGTTGATAGCTACGGATGTATTATTTAGGACTTATTAATTATAATTGCATTAGGAGTAACATCTTTAAAAAATGGTGAATTTTTACATCATTTAATCAATTAATAAATTTTAATTGTTTATTTAAATAATTGAATGGAATAATGGATTTTCAAGTCAATCTTAAACAACTTTATGGTTGATTAATAATTGAGAATTATTTTAATTATAAAAAAAATAAAATGTGAATTGAGCTTATTAAATTAAATTCTTTTCATTAAGTTAAAAGAAGCTTATTTAAATTAAGTAATTGAGTTAGAACAGAAAGAATTATGTAAATTTAAATTATGCAAGGGACTTCTAATTTTCTCAATTAAAATGAATAATAACCTTGTAAAGTTAATGTACCATGACCTCGAAAATTAAGATAATTTAAAGTCCTATGCAAATGGGTGCTTTATATGTATATAATATATAAAAAAGTAAAACAGAGAAATTAGAACAAACTAATTTGTAATAAATATTTTTTTAATATCAATCTTATTATTTTCATGTTAATAATAATAAAAATGTTACAATTTTGAATTAGTCAAGTATAGTTCTTACATGTTTTTAAAATACAACCTATATCAAATCTTTCTCTCCCCTTGAAATTAATAATCGAAGGACCAATTAGGGTTTATGAAAGGCTTTTAATAATGATGATTCATGTCTAATTGAGTCTTTTCCATATATTTTACATATTTCATAATCTTTACTCATCCACTGAATTAAAAATATGATACTATATCAATTCAAAAGGCTCAATATTTATTATTAATGTATCGTAAATGTTATATATATGCATTTATGCACACACATATATGTATATTTTGTTTATGTACCTTTAAACGACAATATTTATTGTTTATAATTATGGTTATAATGAACAACAAAACAATTGACTTTAAAAGTGAAAAGCTCTTAAAAAATTTCTTTTTAAATAAAAATTAAGAATTAACTAGCACTTAACTAAATTATAAAGGTTGAATATTTAAGAAATTTATTTATTTTTCTTTTTTATTTCAAAATAGGAACAAATTTAAATTTAAAATCCCATGAAAAAAGTAAGATTTAAAATAAAAGTCTTGAATAATATGTTCACACACATATACACTATGTTTATTTCAATTTATGTATTTATATATATTATAAATATATGATTTACATCTATATATATTTTATTGTACATGAGTAACATTAATGAACTTAATGAAGCTTGAGCATAGTGATATACATATCATTAGATTTTCTTAATATAAGATTAAAAATTTCAATGCATGCATGTATTAAAGAAATTTATGAAAAAAACAAATAATATCTTGAAAAAATAATTAAGAAGAACTAAGATAACAATTAAATATGTTCAATATCATATATAAATGTTTACTAATAGGTTCGTGGCAATTCTCTTATAAACATTATAAAATACATTTTTAATTATGCAAGTGCATTTGATCATGTAAATATAAAAAAAATTTAATTGGAATGTATATGTTTAGATTGGCCAAGCTGCTTTGACTATTAATACATAAATTAAATAAGTGTTAATGGTAATGTAATTATTAATGTTCAAACAAAATAAATGTCAATAATAATTAATTTACAAACTAAGCATGCCTCATTTGTTATAAATTGATAATTTATTATTCATTATAACATATGTTTAAATTGAATATTTATTATTGATTTTAAAATATGTTCAGAAACGAAAAAGAGTGTATGTGGCATGAACATTATTCTTTTATGAAAAAAAATACATACAATAAGTGTTAAAGAAAAGTTTTAATGTTTAAGTTTTAAGTAAAAATATTTATTATCATAAGAAAAATGCAACCTCAAGATAAATATAGTAAATAATGTTGTAACTCAATTATTTTTTGTAAAATGCATTTTATTTAATAAGATGTATTTTCTTTATGTAAAGATATTATATATGAAAATTAGCAATGTTGAAGTTTTAATTTAGTATTTTATTAATTTAAAACAATTCAATCTTAATGGCAATATACAAAAGACAAATTTTGATTTATAATTATTCATAAAGACTAGTTAAATTATATTACAATAATGTCACGAACAATTAGTCATATATTAAGAAAAATATTAATTTCATGATCGTATTTATTCATAATTTTATATTTATAAGAAACACGAATACATAAAGATTTAAGAAGTTTTGTGAATGGTTGTGATAAAAATTATATAAATTAAAAAAATTTAAATTGCCAATCTAATTTAAATTGTTATAAATAATGTTCTAAATTTTAATGATATGAAATATCTAATATGAATTTAGCTATATATAATGCATATATATTGTGTTGTCATGTGTATAAATTGGATTTATTGTTTGAAAACATAAAAAACAAATTAGATTGAATAAAGCCATATATTAAGATAGTTAAATTCATTAGGACTTTTATCATAATATTTCTTATATTATTTTGGTACTTTATTTACATTGTTAAGTTAGTTATTACATGTTAAAGTTTATTTATGAGTTGTGAACGTATAATAAGAAAATTTGAAATAATTAAGAACAACAGGGGAAAATTAAATGAAAAGATGAGTTTCAAATGATAATTTTGAGAAAGTTATCAAAAGTGTTGATAATTATAAATTTTATCTTTAAGATTTTACATTTAGCCAAATGTACTTTAAATTAATTTTTAAAAGCATAAATAAGATAAATAAATACTTATAATGATGTGACTAAAAAGAAGATACGATTATCAATGTGAAATATATTTTAATAAAAATTATAAAAAGAATGATCAAAATAAAACTTTTAAACATAATACATAACATTATATATGAAGTTATTTTGATTGTGCATCTTTCCCTATTGAACAATAAATTATATAATGAAGGTGATAATACACAATATTATAAAGAAGATAAAAATTTAATGCATATATAATATAACTAATTTAGAATATAACTGGGGATATACATGAGTTCATTATTTTCATAATTTTAAATTAAATTAAAATTTTATAATAATTTGGTATACATATTTTGATGATCGTATCTTGAATTTGAATAAATTAATTTATGTATTCTCAATCAAGTGACTTGTGCATCTTTATGTGAATGCAATTGTACTTTTAAAATTAATTAAAAGAAATAATATATTTTTAAAAATTTAGATAAATTAGTGTACACTCACAAAAGGTTAGGAAAAGACAAAATTATGAAGGCTTAAAGTTTGTTGAATTAATTTTGATACTATTGTGTCGTAATGGAAAAGAAATTTTTAAAAAATACGTAAGTAAAAGTAACCATGGCAAGCATAAGGAAATTAAAATAAGTGGTAACAACGAGAGTAAGAAAATAGTGAGTAATAACTAATCATCTTATGTTTATTTATTATATACTTTAAAATTAAGAGGGTTTTTGTTATTTTTAAGATTTAAAACAACCTGTTTTCACATACAATGTTCAAATGTTTAGGTTCGAAATATACAATTGTTGTCACTAGGAAAATAGTGCTGTAAAACTAAGACTTAACTTAAATACACATGGTTAGGAATTTTGTTTTAAATCTTTAGAGTTTAAAACAACTTATCTAAATTCGTACGAATGTATGATTGTTGTTACCGGAAATAGTGCAAGTTGTGGTGGTCCAATAAAGTTCAAATTATTTGGAAAGGTTATAGTTAATAAGCAGATCATTGTACCAAAGATGTCATGAAGCAGGATGCGTTATTAGAGATGAACTCCCTTAAGAAAGTGCATATTTCTAACTACCACACGTTATACATATATCCTGAGTCTACACAAAACACAAATGGATACGAATATTACCCTTCTTTTTCCACTGTCTCTCAACATGACAACCTCTGTGCGTGCGTGTGTTTTCTCATTTACATCAAGCCAAGGAGTATTATAAACTTGATGCCTTTTGTTGTTGGCTTGCAC
Organism: Selaginella tamariscina; assembly: GCA_003024785.1. Taxonomy (NCBI): domain Eukaryota; kingdom Viridiplantae; phylum Streptophyta; class Lycopodiopsida; order Selaginellales; family Selaginellaceae; genus Selaginella; species Selaginella tamariscina. Next base: position 90,543 of record PUQB01000148.1, read on the forward strand.
TACATTATATGCTGCATCTTTAGTTTGTGTGTGTAATGTTCACAGTCCATTTTAAATTTGAATACATGCATTTAATAAAAGCAAAGTTAATACACATTCACTTGATATTGCCTACTGCCAATGTACATGTATAAGTGATCTCCAGTTTGTGGTTTAGTTCTCTATACCAAGTAGTAGTAGTAGCCTTTTGAACTCTAAGCCTAGTTGCCAATGATGTGTTTTGTGTTTGTGTTTATGTATGTCGAAATGCCACACACACACACACACATATGTTGCAAGTGAGCTTTCAAAAGCTTTGGTAGAATGCCTCTTCACATAGATATCACCGACGTGACAAGCGCCAGCAAATCTGCCAACAAATCTGAAAGAGGCCAAGGTCTATGGTTTATGTACTATGATTTAACAAGTTGCTGATGTAAATAAATAAGAATAATTAATATTGTTAACAGGATATAATGTGTATGCATAATTTATATTATATATATATATATACAATTTTTTTTTAAAAACAGTATATACATATATACATAGATGTGTTCAAAAATTATTATTTTTTTACTAAAATATATTATGTAATATTTGTGTAATTTTATTTATATTATATGCGTTTGCGCAACTCATCCAAAATCTATATTAAAAAGTGCAAAATATAATTTAATTGATCTTCAAATTAAAAATCCTATACACTATAGTACATTATACTTAATTAACTTATTTTTAAATTGTTTATAAATAATTAAAACTTTTATATAAACTGTTGTTTTACTTGATCTTATCATTTATATAAATCTAATAATCATTAGCATATTTTTAAGATATATTATTTAATATACATGAGTTCCTTTTTTAAGAATTTATGTTAATTAGTACGTTAACCCTTGAAGAACATCCTCTCTCTCACACACACATGCTCACACCTCTACACACACTAGATAAATGTTAGCAAGCGGAATGATGGAATGACTTGAACAACTACAAGATTTTGATGTAGGATATCTATATTTTTTGTTTATTCAAATGTTTTACAAGTGGAAATGAAGTAATTGCAGTCAAAAACAAAGGAGCACCTGGATGATTCATGTTAAATAATGTGGAGCCAACCACTATTTAAATGCAGCCTTTTTCCCTAATCAATATGCATAGATTTCGTGCTTAAATTGTTCATATAAATTGCACACGCACACACACACATTACACACATATTATATATAGAACGTGTATATATTTTTATATATAAAACTTAATGTAAAAGAAACGTTACGTTAGAACGTAGGTATACTAATAAATGCTGCATGGTTTAAACCACCCTGTGTAGTTTTCTTCTATTCTACCCGTCGCTGCAGTTACCGCGGATGAAATGTAAATGTGAAACGTGTTTAACGGCGCACGGGAGTTGGAACGCATCATTCAATACCTCGGCGACATTCCAGCCACGCATGCGATGAGGATATTCCTCCAAGTAAAGGGAATATTCGAGTCGCTCTACCGATCCCGCGTTCGATACCTGCCAGCTCGCAGTGGTAAGTCTGATGGATGGCATCCCGTGAACCCACAATATCACCTTTTGGATTCGCCCTTTTTTAAGGGTTACACAAAAGTTGGAATTTTATTTACTGAGGTGACTTGATTTGAACGGGTGCACGAGACTGTATACCGATCCTGTGACTATCCGCATTCAAGTTTGCCCTTCTGTGTGTGTACGCGCATATACATGTGTGTGCGTGTGTGTGTGTATATAAACGACAATGAAACAAATTCAAGATGAACTCCATGACTCAAATGAATGCAGGAAACAACAGACAGGAACAAGCGGAGATCAAGGTATTTACTCACCAAGGTTATGTAAACTCTAAGTTAAGTACCCCATATCTTGTTTAGCAGTTTTTAGCAGATTTCGCAACAGCCTAATCATGGGTAACACCAACATTGAATGGGAGAAGTTATTACAAGGGATCGTAATGCTTTTAATTGAGGCCACAATCACTATACGATACGGTCCATATTCCATATGCGTGCGTGCGTGCGTGAGTGAGTGTCTTATACGTTAACCAAGTTATGATTATCTCATTAAATGACTAGGGACAATTAAGCGAGGGTTTAGCAAGGGTTTAAGGATAAAACCACAGCTAAATGTAGAGGTGGCAGTGCCAAATTTGGGCAATGTGGCCATTAATTGCTCGACTGCACAGTCGTCAGGACTGCTATCCCGCCATTAATGAAGGGTGGGGCTCGAGAGCTCAAAACGCTCTATATACACGCGGTATACGGCGTATTCGACGCGTATTTATACCCTAGAACACCTACCACCCCAGAATGTATGCTAACTTCACCATCTTTGTTATCCTAATCCCCGGGATGTGTTTAATGGCATTTTAGTTACATGAGAATTGATAGATACGAAACTTTTGACAAGTTTATAACTACATATTAATGTGTATAACATATGTATGTGAAGCTTTTGAAATTCTTTGTGAATGAATGTGTCTGAAATGATTTAAACTGTATGAATTGGATGGATAGGTGAATAGAGACCTCTCAAACGCGGCCACTCCCCTAATCCTTGTATAGCAGCTACAATCAGAGTGCAGAGGGGCTAGTATACTTACTGCACAACTGGACTACTCTCTGCATTTATTGCGGTGGCCATTGCTATTAATGCTCCTTGTGTTTGTATTGTAAAGATCTCTTTCCGCCCTTTTGTTTCTTTTCTGGGGTTAAGGGTGTTTAAGGGTAAAAAGGATATAGATTCGGAGGGGCCGCTAGCTAAACTGTGTGTTTAGATTCATTCTTAAACTCGAGTACAAACCAAAACCTCCAAGAAACAGTTCTTGGTTCTTTGCTGCATGTAGCTGCAGGATGCATTAATGCAGACACTCCTCTTTCCCATCCAGAGCCAGCACACTGTGAAAGTGAGAAGAAGAGCGGAACTCAGTTTGTACACATGGCATCGTATGCATGACTCATCCATGACCCCCCATGCCATCTCATTTCTTTTACACTTTCTTTTTTGTTTTTTTCCTGGCTGCCCAAGATGCTGAATGAGTGACACCACCAATTAAATGCTGTGGTGTTCATTCATTCATTCATTCACTCATACTTGCATATAGTAGCGAACTCTCAGTTTTCTTCTCCCTAGGTTTTCCCTTTCCCCACATATCCCAGGTTATTCCTTTGTTCTCCAGCTCCTGAAACACAAAGAACCAGTTTCTGTACATAGAAATCCCACTGCTCCTAACAAGTTAAGCTCCTCGTAGATTGAGAGGGAGAGAAAGAGAGAGAGGGTTGAGTAACTCAGTCATCAAGAACAGCACGCGGATCGAATTGTTTCTTACCTTCCTTCTCTCTCTCTCTCTTTGGACCATCTGAGAGATTGTTAGAGGCATCCGTCCCATTGCCTCTCTCATTCTCTCAAGTCCCTTTGCTCTCAAGTATCATCTGTATATACAGTAGAATGAGTAGAATAGAGCTCAGCAGATGAATAGTATATATCTCCCCAAGTGCGCAAGCAGTGAAGAAATCTTCCTCAGATGAGGATTGGAGGACCGACAGTGGCGCTCTTGGCAAACGACAGCGTTACAGGCGGAGGAAACGGTGGTGGATTGCTCGGGGACATTCCAAACATGCCTGCCGGTGCAATGTCTGCTCCACGACTTATTCCACGGAGGAATGTCTACAGTTCCAGTCCTGGTCTCACTCTTGGCCTGGTAAGCACAACTTGCAGTTTTTTCACACATCTTATGGTTCATATAGCTTTTCAGAGGGAAGAACTTATGAGTTTACTTGTTTCTACTGCAGCCCAACATGCTTGAGGGGCAGCAGCAGAGGCCGCAAGGCGGATTTGAAGAGGCGTCGAATCTCTCAAACCCGAACAATATGTCTGTGTCTGCACCAAAGATGAGCAGCAAGAACAACAGGGATGAAGAGTATGAGAGCCGCTCTGGGAGTGATAACATGGATGGCTCTGGAGAGGATCAGGATAATGAACCACCAAGAAAGAAGAGATACCACCGACATACTCCTCATCAGATTCAGGAAATGGAAGCGTAAGTATTATATCTGAGAATCTTCTGATCTCCAATGTTCCTGGTTTTGCAGACTTTTCAAGGAATGTCCACATCCAGATGACAAACAGCGGCAGGAGCTTAGCAGGGAGCTCGGACTCGAGCCTCGACAAGTCAAGTTTTGGTTCCAGAACAGAAGAACCCAACTCAAGGTGTGTATACAGTAATATCATGAGGATTTCTCTGAGAGTTCCACTGCCCTTGTACAGGCTCAACAGGAACGAGCTGAGAACTCAATGCTCCGTGTGGAGATTGAAAAACTTCGTGCCGATAATGTAACTATGCAGCAAGCCATCAAGAATGCTTCGTGTCCCAACTGTGGAGGTCCAGCGACATTGGGTGAGATGTCTTTCGATGAACAGGCATTACGAATTGAGAATGCTCGCCTCAAGGATGAGGTAAGTCACAAAACATCTGTGTGTTTATTTGTAAGTGTTGTTTCACAGTTGGATCGAGTTTCGACATTAGCAGCCAAGTATCTGGGCAGACCAATACCACATTTATCGAGCACCCAGGGACCAAGTTCATCTCTGGAGCTGACGAACTATGGCGTTCACCCATCTGGTGCACAGATGGTTCATACTGCAGGACCAGATGCCATGGCGATGCTGCGTCCTGGGAGCATTACTGAGGCTGAGAAGCCAGTCATAGTTGATCTAGCTGTGACAGCGATGGAGGAGCTTTACCGTCTCTGCCAACCTGATGAACCCTCGTGGATCCCTAATCCCGATGGTCCCAAAGAAGTTCTTAACTACGATGAGTATATTCGTCAGTATCAGTCTGCATTGGGTCCAAGACCGTACGGTATGCGAACCGAGGCAACCAGGGAGTCTGATCTTGTCATGATGAATGGAGTTAGCCTTGTTGAACTTATCATGGACTCGGTAAGTATCTCTCTTGTTTACCATTCCAAATCTTACAAAGTGTTACAGGCCAAATGGGTGGAGATGTTCCCCAGTATAGTCTCTAGGGCAATGACATTGGATGTCCTCTCAACGGGGGTAACCGGCAACAGGAATGGAGCTGTGCAACTGGTAAAGCTATCTCATCTCTCAATTAACACATAAACTGTGATTTACATGGTTTTGTACTTGTTTTTTGCAGATGTATGCAGAACTGCAGGTGCTGTCCCCATTAGTTCCGACTCGTGAGATTTACTTTGTGAGATATTGTAAGCAACATGCTGATGGAGTTTGGGGTGTCGTGGATGTCTCTATTGATGGGTTACGTGAGACACCGACTTCTAACACACCCCGTTGTAGAAGACGTCCTTCTGGATATCTCATCCAGGACATGCCCAATGGCTACTCCAAGGTAACTACTACTTATGTAGCTAATGTATTGTATTATTGTTGTTAGCGATGATGCGACGTGTATGTATAATTTAGAAGATATGTACGATGTTTTGTGATTGTTTGGTTATGATAAAGACCGTAATTGACATTGGGCATGACTGACTTTTGTATTCTTTTGTCGGGCGGTGAAATTTAGGTGACAGTCTTGGAGCACGTGGAGTACGACGATAGATCTGTGAACAGGATTTACAAAGCTTATGTAAACAGCGGTCTAGCTTTTGGTGCACAGAGATGGCTGCTTACTCTGCAGCGACAATGTGAAAGGCTGGCAAGTCTTTTGGCTACTAGCATATCTGCTCGAGACCTTGGAGGTTTGTATGATTGTTCATAATATAATATGCAACTAACTATATACTCATATAACTATAATCTGTGTACAGTGATACCGAATGCAAGTGGACGGCGTAGCATGTTGAAACTAGCACAGCGTATGACAAACAACTTTTGTGCTGGAGTGAGTGCCTCCACTATTCATACATGGACGACTCTGTCTGGAAGTGGTGAAGACGATGTTCGTGTGATGACTCGTAAGAGTGTCGACAATCCTGGAGAACCACATGGCATTGTCCTCAGTGCTGCTACATCTCTCTGGCTTCCAGTTGCTCCCAAGCGTGTTTTTGAGTTCCTCCGTGATGAGAGACTTCGCAATGAAGTGAGTATATTGTGTTGTCTGAGAGAGCTGATTTCGTATAGTGCATGCTTAATGTTCCTGTTCTCCAGTGGGACATTCTGTCCAACGGCGGAATGGTACAAGAGATGGCTCATATTGCTAAGGGACAAGATCCGGGGAACAGTGTTTCACTTCTTCGCGTGAACGTAAGTTATCTTTACATCTCTATGTAACCACATGTATTCGTATTGACCATGTTTATCCATATGCAGACATTGAATTCGACACACAACAACATGCTCATCCTGCAGGAGAGCTGCACAGATGAGTCTGGATCTCTTGTAGTCTATGCACCGGTGGATATTCCAGCTATGAACCTGGTAATGCAGGGAGGGGATCCAGCATACGTGGCACTTCTTCCTTCCGGTTTTGCAATCCTTCCTGACGGCCAGGATCACTTCAACAGCCTTCCACACGATAGTCTTGACGCTGATAGGCCTCGAACTCCAGGTTCCCTGCTGACGGTTGCGTTTCAGATACTGGTTAGCAATGTTCCTTCGGCTAAACTCTCTCTGGAGTCCGTAACCACGGTTAATAATCTCATCTCATGCACAGTTCAGAAGATTAGGGCTGCATTGCAGTGTGATAATCCGTGAAAGATGGTATTGGTTGGGGAAGGTTGGTTGGTGGGTAACACAGGGTGACAGCGTTTGGTATGAACTTCTTGTTCAGGTTATCTAGGTTTGACTTTGGTACACCAGCTTCGCCACCTTTTCTCTCTCTACGTCCACGATAATGTATGTTGCATGCAAGTGCAGTTAGAGCAGCAGAAGTGGGATGACTCGCCTGAGGGAGAATCACGACTTTGGTAGAAGCTCCATTGTGGTGATCTTTACCCTCAGTGGCTCTTGGGACTTTCATGCCAACATAGTTTATTGTGAACGAATAATATTAGGGTACTGAAGCTGGTAGTGTTTCTTAGGTTTTCTAACTTCCAAAAGAAAGCTGGCGGAGGAAGTCAAGAACGCACCACAGGCTACCTTGCAAGCTGGTTAAGGTGAAAGATATGCATTCAGTTAAGTGTGGACCATTAAATGTGGGCTTTCGCATTTTGTTTTGGTTACATTAACCACTTTGCAAGGGTAGTGGTTCGGGTATTGACTTTACTCACGCTCCCTCATTCTCTTTTGTACTCTTTCTTTCTTCCTCAAAGAAAGCTTGTTGCCCTTTGAATTCTACATGTGTGTGTGTGGATTGACAAGCAACTTGAACTTTACAAGCTCTGAAATACCTAAATGAGACGGCGCTAGACGTGTTGAACACGTTGCTCTGTGGAGATTCTTCCCAAATTCGATGTACAGTTCTGATAGGACCTTCAACATGTTTGTTATCAATTAATGTCCACTTGTAAAGCATTTCTCTGATATTCGTTAGCACCATACTCGACGTTTTTGTGCAGTGTCTCCGAGCTCCACGTTATCTATGCAAAAGCCAGTGACAAGCTTGAAACCGTCAGGTATAACTCGAAACACCTAATGTAATTAAATGTGTATACGTAAACATACGTATGTACACATGTTCATTGTGAATGATAGATAAACAATTATATAGTGTAGGCATACAACAAGTGTGAACTCTAACCATTTCATTTATTTCTTCCTCGATTTTCCTGATTTGGTCCTTTGTATTGACGTGGACTAATACCAGGTCCATTGTAGATACACACTATTTATTACTTAACGAGACGTGTATTAGACACACTCATTTTTTCTTCTTCATTGATGCTTCTATCTATCTAGATGTTTTAATAACATCTTCGTACCAGGGGTCCTTCTTTCTGGGGGTAGAAGTATTATGAAACATTATTGCCGAGTCGCATCTGGAGTTAATTACATACAACAAACGGGATGACGACTCGGCATCTTCCCTCGAACAGCAAACTCTGCAATCCTGTTACACTATACATAAATACCCGTAAATACATACCATACATTATAACTATAATTATGAGAATGTTTTCATGAAAATTGGATATTGTGATATTAAAGAAAGAAAAGTCTAAAATGGATGCAAGCTAGCTAGGAGCTGTCGAGTAGAAAGGGATTGGCAGACAAGTTTTATTACAAATTTTTTCAATGATAAGGCTCATGAATGACAGGATCGTCTAGCTTGCATGGCCTCTTTTTACACTGTTTTTGTCTCTGAATTAAACCATATAAATAAAAAGACTTTAAAAAGGTCGCTGCATTCATTTCCTTGTCTATATTGTCACTTGGATTTTACGGGATCCATTGTCTATAAATTGGTCTTTGGAGATTGTAAAGATTTTTGTACCCATTTGTGGACCTCTCCACATGGACTTCCTTGACAATCTGCAGTAGTCATCTTAATATTAAAAATAAATAAATGCTATACTTTCATATATAATTTTACATTATCATTCTTTCTGGTGCCTTCGGTCATGAAAACTGATGCAGGGCCAGCATGAAAATGAAAGGGCAAAGGGAAAAGGTGTGGGGGCATTCAATGTGCATTCAATGCTGGGACGCGCAATGCACTGCAGCACCACACCTCACAACGCACATCACACGACACTAGGAATCACTGCTACAGATTACAATTGCAGTAAAAAACTACGACTTCTCGTTAAGAAAACATATAAATTTTATAATTCGTTTGCAGTTAATATAAATCATTATCTACATATAATATATATATTATATATAATATACACTTTCTAAAATGTCAAAGGCATACATCAAACATGTGTGTTGCTGGGTTTACTGCTAGGTCCCTGCAATCGAAAGTGAAAGAAATAGAGAGCGAGAGAGACTGAAAAAACAGTTGTTTTCTTCACATCGGAGTTTTAAATGATTCTCCAGTAAAATACCGCACGGACAGTGATTGGTACCTAGTTAATCAATGAATCCATATGCTCTTTCTAGTTTTCACACTATATATATAACTGTTACTGCAAGTTTGCAAGTGCTATTGTACACCATACTTGTGTGAGCATATACTTTCCTTGGGTATCTTCTTGAAGTCACGTACTTGCATGCTGTATGCATGGCCATGGCGGAAGGGTTGGTTACACATGTTGTCATTGAATGATGAAAGAGGAATGTGAAAGCTAAACCAAATGTAAGCTTAGTACAAATATTATAAATACGAAAAGAATCTTTCCCAAATCCCAATATTACTTCTATTCTCATCTCAGGAATACATTTTTATAATCTTTCAACCCTAGCCGCGTCATCCCTTTAAGGTTCACGCAGTACACACGCACACACATCGAAAACAATCAACAAGACAACATAGCTATAATTATAAAAAGTCGATCTCTCTCTCCCTATTCCATAAACTATTTAGTCCGTATAAGAATAGTTGATAAACATCATATGCTGTTATATACAAGTACTAGCATATACTGTTGCCAGTCGAATATCTACCTTTTCCACTGAATAGAACAATATTAATGATATTGTCGCACTGCGATAATCTTTAGTTTAGTGCATACAGGTGTATATATATATATATATATATATATATATAGAGAGAGAGAGAGAGAGAGAGAGAGAGAGAGAGAGAGAGAGCATACTCCAGTATATATCAGCATAATGTCTTCAATAACTTTTAATAATTAGTAAAGTAACCACCATCTCTACCAGTTTTGAAATAGACTAACGCCTGGCTGCTTAATCAGGCGTCTAAACCTCATGGCTCTCCTCACAGCGACTTCATCTTCTTTCATATTAAGGTCCGCAAATATACTTGCCAAAGCTATGTAGGAAGCAGCATTTTCTGGATCAAGCTCAAATACCAGCTTGGCAACTTTGTCACCTAATCTTACATCTTGGTGCAGCTTGCAGGCTCCTAAAAGGGTACTCCACACAACAGCGTCCGGAAGAAAGGGCATAGAGTTAATAAGCTGCTCTGCAGTATGTAATCTACCTGCTCGTCCAAGAAGATCAACCATACAACAGTAATGTTCCTTGGTTGGCATAACCTCGTGATCACTTATCATAGATAAGAAGTGGCGCCACCCTTTGTCTAAGAGACCACATGACTGCATGCGGTAAGAATGCTCATGAATGTCATATCATCAGGAAAGAATCCGTCAAGAAGCATTCTGAAGAACAAATCTATGGCATAAACACCTTGTCCATTCCAGGCATGTGCTGCCACCATGGAGTTCCACGTTATTAAGTTTCTCTGGGGAGAGTTCTCAAACATGTACCGTGCTTCATCGATCAAGCCCGTATCTGCAAAGATTTGAACCACCGTATTCCAAGAAACCACACTCCACTTAGGCATCTTGTTGAAAGTGCACATTGTTGATTCCACAAGTCTCTCCAAGGCATAACCTGCGATCATTGCGTTCCATGAGATGACAGTCCTTTGTGGCATTGTTACAAACAACTCCTCACATCTCTCAATATCCCCATCACTTGCATGGGCTCCAATCATGCAGTCCCAAGAAACTAAGTCCCAACAAGGCATTCTATCAAACGTAGTTCTTGCTTCCTGCACATGCCCAGCTTGGGTATCTGCTGCAATCAATGCAGTCCATGCTACCACATTTCTTTCGTTCATTATATTGAAGATCTTTCTAGCTTCTGCAACATAACCATTCAATCCGTAGGCTTTAATCATGGCTGTTGACACGACCAGCAGTTCCTCAGGTACGCTAACGAAAAACCGTCTAGCCTGCTCCAGATACCCATTTTGGGCATGTGCAGAGATCATGATAGTCCAGGTTACTGTGCTCCACGCAGGCATCTGAGAGAACATCTGCTTACCCTCATTGAGATATCCATGTTCTGCATACGCTTGTGCAGTAGTGTTCCAAGTGATTAAGTCTCTTACCGGCATCATATCGAAGGTCCGTTTCACTTCCTGTAGCTGCCCGTTCTCGGCAAGTACTTGTATCATGGTATTCCAGGAGACCAACGTTCTGTCCGGCATGGAATCAAACACGCATTTCGCATCGAGCATATGTCCGTTTTGGGCATATGCGGTGATCATCACTGTGGAAACTGAGTTGTATTTTGGAATAAGTTTGAAGATGCGGACTGCATCCTCGAGTTTCCCACAGTCCGTGTAGAGCTTGAGTAAGACTGTCCATGTGACTTCATTTCTTTGTGGCATCTCCTCAAACATATAGCCTGCTTCATGAAAATCCGCTCTTTGGGCATATGCCTCGAGATAGCCAGTCCAGGACGCTACATTCTGCTCTGGCATAGAGTGAAACAGCTGCCTGGCTGTTTCAAAATGCCCAGAACGGGCAAATGCAGAGACCATCGAAGCACAGGAGATCAGCTCACACTCTGGCATCAGATGGAACAAGGAAGACGCTTCACGTAATTGGTCCGCACTGGCAAGTGCAGAAACCATCGTAATCCATGAAACATCATTTTTTTCCGGCATAGTCTTGAACATAGCCACTGCTGTATCAATATGCCCATTCCGAGCATATGCCGAGATCAAAGAGTTCCACGATGAGAAACTCCATTCCGGAATTATTTCGAACATATAAACTGCTTCGTCTAGCTCACCATTCTCAGCGCTAGCATGTATTATTGCATTCCAGGAAATCTGATCGCGTCTTGGCATGGTCTCAAAGACATGTCTTGCGTCTGGTAGATGCCCTTGATGGGCATATGCAGTGAGAGTCGCGGTCCAGGAAACTGTGTCCCTGGCAGGCATCTTCTGGAACAAAGACATAGCTTCCTGAACTTGTTCATTAGAAGAATAGGCCTGGAGCAGGATGTTCCACGAGTATATGTTGGGCTGTTGAATGCGATCGAAAACTCGTTTGGCATCTGATGGGCTACTGCATTTCCCATACATCTGGATGAGATTGTTGGCAAGGAAAGTGTTGTTTGCATATTCACTGTCTCGGATTCGCGAATGTATGGTTTTCCCTTGCCAAAGATCGTCACAGGCTTTCAAAAGTTGCGCAAAATGTCCTGTCTCTTTGTGAGCTTTTGAAAGTTGGGCCATCCACAGGCCATTGCTTGTCCAACTTTGCGAATGTGCTTCAGCCAATATTCAAACAATATTAAAATTCAATAGATAAATAGTCTGTTTAACGCTGTAAAACTTAGTCCCTCAAACCAGCATGTCCCTTATTTGTTCATAACTTATATACTATCCAATGTTCCCTTGTACCATGGGAAGTCTATATAGTGTGCTTTCACATTTATTAGACGCTGGAAGATATATGAACTACAACCACTTGTCAACAAAATCATCTTTCTCCACCAGCAACTCCAAGTAAATTGCTAGATTCTTGGTCCATTTTCTAATTCTTTCCACGATCCTCCTTGCCTCTTCCTTGCTAGTCTCTTGTTCCACGATCCTCCTTGCCTCTTCCTTGCTAGTCTCTTGGATTCTCCTATGCTGCTCTTGCTAGCTTCACTGAGGGTCCCTTCTTCATGATGATGAGGTACTGAAATTATTCACTTCAGTACCATTGACTCCATTAGCGTTAGTCTTCTATACTCTCTCATATCCATCTAGCTAGTCCTGGTGCCCACACTAGCAGGGTAGTATATGTGCTTAACCCTTAACGTCCCACATCTCCACGTACTTCCTTCTAGCCTCCCTTTGCAAAATGTAATACATGCAAAGTGCTACCTTGATCTGATTCATCACTCCCGCTTTCCAAAGGTTCCCGTTTATCCCAGGTACTTTACATGGACCAAGCCTTTGTAGTAGCATCGTCCCGGCTGGGATGTGTTATTTGTGTCTTAGCCATGTTCACAATCGTCCTGTCTCATCGCAAAACTCCTCAAGCATTGTTACTACATCATTTACACAAGGCATTCTGCAATATGGTTATTTGTTGAAACACCACATTTTGATTACTTCAGTCGATTTATATTGAATATCTTCACATTTTGATTCACAAGTTACATCCAAATTATGCAAGGTCAAAATAAAACAAACTTATATCATTGTAATAATTTCCTCGCGGTCATAATCAATATTTATTGATGGATAAACATTTGTGTGTGGAGGAACTTTTGTTGAAGGAGTTGTTGTTGGGAAGGATATGTTGCCAAAGGAACAAGTTCTATGGGCTCTAAATTATTTTCCATATCCTCATTAATACCTTGATGTGATAAAAAAAAAAAAAATAGCTTCAAAAAATATAAACTAAGGAATAGCTCATCTTATTTTCAAAATCTTAATTAGCTGGTTCACCTTCATTTACTTTGGTATAGTAAGTTTCATAATGAAAAGTATTTCACAAGTATGAGGCATAAGTAGAAAAAAAATTTAAAATGTTAAAAATGTACTCTCAATGTGACTAGTATTTGTAATGGTTGAACTTCACGAGGCTAGTATTTGTAATGGTCGAACTTCATGAACATGTTTTGGTTCTTTAAACTTAACAATAATATTTTGATTCTAAGTTATAATTCAAATTAATACATAATATATATATGAATGCATAGGAACTTACTTGTAACATCATTCTTCTAAAGCAACATTAGTGTCTTCATTTTGTTAGGAAGTAAAACAATATGAATAAATTAATAATTAAAAAATAAAAGTACATGTTCATCAAATTTAGTTTTTGTTTCTTAACTAATGCTTCCTCATTTTTAAAAGAGTCTCCTCATCATCTTTTTTTGTAACACACTCTAGCCATAAAATACTTTCTTAAAATTTAAAACACAATATTAACTCAAATTTCAAACTAGCAAATATTATTATACCCTTTCTTGAAGTTGTGATACCACTTCACAACATGACCACAATGTGGTCCACCACTATGATATGGTAATTGAACTTACATAAAGAAGTTTTCAACTTTAATTAATTCTAATTTCAGTAAAATATAAGGTGTAAGTTTAGATTGATTATCTTTCACTTGTTTTATGTTATGAATAATTCCTCAACCAACCTAAAATAAATAATTTGTAAGGTTACAAAGGATAACAAAATGCACACATACCTTCAATTCTTTAAAGAAGTAAGGTTTCTTTGACATAAGAAAAAACACAATGTTAACAAGCTTGAGTTTTTATCCACAAGCATAAATATCCATTACAGAAACACCCATCTTGTATTGTCATTGCAAAGTTCTTAGTTCCTGAAACTTTGAATTTTTTCTTTAAACATTATCTAAGCCCTATGAGTTTCGCTAATGTTTGCTCCATATAAATATGCATCCAAATGACATTATTTCTTTCAACCTTTACCCCATAAAACTTCACTATATGGTAATTTGAGAAGTGTTATACTATGGTTCTATAAATTTGTTTTGCCCCAATTAACTTTTGTCTTACCGCTTCTACTTCTGCCCAATAGGAACATTTTCTAATGTGATTAGAGATTGAATCTAGTTGAGAGGAAATGGAATATTACAATTTTAAATTTTTTTTGTTAGGGATGTTACAACCTTTTTTTGCTTAACACTTTTTATAGTTTAATCTCTACCACAAATCTATTCGCCATGGAGCATGTTAACACTATATCAAGTGAGGAGAGTTCCTTCACAAGCGATTTTCAAATTCTAATTTAGATTGTGATCATAAATCAGAAAGTGAATGGGGAGGCATTTCTTACTACAACAAAGAAGAATTGGTGCAACATGGGATTTAAAATCGTATTGCTTTGTAACTTTATTTTTAGCATAGTTAGGGTAACTACTCATGTTGAGGGTACCAATGAAGTTTCTCTTATCACCTGGGTTCATTGAATGGTAAATATTAAATCGATAGGTAAAGATTAAACTATGGTTTATTAAATAGAACTAAAGGTCATGATAAGATAAGAGGGTAGGGAATCTTATCACTGTCATTGTTATACTTACAAGTTTTTAAAAGGAATTTAAATGGCATAACATTCACCAAGAAGCTGGATCTTTAAGTGAAATATGTAGATCTTTTAAAGGGTTTGGAAATTTTATTTATTAATGTGAAGCATATTGTTTAGAATTAGAAAAAAATGTGAAGCATTTCAGTTTATTGCACTTGCATGAAAGAGAATGGACTGGTGCATCATCAAGTGGTAATATAGTTGAGAGTGGGATGATGTGCAGGTCCATAAGAATATCTTTAAAATAATAACTATGGATAATGCTATTGTACAAGCTCTACAACATAATGTGGTCAAAGATAATAATAAGTTTGATCATAAAATTAAGGTTTATACATGTGGAAGAACATGACCACTTTGGAATATAAATTGGTAAAGTATATTTTCAAACTAAGTAGAGTGCTCAATTTTGGGCACATGTCAGAAAGTGTACAAATTAAGATCTTTTATTTTGTTTTTGAGAAATTTAGTATAGCTTAATCAAGTTGAATTGAAAAGGTTAGTGCCTTAAACTTATCAAAATCTTTTAAATCAATGAATGAACTATTTGGGAGGCTAGGAATGCCTTCTTTGATAAAGAAGGATATATGCTACTACAAAGATGCTCTTACTTACTTCTTCAACTCTTGCAAAGAATAATGTTTGTGTGAATAAGTATGATCTTCATGCTAGTTTATTTAGAGGTTAATATATGTGCTAATTATGTTAAGGCTGTTGGAAGTGAAGGATTGAGGCGACTATGTGACAATTATGCAGAGAAGTGTGACCATTGCGATGGATCAGTTGGTTATTATTACATTGCTATTGCTTTTCACTTGCAAATTCAAGCTTAAGTTATGTCAATTTATTGAGAAGATTTGTGGGCATGGAGGAACAAGATTAAATAGCAGAGTAGAGATCGCTAAATAAAATTTAAAAGTTCTGAGAAGGTAAGATTTACCTCGAGTATCAAGCCTTCTTCTATATAAATCAAAATTTTAAACTTTCAGTTCGTTATGATGATTGTGAAGGGCTGGTTTGTTAATGACTCACGAAACATGGGCTCATAAAGGCTAATGTTGAGGATGAACATGGTTTTTATAACTTTCAATACCCACATTGCAAAGAATGGATTAAAAAAAGAAAACCTTAATTACATGTAATCCAAGAAACTATACATTGTTATTACATTAAGATGATTTTCCAACAACAAGGTCCAAGTAACATAGTAGTAGAGCAATCAATTTAAAAGTGTTAAACCTAAGCACAAGTGGAAGTGATGCTACAAAAGCAACTACGCCATTTGTGTATGTTCTTAAGGAATAAATCCATTTAGGAACAAATTCTCTCAATTCATTTGTGCTTATGACATTGTATGAGTTAGAAGATTTATTTCTAAAGGGTGTAGAGGTGGATTATGCTCTTGAACCAATACATTATGATTTATACCTTCCAAAAAAGACTAAGTTAAGGGCCATCGTGATAGTTGTTGCTAAAGACCATTATGTACAATGTAAACTAGCAAAAGTATCAAGCTATGAGTTTTTTCTTTCTATTTTTCTTACAAAAACATGTTTGCTGACACTATATTATCATTTTTTAACTAGTAAGGCTTCATGTTGTATATGCTTTGCAGTTATAGAGAAGGTGAGGAGTAATTGAAAATTTACAAACATAGCAAAGTTGTACATAGAACTAGAGCGTGAATGCACAATGGATGACCATTTTGATGGTTTAACCAAAGTGAATGATGCAAATAGATAGAGATATTGGGCTTACTTTTGCTCATCTTGTTGATCAGATCAATTATAAACAATTGTTTCGAGTTTTGATGAGTAGTTCTAAGCCCTTCTTAGGAAAGGGTATTGGATCTACAGTGTAAATGCAATAGAACATGCTAAAAAAAATATTGATGTTCATGAAAGATCAATGTTGCTACGATTGTTCCACTTGTATGGGTATGTGTTGTACTATTATCTTTTGACTTTTTTTTAGGATTATGCATTGAACTTGCATACTCTTTTTTATAAGTTCTACTTTATTACAACAATTGTCATTGATGTTATGCACTCATTGGCTTTAAATCTTACTAAGAAATGCAATGAGCACTCCTTTAAGGAAATCCAAAACAATAACAAAGAGGATGTGACAACAAGGCAAATTGCATTAATTTTGAAAGTATAAGTTAGTAAAATACATTAAGGACATGTACTAGATCACCCCTTTAATCATTTGGGTTACTAGAAGACCCAAAAGCATTAAGTATTTATGCAGTGGTATCATTTGTATTGCCAATGGCTTAGTCTATGATGAGCACTTCCATATTTGCATGCTAATGACAACAATAATGTCTTACTTTTATAATGTAACAAGAACATATGGCTGGACATAAAGAAATTGTGGAGTTAAGTATTGAATTTTACAACACCATCAAAGTCTTATAACATAATCAACAAGGGGCACACCAACAACCATTAGTTCATGCCTTTGGATGAGGCCATATTTATGATGATGCTTTAAGGTATGGTTTTACAAAATATAACTTTTGATGTCAATGATTTGTGTTGATGCTCTAAAGTATGGTTTTGCAAAAAATACATGGAGTTATCCTATAAAACAGACTTTAAGAATGTGAAGGCTTTAACAACTAATAACAAATAGATGGAAGACACATTTGTAAAAAAATCCACATGAGGTACTCTTAAATATAAATTTTAATTTTATAAATTTTAACACAATGTAATGTAAGACTTATTTTATTATATGCAAAAGCCAATGATGGTTGATGAAGATGACTTTTTACCTCTTTAACATTTGATCAAAATATTGTATAAGCATTTTATTCAATCAAAATTTATTAACAAGGATGGAGTTTAGCTAAGTGTTGGCTTAATCATTGTTCATTTTAAGGTGCATAGTCATGAATTGTGGGATGAGTGCATGGACAAGGGAATAGGCTCATGAAAGGCATTAACTTAGCAATCATGAATTTTGATAAGAACTCAAAGGCCTCATCCTATTTCAATAATTAAGCTTGAGGTATTGGGTATATTTGGAGGAGGAAATATTTACAATCAGCAAGTGATATGACATAAGACTATATACTTGCATGGTTCAATTTTTAAACAATAAATGAATGTGGTTGTTTATAATTTTAACAACTTAGGTGATTCTTTCTTATGTTTTGAAACATAGCTAAAGGTGTGCTTTTTATAAACAAAGTTTGCTATAAACAAGTGAAGTATGTTTTCCCATATAGTTGTTCCCATATAAAGCCCATATGGTTGTTCTCTTTACAGCTTCATGCAAAAGGTAAACTCCAACTTTTATTTTTGTGTGTGTTTTGTATACTTTAATTTGTTAAAGGTATCACTGCCATGTAAGAACTTGAGAACTAATTAAACATGAGCACACATGAATGCAAGTTCTTACACTTAGCCATGTTTGATTTGATTCTATGTATTGCTTGTGAACAACATTATTCGAGAGATATGCATAGTTCCACCCATAGATGAAAGCTTTGCAAGGAGAGGGTTTGACATAGCACTCCATGTAATTACATCATATTTTCCTCTACATTTATTGGAACCAAGTGGTCTTAGAGAGTGCCCGGTTAAGTGACGAGGGACATTGTCAAGTTAAAGGAGCGACAAGGGTGACTCTAGTGGATAGGGCTAATAATGTTACTAAAAAATTTGAGAAAGGTTGAGGATGAAGGGAAGCAAGTACTTAGGAAAACCATTGATAGTAGCATAAGTATGTAGTCACATGTCATGAAAGTGAACCTGGTGCAAATTGATGATGTTATTCAAGTTCATGAAGTTCTTGTATGTAAATACATGTATGATATCATCCATTCAATTGAGATATGTAGGCAGTTAAGTGACTTGTGCTTCAAGTTAATGGATGCCTCATAAAGGTGAATGTGATTACAATAACACTTAAATAGAGAAGCAAGGTGATAGTAATAAATGCAATAAATTGTATTAAATTTTCTTGATTAATAATATGTAATTAGCACTAAAATTAGTTATTAAAATTGGCTAACCACATTTTTAAACACTTATTTAAGCATTACAATTTAAAACATAAATATGACTTAACATGAATTTTTAATAGTCATGAAGAACACTATAAATGTCATAGTTTTTACTATGACTCGACCCTTTGGTTAAAGTTTCTCGCGATATTTAAGGACAACCGGCCGAACTACCCCTAAACACTTAAGTACATTAAGCGGGGCTGTTTTTCATTACATTTAGGGTCCATCAACATAGTATATTAAGTAACAACAATCAACCTCCAAAGTTTTAGAAAACCCACCCTTGATTTTAACATTTCAATTAGGTTAATTGGTTAATGCAAGTGAGTTCAGTGTGTTAATTACCCTAGGGTTGCCCTAAACCACACCCTAAAACCCCCAACCCCTCAGGTAGGGTTTAGGGGTAAGAATTAGGTTTTATTGATAATTCATCTCATTTAGCTAAGGGACATGCATTCCGTGCTAGCCCACTTATACATGTAGGAAGGGGGAGGGGGAGGGGGCTCCATCACATAAATAAGGTAGGGTATGTAATAGGAGAGCTCCTGGTTCATGATTAAATTCGTTGCCCTTCTACCGGTGCAAGCTTTAGCTTGTGTCATTAAGGTACAACCCTCTGTTGTGCTGCCTTTAACTTCCATATAACAGGGTACGTCCCACCTTTGGGGTAATTTACCCTTAACATTAACGAATCTATGTTTGGGAGGTCTTGTCGGAATGCACGTTCCAAGAAGTAAAGGTTGAGGCTTATCTCTAACCTTCTCCTCTACGTCAAGCTAGGTGTGGCACTCACAGTTAAGTAAAATACATTTGTGTCCTTGTCCAACTGTGGGTGTGAGATCTTGTTTGACAAGTTCATGTTACCCAATTCTTAAGGGTTCACTAAGGGGTTATAGAGTTGGCATTTAAGAGTTATGTTTGTGGCACTTGGTGCAACTCTTGAATCTAAGAGCTATGGCATAATAGGCCACATCGTGAAAGGCAGTGTCACTTAGATGTCACATGATACAACACCCGAGGCATGCCTTTGGGGTTGTGTTATGGGTTTGTTGCCAAGGGGTTGGATACTTAGCAAACATGCATGCTTGTGCTTGCAATAAGGTGTTAAGCCTTGGGCATCGGCTCAAGGGAGGTTAGGTCTCATAACTAAGCTTTGGCACACTTGGCTAGGAGAGTGTTCTTCTTGGAATCCAAGGGTTAAATAACCTAAACTTGTTAGTAGGAGCCCTTTTGTGAGGCACTTGCAAGGTTCTGTACTTAGGATTATCCAAACCTAACCTTAGGGAATTTGCTTAACAAAACACTCGTGACCACTTACGGCACACACTCGTGTCCTCATTAAGTACTAACCTTAGGTCTAGGGTATAACTTGGCCACTCAAACCCCTTAGGGGTTAGTCGTGGTTCAGAGTACCCCTTGTCATCCTAAAAGGGTTGTACTTCTAGGTGATTCCTTAAGGGGTAAGTGACAAAGACTTAGCTCTGTCATGGAGGTATGTATGAGACACATCCCCTCTATGGGTTAGGGCATGAGCTTGTCTAGGATAGGATCCTAAAGTCTACTCATGTTATTCTCTAGGATGGTCATTCTAGGGGACTTAGGAGAGGACTTTAAGTCTTTTGCCTAATTGTACATCTAAGTCAGACTCTTTAAGTCATCTTGAAAGACTTAGCATTGTTCACACAAAGTAATGACACCAGATGGCCACTAGGCAACCACATGTTAGCCATTCGGATTAAAACTCTGACAATAAAACCCATTACCTTTTGTTTCATGTAGTTAAGTAACCACAATGTATTCTTAGAATTGAAATAAAATATTTTTTGCCACTTAAAAAAAAAAAGAAGTTTATTCAAAATCTCTCTCTACGAAAAACTCACATTTTTGAAAGTGCATTTTTGTCACTGTATCTCTATACATAAACTGTTTTTAACTATTCTAATGATGTGCATGTCATTTACATACCTTATATGTTTTCATAAACTTTTAGAAAATTTTCAAAATACCCCTTGAGTATTCTTAAAATATTTCTATATACAAAATATTTCACCAACTTTCATAGTTTAAACTCATTGATAATACATACTCAACATTGAACAAGAAAACAAACATAAAATACCTAAGACATTTCCAATATTTGGTAAAATAAAAGAAAATGAATAAAAATGACCTTTTAGTACACACGGATGTGTTTTTAGAAACTTACAAAAAAAATGCCAAAATACCACTCCATAATTGTTCTTAGAATATTCCTATATATGACTTAAACCACTAACTTTTCAGAGTTTAAATTGGATTGATAATACACAATCAATATAAAAGAAGAAGAAGAAAAAGAAACAAACATAAAATACCTATTCTCAAATTTAAAATAAAAGAAAATGAATAAAAACAACAAAAAATTGCATTAGTCTTTTCTTACAAACACACCATATGAACATAATTATTAACCATGAATACATTAAACCTTAAATAACAACATTATAAAAATTATTTTCTACATTAACACTATCGAAACTATATGAAAGCCTTAACCCAAAGTGAAAGTTAGTTTTAAAGGAAACCCCACACAAAGCCAATGCCAAAATTGGTGCTATGACATAAAGAACCGCAAACATTTTAATAACTATAACGAAGGACTCCTTGTGTCACAATTCTAACACGGTGATTTGGATAAAGATTCTGGAATACATATAATAAAAATTTAATCAAAAAATAATCAATTTCTAAAGTAAATATTGAAGTTATAATAAAAGTTATTATGATACTCCTTATGCCTTTAATATTTTCGCTGACATTTAACTCTAATACTAAACCAATATTAACGACATTATGTAGAAAATCACTTTATGTACATAATGTTGTTAATATTGGTTTAGTATTAAGAGTAATATAATATACATTACATTCATTGATGTTGATGCTGAACCACATATTTTAGAACCACTATTCACTAATCATTAGCGAGGCACCACCTCTACCATAAAATCACTATTTTTTAATATTTTTTTATTAGTTTATAACCATATACGAAAATGTAAATATATATTTTCGATATCAATATATCCTATATAGAACTCTTTATATTTATGAAAATTACATTAATTATATCGATACCCAAAAACATCTTTGTCAAATGGGGACGTAATGATACTTCCTGTTAGGACACCTATCCGGTCGCCTAACGATATTTATTTGATCTCCAACGTGATTTTCAGAGAGGTATGTGTCTTGGTTCCTATGCCATGTCCACAGTGCAAGAGTTGAACTCTTAATCTATACAACCATTTGGTTAGTACAGCACACGCGCACGCACACACACACACACCTCAAGAATGCCATGACCAAAGCTTGAATCTCTAAATGCACTCCAGTCAGGTTGTCTGTCCCAGCAGAATTTTCCAGCTGCTGGACCAGATGTAAAGTTAAACCCACAGTAATCATAGGGTACTCCAATTGGATCTGGAGTAGATTCTGGTTTTGGACAGTTCCCAGGGTGGTCTGCAAATGCAGTTGCTAACTTTTCCCTATTTCCACCATCTCCAACATTAATATGAAGTGGAGCACATTCATTGTATTCATAGTTGTATACCAAGTTAGTCCTTTCATAAGCATGTACCTGTAGATCAATATAAGTTCTAATCATTAAAGAGAGAGAGAGTCATGTGTGTGTGTGTGTGCGTGTTATGTTAGGACTTACATGACCACTGAACACAATATCAACTCCATGTTTATATAAGATCTCCTCCATAGAATGTCTCATACACTCGGCTTCCCTGTAGTGAGACTTGTAACTATTATACCAAGGTTGGTGGAATGTTACTATAAGCCAAGGCGTCATTTGTCTATCCACCCTCTCAAGGTCACGCTTCAACCATGCATATTGTTCACCTAAACAAACACAGATTTGAAATTTGAATCTCAAACATTTGAATTTCTAGGTCTTACTTGATCTGCTATAATCAATATATCCTCCCAACATGATAAAATGAGCTCCTCCAGCGTTAAAAGAATAGTACATCTTCGTTGAAGATCCACTCTCGCGATGCGGAACAGCAAACCTTGCATTATATGCCACAAATGACCTGTTATTTGCTTGCAGCTCGTATTCATGGTTTCCTTCTATCACCATAGATGGTACTTTAGATCTTAGTGGCTCAAGGTACCTATCAAAGTTAGATATTCAGTACATACACATGTATATGTATATATTACTTACCTGCCCCAGTAATCCCATCGAGGTTGATACGTCTCATGAATGGGTGTGTCTTTAAAAGCACATTTATAACACGATGAACCTGTTCCATTCGTTACATAGAGATTAGCATAACTAAGATCTCCCACAAATATGTTCAAATCCGGCTCGTTCTGTGCAAGATGTTGAATGGTTGATGTTGTATTGTACGTAAGACCCAAGTCACCCACAATTGCAATCTTTCGTGGATATGAAAAGGGACCCTTCATAGGTAGAGTCTTAAACGAATACACCGGGCTCCACGCATTCCTGAGAGGATCTCCAACTCTATAATAATATTTCGTGCTGGGCAGCAGCCCTAGAAAATGAATGATTACACCCAGCTTGTGTGTGTGTGTGTGTGTGTGTGAGTATATACGAACCTTCGAGTTTTACGTGATGAATGATGCCTGAGGTGTAGTTATTCAAGCCTTCGTAAGGATAAAGCTGGCTGTAACGGAAGATTCCCCAAATGCAAAACGATCCAGCCTGAATATACCATACTGTACAACACTTTTGACAAGATGGGGATTCAACGGCTTCACGTCTTTTCCGATTTGAAACTCTCCTACAACAGTAGGAGTAATAATAAAGTTAATCAAATATAAAATAATTAAATCAGAAAAAGAAAACAAATCTACTTGTCAACGCATGTCATATCATAACAGTGTTAGTATATAATCTGTATATACCTGTAATCCATGAGACATACATGGACCTGTGATCGTATCCTTGAGCAATTGCAATCTGCTCAGGAAGAAATCCTGCAACTTTCTTACGGAGCCTGGGATCGTCGTTTGGCAAATCATCACTTCCTATAGGAAGTCTCTCATCGAGCGCCACGGTGACCGGATGAAACGGACCATCTGCAGTACTGGGAATGAACTTGGCACTGTTCACTGCAAGAGAACAACAGAACAGCAAGCACCATAGCCAGTGCATGATGATCACTCAATTATGCATCATTTAAGAAATAACCTTTCTATATACATATATATATGGTACCAAGGAACGAATATCCTATTGATAATATTCGGACATCAAGAGTTATCTATGGTTATACCATAATAGCCTGATAATTATGACCATGGGCATACATGGATTTAAAGAAAAGTCTAAAGTTTTTGTGATACAAGCATGGAATATGCTGAAATTTTGAATTTGAAAATTAGGGTAGATACAGACAAATGGATAGGAATGAATGCATCAGGCTCATGGAATCCTGCAACAACCTTGCGAGAGCTAGAGATATACACATACGGATTAGGCATTTACACTCTCCTAGTGATACTTTCTTCTCTAACAAGCTTATTGAGATGTACAGCAGGTGTGGTTGTCCTGAACGTGCACGCAAGATCTTCGAGGATATCCGAAAGAGGAATATATTTTCGTGGGAGCTGATGCTGTCTTCCTACGCACGCAATGGGCAGCTGGAAAACGCATGGGAAATCTTCAGCACCATGCCGATTAGACACCTTTTCTCCTGGACAGTCATGGTAAATGCATATGCTCAGAATGGGGATCTAGAGAAAGCGAAACGGATGTTTGATGCAATGAAAACACGAAACCAGGTATCGTCTACTGCACTCTTAATAGGATACTCCCAGCAAGGGAAACTCAAAGAGGCCAGACAGATCTTTAATCAAATACCCTCTCCCGATCTTCCCTCTTGGAATGCTATGCTATCTGCATATGCCCAGAATGGGCATCTCGAAGTAGCCAAGAGACTCTTTGAAATGATGCCTCAGAGGAGCCTTGTTACATGGAACTCAATGCTAGACGCATATACGAAAGAGGGAGACGTTGAGAGTGCAAAGAAAACCTTTGATGAGATGCCAAGGAGGAACCTGATTGCCTGGAACACACTCTTATCAGGATATGCAAAGAATGGCTATCTTGTAGAAGCTATTGAACTCTTTAATGGAATGCCCTTGCGAAGCACAATCTCCTGGAACACCATGCTGGGACTATACACAAAGCATGGACTGAATGAGGAGGCTGAAGAAATCTTCCACAAGATGCCGGAGAGAAATCTGCTGGCGGCTACAGCGATGATTTCGATGCTTATACAGTTCAGCCTTGTGGATCGTGCCAAGGAACTGTTTGATCAGCTTCAGTACATGGATTTAGTTGTGAATACTTCAATGCTCTGTGCATATGCCGCGAATGGGTATATTGACAATGCGTACTCAATGTTTATGCGGATGCCCGAATGGGATACAGTGGCTTGTAATGCCATAATGTTTATGTATACCCAGGTTGGACATTTCCAGATTACAAAGATTTTCGAAGAGTTGCCAGTTCAGGACTTGGAGTCATTAAGCACAATGCTCGTTGTGTGCATTCGGGGCAGTAATGTAGATGAAGCAGATCGAATTTTGAGACAGATGCCTACGTGGGATTCATTTCAAGCAACGGAGATGGTGAAGTTATACTCCTTGTTTGGGAGACTCTCAGAGGCTGAATGCATCTACAATTCAGTGCCTGAACGTGATTTGTTCATGGGAACTGCCATGCTTTCTGCATATGCCCATTGTGGGTACCTTGAAAGGGCCAAGTTTGTGTTTGATACGATGCCCGAGAAGGATATAGTTTCATGGAGTGCATTGTTATCTGGGTATGCGCACAATGGATGTGTTTCAGAAGCTAAGAATCTGTTTGATGAAATGCCTGAGTGGGACATTGTGGCTTGGACCGGTGTTCTCTCAGCCTATGCCGTCAATGGGCATTTGCAAGAAGCTGAAGAGGTGCTTGGTTTGATGCCGGAGAGAGATAGTTTTGCATGGACGGCTATGATGGTAGGATATGGACAGAAGGGAAATCTACGTCGTGCGAAGAGAGTATTCGATTCAATGCCGGAGAGAGATACTGTAGCTTGGAGTTCGATGCTTGTTGTAAATGCCCAGAACGGGCATTTTGATAAGGTTTCGAGTTTATTAAGCAACATGGCTATGGTAGAGCTTCCCGAGAGCATATGTTTTGTGATATCACTACTGTCAGGTTCTCATGGAGGTAAGGTGTATGCAGCAAGGTGCTGCTTATTTTCTATGGTTACAGATTATGGAATCCCGCCTGTGAAACACCATTACTCGTGTATGGTTGATGCCTTGTGTCGGGCTGGATATCTGCAAGATGCACTGGACCTTGTTATTAACATGCCGTATGAGCCAGATGTATTAGGAATGGAGATGTTTACATGCTTCCTGTAGAAGGTACGAGCGCCTTAACCAAGGGCCAGAGAGTGTTCTTGAGCTCAGACCATCATGCTCAACTGGTTATGTGTTGGCTAATACAGAGACGAGTGATTACAGGGCTTCCACAAACACAGAGGATTAAGAAGCGTTTTAGCAGGAATAGGAAGACCTTGATAGGTAAATCAATTACATTATGTAATTCTCTCTCTCTCTCTCTCTCACCACACACACACACACACGACCTTCAACACTTTAGAAATCATAATGTGTAATTGTGAGCAAACTTTTCTGATTAAGAGTAATTAATGTAAACATCAAATGATTAAATATAACGGGATATACTTTGGAATGTGCACTGAAACAAGATAGGGTTCCGAATGGCCATGGTGCTAGCTGCCCCGAGTGCAATCTTTGCCCGCGTTGTTCCTGCAGTAAAGCCATCGAATTTCCAGATGTCGTCTTTCACAGGTATCAAATTGTCTCACCATTCTCCAATGCAGCATTTTGCTGCGCATTCGGCTGCTCTTCCCATTATTTGCAAGCTCAAAACCCACAAGGTCAGCTACTATTGTATGCATATGCACACACACAGTGTGTGTGTGTGTGTGTGGTGTGAGAATCTAGACATTAGTATTTCACTTATTTACGTCTTAAAATCAGCGCTAATGAGTTTGCATATATATCTGCATTTACTATATCTCTCTCTGCTTGCGTGTGTGTGTGTGTGAACAAATACAGTTTATATATATGTATCATACATGAGATATATACTCTAGGTGAGTCTGTGTGAGGTTTCATTACAAATACATGGGTGTATAACACACACGCACGCATACATCTGTATGTGTGTAGGCAACCGCCAAGCGTTTCAGGGTGACTGGAAGTGGTATTCTGGTTCGAAGAAGGGCTGGAAAGCAACATCTTTTAGCAAATAAAAATGCTAAAAGGCGAAAGCGTCTCTCTAAAATGGTATTACACTAGTATTAGCAGCATCATAAACAAATATAGTTTTGATTTCCAGGTTCCAGTAAACAGACGGGACTACCCTGGTATTGTTAGAGCTTGCCCATACATGAAAGTGAAAAGGTAATTATATACATACATATGTGTAAGTATATTTAATTTATGTTTTAGGAAGAATATTCTACGTTCAGCCAGGAAAAGCCTTCTTAATTCCACCAGGCAAGCTACCATCAGAGTTCCTGACTCTGAAGATCAATCTTCTGTAAAATCGTCTGAATGAGATAAAGTATACATAAGCTCTCTAGATATACTCTCTCTCTCACACACACAGACGCACGCGCACGCGCACACCACCTCAAGGACACCATATAAACCAAAGTTCAACTTTTCTTCATAAAGTTTCAGATAAATTAATTATTAACATGACAGAAATTACGACAACATATTACTCAGAAATGCATCTCCAGCACGGAGGTACGTACAACCGTATACGCGTAGATATATAAATTCGTACGCGTCTGGTACGTACAAACGTATACGTGTATATATACTGTGTACAGCTATTTGTACTTAGTCGTCAAGTATATATGTATGTGTGTGTGAGAGAGAGAGGATGTGTGCGCGTGTCCCTTATCCCAATACACGGAGGAGCCAATTCTGAAAACTAATTGGCAACTTCTGAGGAAATGCAGAATCACATTGTCATTGACTGGTCAAAATTCTATATATTTTATATATAATATGCATTCTGTCAGCACTAGGCACATCACATCCAAAATATCATTGCTAATACATAGTTTACTAATACAGTTTGTTCATTCATCCCTTGTAACATGAAGATCTCTGTCTTCTCCGTCCTAATTGTTTTAATATTTCACTCTCTGAATCCTTCGAGTGCAAAGCCTTGTTACAGTGACGATCTCAAGGGTCTGCTTGATTTCAAAGCCCGTGTTACTCTCTCGTCTGGCAGATTAAAGACATGGACTGGGGAGAATTGCTGTTCCTGGGACATGGTTAAATGCACAAATGTTACCGGCCGGGTCATCTCTCTCATAATCTCAAATCCTTTTGATGGAGGTAAATATATATCTTAATAGTTATATGAGAACTTTGTCAAACTCTGACGCATGCGCATGTTCTGTGATGTCATTAATATATTGACACAGGAGATTTTATCGGTTACGACTCAATGAACGGAACCATATCGGAGTCCATAGGAAGGCTCTCTTCACTTGAAGAACTGGCACTCAATGGCTTATCCTTCCTTTCCGGACCGATACCGGCCTCTCTGGGAAAAATCCCGACGCTCAAGAGGATATTCCTGGACGGGAACAGTCTGTCCGGGTCCATTCCTACTTCACTAGGTACGCTTTCTCAGTTAACAAAGCTTTATCTCAACAAGAACACGCTCTCTGGACCGATCCCTGCGGCACTCGGTTCACTTAAGAACCTCCAAGACCTGGTTCTGGACAATAACAGGCTTACTGGTACGCTCCCCACAACACTTGGAGGTCTCAAAAGCCTCGAGCAGCTAGACATCTCCAACAACAACATCACTGGGCCACTGCCGTCTTCACTCGGCCTTCTCTCCCAGCTCAAGACGCTCAACCTGGTGAACAACCGTGTCAGCGGAGCTATTCCGTCGTCGTTTGGATACTTGACCTCACTGGAGGATTTTTTTGCCAACGATAACATGCTCTCAGGAAGCTTGCCTGACTCTCTCAGCACCTGCAAGTCCTTGAAACGCATTCTCCTGCATAGGAACAACCTGCAAGGGAGCATCCCGTCTTCTTGGAGCAGCATCATCAACTTGAGTGTCTTATCCTTGTCTTGGAACGCACTCACCGGTGGAATCCCTGCCTCCTTTGCGTCTCTTTCTAAGCTGGAGACACTCGAGCTTGCACACAACCAGCTCTCAGGTAACAGTATCCCGGATCTCTCAAAGTCCGTGCAACTCGCCACACTCGATCTATCACACAACAGGTTTGTTCTTGGGACGGTTCCAAGCTGGGTGGAGCTCCTGAAGAACAGCTACCTCAGGTTGAGCTTAGCTTTCTGCGGCCTAAACTCTCTCCCTCAGTTTCTATCCTTGCTCAACTTGGGAGTTTTAGATGTCTCCATGAACAACATCCAGGGTGACATTCCCGATCTCTCTAACAGCAACAGAGGCTCTATCATCTCAACCTCTCATACAACCCTCTGGGTGTCACATTGAGCACCAGATACACAAGCTTCTCCATCTTGAACGTGCTCGATATGAAGTCGACCATGCTTCATGGGAACTTGTCGTCTCATCTTCTCGACTCGGACGACATCAACTACATAGATCTCTCAGATAACTCACTCACAGGCAACATTCCAAGCTTTCCTGAGAGATCCTACATGTACTACTTCGACTTGTCGAACAACAAACTTGATGGGACTATTCCGAGTGATATCTCCACTCTATCATCTATTGAGCAGCTCAACTTGTCACACAACATCCTCCAGGGAAGCATACCGGCAAGCATTGGAAACATGAGCAGCCTTAAATCTCTGAGTTTGTCATTCAACAAGCTGAGTGGTGGTGTTCCTGTGGAGATCCTGAAGATTAAGAACCTCATTAAGCTTGATCTTTCCAATAATCAGCTGTCTGGGAAGATCCCACAGGGACCCGGCGTACATGGTTTCTCTGCCTCGGCCTTTGCTAATAATCCTGGTCTATGTGGAGCACCCCTCCCATCTTGCCGAAACTAGATTGTATATAGACACGTTTAATTGAGATCTGCAAAGAGAATTTGACCATATGATAATATTCCTCGTGAACCGTAATATATTCTCGTAATAATTATATTGCCAACCAGCAGAAATGCACAGAGGACATCAGTTACATCACATATAAATATATGTTAACCCTATTAAGAAGGGTAAAGTAAGGGTTAAAGTTAAACAGAGGTGGCGGTTAGTAGTTAGGTCTGAGACAGTGAAGAGTAGAATGTAGGTAGAAGGGGAGCAAAGATGGTGATGTTCTATAACCAATTGGGGAATACAGGGCTCAAAGTGAGTGCACTAGGTTATGGATCATGGGTAAGTTTTGGAAATCAAATGGAGACGAAGGAGGCCAAAGTTCTTATGGCCAAAGCGAGGGAGCTCGGTATAAACTTCTTCGATAGTGCTGAAGTATATGCAAATGGTAGAGCTGAAGAAATCATTGGCGAAGTTGTTAAGGAGCTTGGTTGGAAGAGATCTGACTTGGTTATCACTACTAAGGTTTTCTGGGGTGGCCCTGGCCCTAATGACAAAGGACTCTCACGTAAACACATTATCGAAGGTAATCTATCTCTTAAACTTCATTAAACTCTAAAAAAAAACACCATGGATTTCTGTACAGGTACTAAGGGGTGTTTGGAGAGATTACAAATGGATTATGTGGATATAATGCTTTGCCACAGACCGGATACAAACTCCTATAGAAGAGACTGTGCGAGCTATGAACTACGTACTTGATAATGGTTGGGCGTATTACTGGGAACTAGTGAATGGACTGCACCCCAAATTAGTGAATGCTGGAGATTTCTAAAAGGTTAGGTTTGATAGGCCCTGCAGTTGAGGAGCCTGAGTATATCTTCTGTCAAGAGAAGGTAAATATATAATAACACGCACGCACGCACGCCATTGAAAATATTCTATGGATATTTAGGTAGAGGTGGAGTTCGTACCGTTATATGATACGTACGGTCTTGAATTGCCACGTGGAGCCCATTGGCTTCTGGGGTTTTGACGGGGAAGTATAGTAAAGGTGTAATACCCACCCGGTAGTCGATTCTCCCTGGAAAATTACAGTGTAAGTAAAGTTCTTAATTAGTATTAATTATAATTTATCTGGTGTTTTATACAGAACTTGGCAAGCAGTCTCTACTACCAGTTTTAGCCCGTGTTGATAACTTGAAGCCCATTGCTCAAGAGCTTAATATGTCCCTTCCACAGCTAGCTATTGCCTGGTGTGTCTCAAATCCAAACGTCAGTACTGTTATTACTGGTGCAACAAAGGAGAGTCAGGTGTGTGCGTGTGCGTGTGCGGCGAGAGAGAGACGTGTCAAGTGTTGAAATACTGTTATTTTTAGCTAGTGGAGAATTTCAACTCGTTGGATCATATACCAAAACTAACACCCGAGATGATGGACAAGATAGAGACTACGATTTTAACCAAGCCTAAGCTTAAGAAGGTTAGATAGGTAATTGTCATTAAATTGCATGAGAAGTCATGTACAATCTACTGTGTATTCTGTTTATTTTCTCTACTTTATTTGAAAATGCTTTACATATTATGTACAGCAGCTTTGCAAATTTTCTGAAGGGCGGAAATTTAAATTTATACTCAATCGACTTCATTCTGGAGTACTGAAGAGAGGACAGACTCGAGCTGAGCTGCAGAAGCATGAAGTTCCTCAGCCTGGAGTTCCTCGTCTATCAAAGCGCTCAGCTGTTGATCCTCGCGAAATATCCACCTCTCTGTGGGTTTCTCTTGCACCGCTTCCCCAGGTTTAAGATCGAATTCATCGCCCTCCATGTCTTTGCTCTCTTCGTGCTTATGCTCGTCCTCGTTTGTCACCCCAATGACATCCAATCCCGCAATTGTCATTCTTCCAACATTCACTGCTAAGGCATATACACGCGTCTCTCTCTCTCTCTCTCTCTCTCACACACACACACACACACACACATGTGATACAGACCCACAACCCCTCGATTAACAAGAGCAGGAAGAAACTTGTGCAAGTGAATTTCTGCATCTTGATCCGCTTTCAGCACGTCACACTCAAACGAGACCTGAACTTTGCTGTGCTTAACACTTTCGGCAGCCTGAATCACATCTTCCTCCCATCTACATAAAAATTAATGTTATGTACATGCGTGCGTGTCCAGTTCTTTACTAACCCGTGAACATCGCTAACGTTGTGAAAGCGAGCGAAGTCCCCGCCTCTGCACTCGACTATCACATGCCACTCTTCTTTGCTCTTCGCAAACAAAAACACATATGTATATACAGTATATATACTACTCTGCATATGAATATTATTACACACACACACACACGCAGGGCATCATATTTACTTTGTAATCGAGGATTGTAAGATTAATGAGGCGATAATCCTCAGCTCGACTGCATTCTCTGGCACATGGTATCTCTGCAGATCCATCATTAAGAAGACTATGTATGAAAACTAAGAAAAGAAAACCCACCTGTGCCATAGAGGCCGAAGCATGTAGAAGACAGCGGGTGCACAAAATGGCCCGATATCGATCCCGACGGAAGCAGCGCTATCGATGCAATCCCCTCCATCTCAAGAACCCTAAACATAAGCCCTAAACCCTCGTAAACATCCAGCATATACCAGGAATCTCTCTAGAAGACCGTATCTATTTATCTCAAAGTAGGAAGAAAATATATAGTTTGCAATGGTATACTACATTTCACGTGTCTCGACTCATTGAAGCAAAACCTGCAAAGAAAAACCAAATTCTATATTAATAAATATACTTTAGAAATACATGAATGTGAAACTCAGCAGAATGCAGCACGAATGTAATCTCTCTCTCTACATCTTATAGGCGCACAATGCACAATATAGCGCAGATGTATCGAGTGCAAGTATGAATGAATGTCAGTAGTTAACTATGCAAATTCACCTTGAAAAGTAACGAGAGCAATGACAACTAGAGTGAAGATTAGTGAAAGGATTGTCCCCAGATCGAAAGAGGAGGATTCCTTGCTCCTGTTCTTCCTGGATTTCTCGATCTTCAGTGCACTCTCCTTGTTCATTGTTTTCTTCACAAATCCCTTCAATTCCAAGGATTTCGGGGCCGGGGCGGCTTCTTACAGGAATTGGGTACCTTCTGACTGTTCTTAAGCTGCTTGTTTATCTCGATCGGCATACTTATGCTGATTAAATTCTTCTCTAGATCCCATATTGCGCGCTCCATTTCATACATTTTCTTGTTCGATCCTTTCTGTGGATGAATCGAAGCTGCATTGCCCACCGAAGCCGCCATAGCCAAGACGAGTGAAAGAACAAGAACAGAGTGTATAATCCTATACTTAAAGGAATATTCGAAGATAAGGATAACTGTCTCTAGGGCCGTCATTCAAGTTGCCACGTATTTTGATCTGCGTGAGACACGAAAATTTGACTTCTGATATGTATACATACGTACATAGATTGAATATACTAAAACCAACATTTTCAACACACGTACATGTTGCATAGAGTAAGCATTATATGTAGTATATATTACTCAAACCCAAAGCATAGGTTTGTTATTAGATAAAATGTATTAATTATACAAATAATGCTAGTTAGAGAATAATTAAATTAAAAATACTGGGTGAAAGTGAAACCCACCTTATGTGTATATATGGTTCAAACGTTCACATCCAGAAAAAGAAAAGTGTATAGGGTAGCTAGGTAGAGTATGCAGTGTACAACGAACATATACACCGGATTATTTAAAACCGCGCCTTGATTTTGAATTTTTCCGACTGGGACCATGTACAGGTCCGACGAGACCTAATCGGACGGTCAGCAGCAGCAGAATCTAGTTTACATGGACGGATCTGTTTGATTGTGACATTGACGCTTCCATTGCCGGTAGCACGTCATTCGCGTTGGTTGGCTTATAGTAAAATCATTGTTTTTTCTTCGCCATAGCAGGCGCCGCGTTCTTAGTGTTTGAATTCCTTATTCTTTTTCTTTAGGGCAGATTGATCCGGCAGAGTTCTGTAGCTGTATTCCTGTACGAATCTGGCTTTCCGAGGGATTCTCATGTATAGATTGAATACTAGTTCCGATCAGTGTGAAGAATGAAGATTTCTAGCTTTTGGGATGAATCTTGCTAAATCCGCAGGGTTTTAGCTTATACTGTGTCAATACAGGGGAGATTCACGATTCAATGTGGAAAATGGAGATTTTTAGCTGTTCAAAGTGTTTCTTATCGATTTCGTGCAACAAACGCGAGTTTTTGTGGCTATGGCATCCATCCTATTGATTCAACCTCGAATCGACAGGTCTAAGCAGCACAGCACACTTTTCAAAGTCTCCATGCTCGACTTGTGTGATCGGAGCTTTGCCGGTTCTTCAGGTAAAGATCGCCCTAACCTCTGCTATATTTGGAAGATGAGATTTTTGTCTTTTTTACAGAGATTTTGACTTCATGACGCATTCATGGAGGCATATAAAAGCTGGGCAGTGACGCTTTTGTTTCTTTTTGCCATCACTGGTTGCTCAGGTGAGACCTGCATTCATTCTGTACATTTGCCCTAATTTCATCTTTGGCAGCATTTGTGGGAGTAAACTATGGAGCGGACGGTGACAATCTGCCCACTCCTCAACAAGTGGTGGAGTTCTTGCAGAGACAGAAGATATCCCGTGTACGTATATTTGACACCAATGCCGGAATCCTACAGGCGTTTGCCGGATCAAACATCCAGGTCATAGTCGGGATACCCAATGAACAGATCCTTGCTGTTGGGACATCCAATGCTACAGCAGTTGACTGGGTTAAGAGGAACGTAATCACTTACCTGCCTGGTACAAACATAACAGGTACTTTGAGATTCATCTCATGATTGTATGAGCTTAGTGTAGAATACTTTAATACACACGAACTGCCAATCATTTCTTGTTTATATGTATTGTCTTGCTGACTAGTCTAAAAATGTTTTTACTACTACCTCATATACATCATATGCATTTCTTTGATTGCAGTACGTGGCAGGTCTGTGTACTAAAGTTAATATGTAGTTATGTGGTGTCTATTATATTAAATGTGATATCTCTCTCTCTCACACACGCACGCACAACACATAACCTGGTAGTTTACTTATTTGCAAACGTGTATGTAATTTTTATGTCTCTTGGAACACAACTTCGAACTGTTTCAAGCAATTTTGATACACAGATAAAATTTAGTGTATTAACTAGGAAGGTTACAGGTATTGTGGTGGGCAGTCAGGTTCTAACAGATTACACTGGTGCTGCAACCTCACTAGTTCCAACGATGAAGTTCATACAAGCTGCACTTGTGGCTGCCAACTTGGATGAGCAAATCAAGGTGTCTACTCCACATTCAACATCGTTAATCCTGGAATCCTTCCCACCATCAGGGCAGTCTTTAACCAGACATATGCAAACAATGTGATTCAACCAATGCTGGACTTTCTTACGGATACAGGTTCTTATTTCATGCTCAACTTCTACCCACAGCGGATCTACGTAAAGAACATCCAGACGATGACTATAGACTATGCACTGCTCAGACCGAACCCGGGACAGATGGATTCGAACACAAATCTTCTCTACACGAACCTTTTCGATGCCACTGTGGATGCTGTGTATACTGCTATGGCGGCTCTCAACTTCACAACTCTACCTGTTACGATCAGTGAGACTGGTTGGCCTGCTCGTGGTGATCCTGCAGAGGTTGCTGCTTCTGTTGATAATGCTGCAACTTATGCTAACAATGTGGTCAAGCACGTCCTCAACAACACTGGTATGTAGAATCTCTGCATGTGAATGCTGTATGTGCGTGCGTGTGTTGTGAGTGTGTGTTGAGAACGGTCTCCATGCATGCATAGCTTCTACATTGTTCAAGTATGGAGAATGGAAGATATATATATGTTTGTGTTATTTCTCATTTGTATACTCTATTTCGTGTTAAGCATAGTACATTAAAGAGTAGCATTTTATAGATGGTTTTAATTCTACTAGTACATCACTCTCGTAAGGTGTTAGACTCAGTATAAGAATGTATTATATTTGACAATAAATCGTGTATACATATATCATGAGAACGAAATACATGTATACATGTATATTGAGTGTTGTATACAGGTACACCTCGTAGGCCTGGTATTTCAATTGAGACATATATATACGAGCTGTTTAATGAGGACGAACGGCAAGGCATGACTTCTGAGAGGAATTATGGAATTTTTTATCCAGATCAAACCCCAGTGTATACTGTGAATTTAACCGGAGCTGGACAGGTTAATGGAAACACTACAACCGTTCCTTCTTGGTGTGTTGCAAAGCAAGGTATAGACATTATTATATATACGTTTAACGCACACACACACACACACATAAGTATGCACGTGTATTATGTGTTAATATAATATTGGATTATATGTAGGGATTAGTACAAGCAGTTTACAAGCTGCATTGGATTATGCCTGTGGACAGGGAAGGGCGGATTGTAGTCAGATTCAACCTGGACAACAGTGCTATTTCCCTGATACAGTTTTTGATCATGCAAACTATGCCTTTAATGCCTACTACCAGAAGGCTATG
Source organism: Selaginella tamariscina (assembly GCA_003024785.1). Taxonomy (NCBI): domain Eukaryota; kingdom Viridiplantae; phylum Streptophyta; class Lycopodiopsida; order Selaginellales; family Selaginellaceae; genus Selaginella; species Selaginella tamariscina. The sequence continues at coordinate 127,142 of PUQB01000148.1, forward strand.
ACGACTCCAGGAAGCTGTGATTTTGCCGGTGTAGCCACCATCACTTTCACCGATCCAAGTAGAGTAGTTATTCTTGCATGTGTGTGAGAGAGAGAAGAGAGAGAGCCTCAAGTAGAGAGAGAATTTTCAAAACTGTCCTCTGATTGATTATAACAACTATTGTGTTGAAGATATGTTTCATCTTTTACAGCATACATGTGAAAGCTCTCTCTCTCTCACACACACACAGGCAAACTCAACGGGAAACATGCATTCTTAGCATTTTAATCGTTGATCTTGTAACTATGCAGCTTTAAACCACATGCATCAACATCAATGTTGTTGTACTGATGATAATCTTCATTCTGCAGGTCATGGAGATTGCATATTTCCTACAATGTAAGTTATTATCTCACACACATGTAGTGTGTGTGTTCTGATATTCTCTCTTCTCAGAGTACCTCGGAATGGTACCACAAATCGTACGGGTAATTTTGGAATATCAACTAGGTTGCCAGGAAGTTTATTCTGTTCTGGACTATGCTTTCTCATAACGATGTTGTTACAAATGTAGTGAGGTAATTTTTTGCTATTTATTTAGCGGAAAAAAAAAACAGAGAAAAAGAAAACGGGAAAGGTGATTGCTTTCCATAATTTTTGGTAGTTAAACATGTAAACACGTTTCACGAGTGTGAAACCTGAATTTAAGTTAAGTCATTTTGTTTTCCTAATTTGTTTATTGATGTTTTGAGATTCGATTTTAACCGTTGAAATGGGATCAAGTTTATGAGGTTTTGGTATATACTGAAAAACAGCGACTGTCTGATGCTGTATTTGGTGAAGAGACAGGAGCATTGTGATCCAAAGCGAGGTGAGTAGTCTCTTCTTATTTTTTCATTATTGCACTATTGTCTGTTTGCAAACTTTAATCTGTTATTAAAAACCATTATTTTTCATGTCATACACACACACACACACACACACACACATATACTTTTTGTTTCTTTCAGATGCTTTGATCATAAATTATACTGTGGATGATGCAGGACATGTCGACAAACTACGTACGTAACGTGCAAGTACTTTGGGCCCACCCGGACAAAACAGCCGGACATCCACGTGTTTTGCGTTGTATGGACAGTTGTAATTCCGGCTGGAAGTCACAGTTCCGTCTCCTACTTATGCAAGCCAAACTTCATTCCGTGTCGTAAACTCCGTCCACATTCTTAATGAGGTTTGTTTTATGTTTCCATAGTATATAACTTTATTAAATGTGTATTTAGTTTCCATATAGCATGGGTGCAAGGATTTCTGTGGAAAAGGCAGCCATAGATGAAGAGAAGCAGCTCGTTGCACTGGAAAAGAGTGAAGGCACAGAGTTTCCAGGATGTGATACACGTATTCGAATCACAAAGAATGGATGTCAACACTGGATTTGGCAAAAGTCAAGGTGAAGGACGTGCTCTGGCCAGGAACACACGACTCTGCAACAGATAAGATTGGGATTTACGGTGTGTCGAGGCCGTTTGCACAGTGCCAGACGGTTTCCATTTACAAGCAGCTGTGCCTGGGCGTGCGACTCTTCGACATCCGGTAGAGAATACGGGACGGGTTTGCCATGGGATTCTCCGGAGCTACAGAGTTGAAGTTGTCATAAACCAGCTTAAGAAGTTTCTAAACGAGACTGCATCTGAGATTGTCATCTTTGAAGTCAGAACTGAGTATGGATATGCGGATCCACCCCAGTTTGACCAGTGGTTGATCAATCAGGTATGATTGGCGCGTTGTGAAAGTAATGATTCGTTGGCTTTAAGTTATAAACCATGTAATTAACTTGTCTTAATCATACAGATGGGTGATATACTTGTGAACCAAGACGTGAACATATTTGGCAAAACGTTGCAAGAGGTTTTACCGAAGAGAGTGATTTGCATATGGAGACCGACAAAAGATCCAGCTCCATCGCCAGGAAGTCCACTGTTCAGCTCGGCATTTCTAAAAGATAACTGGACTGACACAGATCTACCGCTTACCAAGTTTAATGCCAATATGAAGCATCGGGTGAGCATCCGTCCAATGACGACAGGAGATACTTCTACCGTGTGGAAAATACGTGTACACCACAGATTAACAGTGCTATCATGTGTGTATACCCTGTGACTAACCGTATACGTCCGTGTGCAAGGCTTTTCATCTCGCAGGCTTTTAAGAAGGGACTTGGTGATCATTTGCAGATACTCTCTGAGGATTTTGTGGACGAGGACTTCATTGATGCTTGCATTGGGCTTACTGTTGCTCGTCAAATCAAGCAAAGCACTCTTCAATCAAAGCTTATCAACTAAAAACTCCAGGTTTCACACTTAGCTTGAATTATATATACAGAGTGTGAGCATTTAGTTACCATATATATCACCCATCAACACATAAGGAGCAGCCGGATCTTGGGTTTCTTGTGGCAACTAATGCATCAAACGCAGCCTTACCCACTTTGGAGTTTTTCCATTTCCTGCATGCACCCAGCAAGCTGGTCCATGTGACTTGATTGGCTTTGAGAGGCATGCTGTTCACAATTGATAGGGCCTCGTCTAGTCTGTTAGCTCTCCCCAGCATGTCCACGAGGCAGGTGTAGTGTTTGATACCATGTTCATGTATGCAAGACTCAAAGTACCTCTTACCCTCTTCCACCATACCCGCATGGCTGCAGACTGTTAGAATACACACAAGCGTGACAGCGTTCACTTGTAAACCGGCTTCCTTAATCTCTCCGACCGACTTGAACACCTGAGAGGATTCCCCCAGTGAACTGTACCCCGTTATTAAGGCGTTCCAGGAAACAATACTGGGGGTGTGCATACTGTTGAATATCTCTGCAGCAATAGCCATGCATCCACACTTGCCGTAAAAGTCCACCAAACCGGTGCTTACCATCTCATCTTCTTCTTCGACTCCAAGCTTGCAAATTGTACCATGAACGAGTTTTCCAGCTGGTAGTGTGGCTAGACTACCACAGGCCTTGAGTACACCTACATATGTAACACGGTCGGGTTCACAGTCCATGCTGGTAAAGAGTTCCAGAGCTGTTGAGCTCTCCCCGTATTCCACGTATCCCAGAATGAGAGAGTTCCATGTAACGATTGTTTTAAGGATCATCCTTTGGAAAACCTCCCAGGCAAGCTCCATACTCCTGCATTTTCTATACATATCTATCAATGTGTTTGCCACCACTGTGTTGGATTCCAACCTCGCACTCTCACCTCTTCATGAATGGTTAAGCCCCTGCTGAGAGAGCATTCTCCTGCACATAATAACGTTAAATAATTAATACCAAAGACAACTACCTGCACATGCCTTGAGAGCAGCCACATATGTGACATAGTTCTTTTCACAGTCCATGCTGTTGAACAGCTCCAGAGCTGTCGAGCACTCCCCATTCTCCACGTATCCCAGTATGAGGCAGGTCCAAGTAACAACATCCTTATGAGTCATCCCCTGGAATACCTCTCGAGCACGTCCCATCAGACGGAACTTGCTATACATGTCCACCAAAGTGCTTGCTACAAGCATGTTTGTGTCCAATCCACGCTCCTTGATATGTTCGTGGAGGGTTACCCCTTTCTGGAGAGAAAACTGCCTCTTTACGCTTTCACTGGCCAATCCAGCGCATGCCTTGAGTGCAGCAACATACGTGATATAGTTTGGTTCACAGTCCATGCTGGTGAACAAGTCTAATGCTATTGAGTGTTCCCCATTCTCCACGTATCCCAGAGTGAGACAGTTCCATGTAACAACGTCTTTACGGATCATCATATGGAAAACCTCGTGGGCAAGAACCATGCTCCGGCATTTACTATACATGTCTACCAGTGTGCTTGCCACAACTATGTTTGAATCAAAACCACGCTCTTGATCTGTTCATGAATGGCCATCCCCTTCTTGAGACAAGCTTCTCTCCTAGACTCAGATTCACTGGCCAGTCCTGCACATGCCTTGAGAACAACCACATAAGTTACATGACTTGGTTCACAGTCCATGCTTGAGAACAGGCTGAGCGCTACCAAGTTCTCCCCATTCTCCACGTATCCCGTAATCAGGCAGTTCCATGTAACAACGTCTTTATGGATCATCCTTGGAAAACCTCGTGGGCAAGTGCCATGCTCCGGCATTTGCTGTACATGCTCACCAATGTGTTTGAAACAACTAAGATGGATTCAAATCCCTGCTTTTAACCTGTTCATGGATTCTTTTCCCGCCCTCTAAGTTCCTTGCCTTGCTACAATGTTTTAAAGCAACAACAAAGCTTGAGGGATTCTTTCCTTCTCACCTGTTGTGCTCTTGAAACGTACCTTGAATGTAAACAATATTCTCCAAGCAAGTTTCTTGCTTTTCTCATGAAACATAATTGTGTATTATCATATATTCTAAAGTACGTCTTTAATCGTTCATGTAATCTTACAAAATTTTAGTTAAACCTTTAAATAATGGTATAATATTAAATTTAATTAATAAGATGAACGCGCATTTAAAAAATACATTTAAAGAGCTCATTATCATTCTTTTGATGAAATAATAATGGCTCATTTTAATGCTTTATAAGATATTAAATAGGATATTAATATGAATACTTAAATAATAAAACTTACTCAAGAAATGATAAAATAAAAAGCCTCTTACTAATTTAATAAAGTATAATCTGCATAATTATAATCTCAAAAATTAAAGCTAAGATTTTCAATATATGTTCATTTCTAAATTGCAACAAATTATATTATGTATATTATACTATATAGGCCCTAAACATAATATACTAATTAGACAGATATAAAAAGATATTTTAAAGTGTTTTTTTTTAAATACTAAATAATTTATATAATTACATAACAAATATGTATGTTGAATGCATAAATTGTTTATATTAATTTAATAATAGCTTATATCATAAATTTATAAATCAAAAGGAAGCAAAAAAAAAAAGGAAGTAAAAGCTAAAGTAGCTAAACATTATTCAATAAATTTAGTATAAAATTGTGTGTTAAAACATTAATTTATTATTTCATCTATTTATTTAAAGATTAATTCTCTTACCTTTTATATTGTTTAATCTTTTCACTTGCAAGTAAATATATACTTTTTCTTTAAAATAAACATTTTGTAATTCCTTATATATTGATTTTGAAAAAGAAGATACAATTAATGTACTTAACATATATATTATATATATATTTTATGTGTTGCTCTTTTACAATCGAACTGAATTATAAATAAATAATAAATTTATTTATTAATTTAAATGACAAAAAAGAGTTAAGTACTTAATCTACAAAGATTTTATAAAGAAAACTTATTAAAACAATAAGAAAAAGCTATTATTATATTAAATTATAACTTTTGTAATTAAAATCTCATTAATAAATGTTTTTCTAATTAAAAAAAAATAAATAAAAGATATATAAATCATTTATTTATAAACATAAATAATTAAGAAGATTTATAAGTGATTGATTTATTAATTCTTTATAGATATATATACTCTTTCTCATATTAGAATTATTATGAAATTTAATATAGAAATCATATATATTAATAAAAGATATGATTTTTTTGTAATAAGTGTTATGGACAACTTTATTTAATTAAATAATAATATTCTTTTATTATTGTTATTATTTTATTATTTATATAAAATTTAATAAAATTAAAGTCAATTTCTAAAATAAAAACTTACCACCGGAACAGCAGTTAGTCTGCAAAATAAAAAAAGAAGATTATTATCGAAACTATATAAAGTAATATATTACTAATAACATCAACTTTATATTTATATAAATAAAAACAATAAAAATAATAAAATTATTATTTATTATAGATAAAAATACTTATAACACTTATTAAATAAAATCATATCTCATAGTGATATTGGAAAGTTTAATTTAAATCATATATTTAAGAAAGCATTATAAATTAAAATGTTAAAATAGTTAATATATTTAGTGACATGAACAATGGAAATCCATGTAATAAACAAGATTATATGAGTTAAAACTGTACTAGAATGCAAGTAATGCAAATTACTTCTACCAAATATGCAACCCAAGTCTTTTTTCACGATTCCATATGCAAATTAACATGTCTAATATAATCAACAGTGTAAACTCACAGTTAATTAAGTTTCGCATTCTACTATTCACAAATCATTCATTTAAGAGTTTTATTATTAATTATATGTAAGCATAAAACAATGAAAAAAAAAAATTACAAATAGAAAACATTAAGGTAAATATATAATTATAAGCCCATGTTGTCACATAACAGCCTTATTACTTGGTCACTTTTCACACAAACTTTCTCAGTATTATTATTATTTATATTATCAAAGAATTATAAAAGGTAAAAATGACATTATATAAAAACCACTGACCCTGATAATATAAACCATAATTATGTATGATCATATGAATTTACATTGTATGTGTGTGCTGTTTACCTTCAATATGAACAAAGATTATACTACACGGGTATAGAATATACGTCAAGAAAAAAACCGGGAATTTCAAATTCGAATAAATAAGAAGGGATCGTCTTCTAACTCTTCCTCTACAGTAGTCTCTTTTCTGCTGCTATGCAAAACTTCTTCATGCACAGTATCTATATGCTCATTCTCATATACCTTCAACCATTTCCAGTGATTTTGTTAACGTTGTTGTCCACCATCTCAACCACCATAAACTGTCTGATTCCTTCATAGACACGCGGCACAATAGCTGCATTGAGGAAAACAGTCCCTCATCATTAACTGTAGTCTTTTTTCTCCAGCCCTGATCTCCAGCCAGTATGTTGTGCATGTGGCCAAACACTACCAATTGTATCTCGCGTTTTCCCTCACATGACTTAAGTGCCTCTCCCAGGTCTATATATCACAAGAATTAGCCTCTGTGTGTGTGTGAGAGAGAGAGAGTGTGTGTGTTGGGAAAAACATAAGTCTAGTTCTAAATGTACCTGGATCCCCGTAGTCACCAGCTCCAACAGCAAAGTTTTCCCACAGAGATCATCTGCTTTTGAGCCCAACCCTATAACCAAGTAATATATCAATATATGGATAAGCATAAATACTCTCTCTCTCCCACACACACGCACACAACTTATGTATATATATACCGGTTGGACCATTGTGGCCGAGGAAGATCACAGAGTGTCCTTCAGGAGCCCAAGTGCAAGCTCAGTGATTCTTTTTGCACTAGTCTCGAAGTCAGAAATCCATAACTAGTTACAAGGAAGTGTTTAGTCATTGCATAATCTTACTAACAACTAGTACTGAATTCAGTGTGTGTGTGAGTATTAGTAACTTACAATTCGGAAAGGTGCTCTTTGCCAAAGATAAACTCACTACCACCAAGTGAAAATGGCCTTGAACCAACCACACTAAGCTTAAACTGTGGATAATCTATCCTATTAAAGCCCACATCGAACTCTCTAAGCCTGTAAAATAAGCCAGTGTTTGTTCATACATATGTATATATATACACACATGTGCGCGCAACACGCACACAACTTACGCTGTGATTTGATCCTTGACTGCATTAGGCTTGATCAACTCCTCTGGGATATCACGGCCCAAAGTTCTGCAAATATCATTGAACATGACAAGTATTTTATGATGATAATCGTAATAGTCTACTTAATGTTATTAGCATAATATAACTACATAACTTACTTGAGGGTACTCCACCAACAGTCATGGTTTCCTAGTATCACAGCCTTTGGCAAGTCAAGCTTCGCAATATCTCTGACCATGTCTAAATCTTCGTTGCCAAAATCACCTGTTTACATCAAACAAAGTTGTTGTGTGTGTGTGTGCGCGCGTGTGTGTGTTTGTGTATGAAAGAAAGAAACAACTTTACCTGTGAACAAGACAAGGTCCGGCTGCGGGAACAGTTATTTAGAGTAAGAACGATACAGTAAACAAGTTATTTAGATATTTACAACTCTCTCTCTCTCTCTCTCTCTCTCTCTATATATATTATATATATATATATAATACTTCGAATAATACTTACCTCGAGGAGTTTCAGAGCCGTTCTATCGGCCCGAGAATCCCAAGCTCCATGCTGAAAATCAAAGAAATAAATATTTTGATTTTCACACACACACGCACATCTACATAGGCGTGTTTCTGTATAACTTACAATATCGCCTACGACAACAATTCGGACAGATTCTGCTCGTGTAATCCCTGAAAAAAAATGCATATGCACATGTTTATTAAATTGCATATATATAAACAGATGTATATGTGTGTATATATTTACCATTGTTCAACAGCACGCCCAGAAATACAAATGAAACTAAGATACTAGACCAATACATCCCTATCTAATATCCTTTTATACCCTAATCCAGTTTAGGTATATATCAAGATTTAAATACGATTTATATACAGCCACCAAGCCCTAATATGATCCCAATGAGTGAGTTACTCATTGTATAGATTATACAGCATTTTATTATTGAAAAATTATAATTAATATTTAAGAATAAGGTTTTATTATTATAAAAATTAGGTACTCTCGATTCCGTAGCTTTCCAATCTTTTCTTTAATCTCCTCCGTTGACATTTCATATCAAATATTTTGAATCATCACATTTCAAACTAACCCTAGAAAAGCCCTAGGTATTTTAATAAGTCAGGTATTATCGTCTTAAACTTTTGGAACTGAGACGGTTATTTTCTCATTTACTTATAATTGTTAACTATTAAGAACATACTACTTGTTGTATTGTGTGTGCATATATACATATGTATGTATTTCAACAATTTATTTTAGATGAGAATGAAAGAGCAATTAAAAATTTGAACGAAGTGTGGAAGTGATTTTTAAAGCTTAATAATCTGAATTAAATTAGATTACCATCTTCAAAATGAAGAGTTTATAGTAATTTGTATAATAAGTTTTTATTTAGAAAACTTAATAAAGATAAGATGCATTTATATGTAAAAATATTGTGTGCTTGAGAGGAGTTTGAACGAACAGCGTGGATAAGACATGTCTAACAGAATGTATTACAGATGTCCGAATTTTATAAGTCGAAAGTTTAATGTTTTATATATTCTAAATTTGAAATAAGAAAATGAAGTAAAACTTAATTATATATGGTCTTTATATATGGATGGTCCACAAGAAATCCAAAAGCTGTAAGTTTTAAGGGAGTATCCAAACTGACCAGTTAAATTATACCACACGATCATTAAATATTATTTTTATAAAATTAATTTATAAGATGAGGTCATATAAAATATATTTAAATAATAAACAAATTTTACCCTATAAATAACCTTATGAAATGTATACACTTGATCAACTTGTTCATTCTTCATGCTAAGAATATAGTCAATGAAGGCATACACACATCATGCTTGTGCCTACGAAACGAACTGATCAACCAATCGATTCTCACGTTTTCCAAAGTTTCTGGAACCGCAAAATAAACAGAGTTTAAGATCAAGTCAAGAATGAACCCCCAGTTTAATTATAATATATACACACTGTTTGAATACGTAATAAATGGTAAACTACACATCACCACCATTTTACACACCAACTGCAGAACGAGTGCGTATAAAAAAACAGAGTCTACTCGTCTTCTTCTGTATAGAATGAAAATGGGTAGTTCTTTTATAAAACACACATACACCTTACTTCTTATCACACTCTTATTGTACAAGGCTGCAAGTAGCGATGTGGCTGCTTTGATATCAATAAAGAGCGCTCTCGACAAGGAGTCTTCTGAGATTCTCCACACATGGAACGCATCCGACACTTCACCATGTCACTGGACAGGTATCAGATGCAAGCCTCACACTTACAAGGTACAAGCTTTAAATCTCACTGGGATGAACGTCTCTGGAACGCTCTCCCTTCGATAGGAAGCCTCACCGACTTGGTTACGGTGGACCTCTCTTTCAATTCTCTCGGTGGATCAATCCCGGAACAGCTTGGAAACTTAATCAACCTGGATTACCTCGACTTGAGTGAGAACTTGCTCACAGGAAACATCCCGGCGTCCATCTTCGCCTTGAAGAACCTCCGTCTGTTGTATCTGATCACAAACACCTTGTCCGGTGAGCTCACATCAGTATGGAAGCAGCCGATGCCTAAGCTTACCGGCTTCTGGATACACGCAAACTCCTTAACCGGGGAGATACCACCGGCTCTCTTCCAGAGCCGCAACCTCACCTCTGTTTGGCTCAGCGAGAACAAGTTCACCGGAGAAATACTGGATTTTGGTGCACTCGAGAATCTCCAAGAGATTTATCTGTACAAGAATAGGCTCCATGGGAGCATTCCTCTCGGAGGTAAGTGCTCCAAGTCACTCGTAACTATAGACGTGTCAGATAACTCTCTGTCCGGAAATATCCCCAGGGAGATTTCAGACTGCTCGGCTCTCCAGTATTTGATTCTGCACACAAATAGTTTCTCCGGAAACATTCCCACCTCGCTGTTCTCCCTGGAGAGTCTGAAACAGCTGGATCTCTCGCACAACCAGTTGACAGGGGGAATACCACCTGAGTTTGCAAACTTGAAGAGTCTTACTTTCCTCAGCCTCTCATTCAATAACTTGACTGGGAGAATCCCAAAGGAGATGGGGAAGATCAACACTCTTCAGTATCTCTGGATGCAAAGGAACAATCTGACTGGAGAGGTTCCGCCAGAGCTGGGGAATATCAGCAACATTCTTGACTTGAGACTCTCAAACAACAGACTTACAGGATTAATACCAGGCGAACTCAGCCGTCTCACACACATGGAGCTTCTCTTCCTCGATAACAACAATCTACATGGTGAAATCCCTTCCGACTTAGGGAGTCGTAGTAACTTGAAAGGAGTCGAGTTTAGTCAAAACCGGTTAGCAGGAAGGATTCCTGCTAAAACTCTATGCACCTCAGGAAATCTTAGATTGCTCAATATTGCAAACAACCGTCTTGAGGGTGGCCTGCACGAAGTCGCAAAATACTGCACCAAAGTTCAACGCATGAGGCTGGAGAACAACCTTCTCAATGGGACCATCCCCAAGGAGTTTGGAAGTAACAAAGGATTGTACTTTGTAACGTTGTTCTCGAATCAACTCGAGGGTAACATACCTCCGGAGCTCGGATCGGCACACAACTTGAGCAACATTGATATCTCCAACAACCAGATAACTGGAGCAATCCCTGCCGAGCTTGGCCTTCTCCAGAAGCTTGTCACTTTGGATGCCTCTTCAAATATGCTCAATGGCAGTTTACCAACCAGCCTCGCTAAGCTACAAAATTTGATTCTCCTCGACTTGAGTGGGAACAGTCTCCAAGGAAAACTTCCAAAGGAGCTCTCTAACCTGTCTTCACTCAACAATCTCAAGCTTGAGAGTAACCATTTCACTGGAACAATCCCAGAACAGATCTTCTTGGGTATGAACAAACTCATAGAGTTCAGTCTCGCTGACAACGAGTTCACCGGTCCTATACCACGCTCCATTGGGCAGCTCAGTGACTTGAGCATCTCCCTCAACCTCAGCCACAACTATCTTACAGGCTCGATCCCAGCAGAACTCAGCTCCTTGAACAAGCTGCAGGTCCTCGACTTATCCCACAACAAGCTCTCCGGAAGCATTCCGAACAGCTTCAAGGACATGGCTTCACTCCTCTCTGCCAACCTCTCGTACAACAACCTCACGGGGGAGTTACCAGATGGTCCATGGAGACTGCTACCGGACAGCTCGTTTGTAGAAAATCCCAACTTGTGCACATCCACTTGCAACACGACGTCAAAGCAGTACCTGGGAAACTCAGTGCAGGATTATTGTAGCAATTGCGGTCGGAGCTTCTGCAGCCGTCTTTGTTCTAGCTCTCTCGTGTTGTTCTTGTTACTTGGCAGGAAACAAAGGCGGATTCGACGTGCTGGCTCGATCAAGCTGTTTGGATCGCTCGAAGAACAGTCTCGTTGCGGGAGATCACCGAGGCTATCTCAGGTAGTCCGAGGAGAATGTGATTGGAAAAGGAGCACATTGTGGTTTACCGTTGAAAACCACTTCTGGGCATGAATTTGCGGTGAAAAAGCTGATGCATGCCAGTAAAGAGGACGAGACTTACCGGAGTTTCGAGCGTGAATTACGACCGCAGGGACGTTCCGTCACAGGAATCTTGTCAAGCTGATCGCTTACAAGTCTGGTGAAGAATACAGCAATATGTGTACGACTTCATGCCAAATGGAGTCTTGCAAATGCCTTGTACAAGGATGGGGAAGAGCTTGTGTGGGAAGCAAGGTGCAGGATTGCACTAGGAGCTGCTAGAGGACTCGAGTATCTCCACCATGGCTGTGTACCTCTTGTCATCCACCGGGATATAAAGCCTAGCAATATCTTGCTTGACGCAGACATGGAGGCGAAGCTCACCGATTTCGGTATTGCCAAGCTTGTTCAGCAAACTGTGGAGACCCAGAGTGCTTCTGTCATCGCTGGAAGTCTAGGATACATAGCTCCAGGTAAAAATTCTGTGCGCGTGCGTATGTGTGTGTGAGAGAGAGAGTACTAGAACTCACAAACTAGCTGGCAGTTCATATAAAAGCTATAACCATGCCTTATAACAGAGTCTGCATACACACTTCGGGTGACAGAGAAGGTAGATGTATACGGCTTTGGTGTAGTGATGCTGGAGCTGCTAACGAGAATATCCCCATTTGATCGACGGTTAATAGCAGACGGTCTAGATTTGGTTTCGTGGGTGAGGAGCAACATACAAGCAACAGGATCCGTAAATGCATTTGCAGACAGAGTTCTAGTCGAGGAAGTCGGTAGTGATGAGGTGATGAAGCTTGTCAAAGTTGCTCTCATTTGCACCGTCCGGATCCTAAACAAAGACCCAATATGAGAGAGGTAGTACAGATGCTTGAGCATCTCATTGGACAGTCCAAATCTTTGGAGCCCACTGTGGACTAAGGTGTCCACTGTGGCTGCGGGGACCTCCATGTTGGACTTCTATGGAGGTTCGATTTATTCATTTCTTTTACACACTTATTTCTTCTATGGGAAACAGAAGCGATCTCTTTTACACGGCATTTGTTTCTGTTTTTAGGGTTCGTAAACTAGCCCACTGACCTCCAACCTGTGTACATTTTCTTGTTCTCTCTCCCACACATTATTATGAGTGTTATCGACTTCTTCTTTAGGGCCAGGTATTCCCTACTAAAGCACCCGGCCAACATATTCCCTTCCTATTTAATTTGTTTTATTTATTAAATTATAAAATATTTCATTATGAGTCTTTATTATGTGGATATTCTTCTTGCTTACATTAATACTTGAATATTAAAAAGCATTTTGTATTGTATCACTTATGTAATTATTTACAAATTATATCTAGGTGATTCATACTTAAGGGCAAACCACAATTTTCATTTTAATAAATAAAATTAGACCCTATCGATTCCTCAAGCCATTAAACTATACCCTTAATCTTATACTCATGTATTGTGGTTACAAATTTATTGTCCTCCTCTAATTTACGATATTAGATATAGTTGAACTAAACTAACACACAAGATTCACTATACATCCTTATAGTGGATATAAACATGTAACCAAAACTCGTATATATCACTATGTAGTTGTATATTTTCTAATGTGTTCTTGTCGTACAAGGGGTTTTCATTTAGTTGTTATTTAAAATACCATTATTAACTACTTACCTAATTTCTCATTTTTCTTCCTTTTGAATTTCTTATATTATTTTTATATTTGGATCACTATATTCTTCATATTTGAATCACTTAAAGTCACATAGAAATGTTAAAAGAAGGAAACAGTAATTAAATATGAATGTTAAAAAAAAAATGAATGTTTAACCTCAAATAAATGACAATATGATTTTTAATTTTGTCGAGAAGAATAACTCTTCTCTTCTATTTCTTTGATTTGATATAGTGGAAACATGTAAATCAAGAATCATTAAATAACATTGGTGAATTATAAACATTAAATAAAAAACAATTCAAATTAATGAGAAGTTAGAGGAAGTTATATACGAAAAAAAGAGCCAAACAACATTTTAGAGGAATTTTTTTTTAAATAATAATTTAAATTTACCAAACAAAATAGAAAATAGAGGTAATAGATCTATTAATCAAGTTTAAATGAAGTTATCAAATTCACAAATCAAATTTAAAAAAAAAAAAAAATTAAAGATACACATATTAAAGATTTTGAAAAAAAAAAGGAAGATGATTATGAAAATTTAAAACTTAAATCACATTCACTATGTTAGATTATACCAAATGAAATTGATTTAAATAAATAAATGTTTACGATTTAGACCTGTTTTTCTTAAGAAATTTAATCTTAAACTAAATAAAATATCTTTTATGTATTTTTTGTTTAAAAACAAAAAATAGCTAATTTAATTTAAATATAACACATTTTTATTAAAAGAAAACAATGAACATCTAATAAATTTAAATTCTGGAAATAGAAAGGAAAAGTCAATAAGTCAAAATCAAAATCAAAATTAATACTATAATTAATTTAATTAATAATATTCAAGCTCGATTGGTCTTAGGCCCACTTTTCACTAGGGTTATTTGGCCCGTAATAAATTAAAATAATGCCACATCATTAATTATTATTACCACTTTTCCATTAGTGGTTAATTGAATTAAAAAATAAACTAGTAATGCATAATTTTTATTTAACTAGTTATTATAAAGAGGGTTTATATATATATATATATATATATTGTACATACATATGTAATAAATGTGCACCTAATCATTATTTTTAATTAAAAAAATATATTAAATCTCTAACTTTTCATTTTATTTTCTTATATAGAATCATTAATTATAGTTTACTAGTGTCTCTCTTTATATATATATATATATATATATATATATATATATATATATATATATATACAAGCATGTGTGTTGAGAGAGAGATAGATCTTTCAGTTATTACATACTTCATAATATATTATATGTATAAATATAGTACATATATATATAATTATATACTCACACATATATGTGTATGTTTATTTATATATAAGAATTGTTTATTTTGATTATTTATTGATTATACTTATAAAGAAATCTCTCATATATGTCATTTATGTCATATAAAAAAGGACTCTTCAAATATCTGCATATTATATAAAATAATGTTTGTGTTTATATATATATATATATATTTCTTACATGTAAATGAGTAATATTTGTTGAATCTTATGTTCGCTCCTCATTTTAAAGTTCTAATTTATCCATTTTCATATTTTTATAAAAAAGCAAAACCTAATTTCATTAATCTTGATACATTCAATTATGCCTCGATAACCGTACAACCGGGCAAAATTGCTTAGTTATTTGGGTACCATTGAAAAAGCCATGTAGGCGCACATAAGTGTGATGTAGATTATAAATTATAAATAACTAGCAAATGGAAAATTAAACCCATGGTAGAATAAATAATTTTTATTTTTTAGTTAAACCACCACTAGTAAATTAAGTACTTTTCAAATGTACTACAATGGCCTCCCTTGTGGACCATTTATCAACCATGTACTATATTTTATCATGATCACCCAAAGTTGGTCATTTTGGGGGAGGAAAACATATGAGTTGATTAAGAGGAGGTTCTACTGGAGGAATATGAAAGCTTAATATCATAGAGTTCTGCAGGACTTGTGACAAGTGTCAGCAAGTAAAGGTGCCCAGGGAAAAACCAGATGGGCTATTAGTACCATTACCTATTCCAGACAGGCAATGGGGCAGTATCTCTATGGACTTTGTCACCCATTTGCCAAGGACATAGAGGCAGAATGAACAGGTGTGGGTCATTGTGGACATGTTGACAAAGTTTATCAAGTTAATTCCCTTGGGGAAGAATGTGAATGCATCTGAGCTGGTACGATGTATTTACAACATGTATTTCCTATCCACAAATTTCCAGATGATATTGTAAGTGATAGGGACTCCAAGTTCACTTCTAGCTTTTGAAGAGGCTTTTCTAAGTGTATGGAAGTGAAGCTTAAGCTGTGTAATGGAAATCATCCCAAAATAGATGGGCAAATAGAGAGGGTGAACCAAGTTCAAGATATGCTAAGGTGCACTATTAACTAGAAGGAATGCCAGTGGGATAAGTATATTCCATTACTCGAGTTTGCTTATAATAATAGCCAACACAGTGGCATTGGAATGAGTCCATACTATGCTATGTTTGAACGACATCCCAAGACAGCTTTTGAGCTCGATTTAGTAAGTAAGAAGGCTCAAGGCAACATGGATGAGGAAGCTAAAGATCTGAATGTTGAACTTAGAAACATTCAGAGTTTGTGCAAGAAAAACTTATAAGCAGCTCAGAGTCGAGCTATCAAATTTGCTAATGAATATAGAAACTTTCGAGAGTTCCAGGTGAGGGATTATGTATACACATGTTAAGGCGGAACATAGTTGTGGCCTTACAGAAGGGACAATGTAAGTTGTCTCCTAGGTACTCAGTCCTTATGAGATTCTGGAGCGTATCGGTAAGGTGGCATATCGACTACGGCTGCCAAAAGGAGTGAGGGTGCACCCAGTGTTTCACGTTAGCCAGTTAAAGAGAGTACTCACAAGGAACGAGTCCCGGGTAGATTCTTTGTGGATGTACGAGCTAATGATACATGACCAATTGAGTAAGTTATACTGCCCTTGAGGACAAGGACTTGTTATGACCCATATAACGAATCAAAGAATATTCCCTAAAAATGTATAAGCTAGAATATTCCTAAGAGCTATACCTAGATCTAAGAAAGAATTAAGGGCACACTAAGATTGGAAGCCTCTTGGAGGGGAGGTCGGGGGGTTTTGTGAGGGTCTCTAGTTTGTACATAGTGGAGCATAACATTAGCACTCACCACAACTAAGATGGGTTACACAATTAAAGTTAAAGATATGAAACTAACTGCTGGATTGTTAGCATAGGGAACCCTTTTAAAGATGGTACCCTAAGAATGGTGAAAAATCTTTTGTAAGCAACATCTTAGGATTGATGGAAGAACAGCTAAAACATTAAAGTTATCTTAAGTTTAAAATCTTTGCAAACCAATTGTTAACAAGTTTTGTAACAACTTAGAACTCACATACAAAGTTAGTGAATACCCTCCATGTTGCATTTGAAATGCTAACAAGGCAGGGGTCCAAGCCTCTATAACATGTGATATTAAGGTAATAGCACATTGAGGTGTTAGTAATGTCTCTCAAATTGTCCCAAATAATATAGAGCGTCTATTCATACTTGTGGTAGTGAATGTTATGAGTAATCGCATCTCAAGATTTTACATCTTCTGTGACAGAAGATGTAAAACGTATGTAAAATTGAGTTAAGGAACTACAATGGAATCTTTTTAAATACTTGGATAATTAACTTATTATTTATGGAATGGTTTGACCACTTTGCAAAGTAAGTTCTAAGTCTTTTAAATATTACTTTTGCACTCAACTCAAGTTGACAATTCTTTTTGAGGGCAATTTAGACATAACATTAATAAAGACATGTTTGTAACCACCTTCAACAAGCATTTACACAAGAAAATATAATTGTTAGTTTTTAGAACTAGTGGAATTTAAGAATTTAATAAAAATGTTATGGATGAACATTTTGGTCCATCCCTTATGCACTCAATCCCTTTTAACATGTTAAATCAGGGTTTGGAGACTTGATAAAGACGAAGCACATTGAGGATAATATCACTCTAATTCTAGATTTCCAAGCAACTATTAATAATAAGGATGAAGAAGAAGAGGTGTGTAAACTTATAGTTATTACAAATGTAATACATGAGAAGTTTAGAGCTCCATTAAATTGATTAATCAATGGTCTTATTGCTCCAACTCTTGCACAAGCAATTGCATCTATGAGTGATTCAAATAATTTCTATTTGTTATAACATTCTCAATTCTTAGTTCCTACAACAACTAAAAGAGGCCAAAGCCACCAACAAATATGAAGAAAAACTTACAAGATGCAAAGTAAAGAGGAGATTGTAAATTAAAAAGTCCAAAATAAATTAAAAAAACAATGAAGGAGACAACCACATGAGGTTAAAAGTGTTAGAAGTAACCCACTTGGTTGGCAAGGACTCAAGAAATGTGGGCACCCAAGTAAAGTAATTGTGCTTATAAGCAACATGACAAGTACCTTTAATGACCATGATACAATGACTCCGTCTATAAAAGAGTCACCTCTACACTTTTATACACCTACAACTCTTCACCAAAATGAGGATATTGAACTCCTAACACCTTTGAACATGACAACCCATTTTAAAGATTCTCAAGGAATGTTACCCAGAGTGACAAAGTGATGTGTTTGAAGATCAGTGTTTTTATATATTTGGGTATTAAATTTTTCTATTTCTTAATTAAATTCTAAATGACTTATCTAAAAATATATTGTAATGAAGTCTGGCTTTACAATAGCATATTGGCACTAATCAAACATGTTCTAATTATAAAAATTATGACCACTTTTTACAAGTTAAGTGTCTTTCAACTAAAATTGAATGACTTGTTAGTGAAATATTACCCACCAAGGCATGTTATGAACATATTTAAGTAAAATGCTTATACCTATACCAAATTTGTTCAGATTTGCTTAGAAAAAAATGTTTTTGTTGTAATACTAAATTAAATATAATAAATTCATACGATAATTTGACATGAACTCTAACGAACACATTTAAATTTTAACATACTGGCCCAATTACCCTACATATTCACACATGTTGAATATGATCTACGTTAGCATATACACATACACATTTGTACATAGTTACTGTATATATACATGTGTAATTATATCTATAAATACCTTTCTGTAGGAAACTCTATCCCTGGATTACGAGGAAGCATGCAAGAGTATGTAACATACTTCACACTGTCAATGAGCACCACAATGAAAATGCGAGTCAGATCTGGCTTGTCTTTTTAATAGGTATATATGTCTGTATAGATATGTATACATCGTCTAAAATTTCCCACACTAACGAGTACAGATATGATGCATACACTACATACACGCATGTAAGTATGTTTAATTGAATATCTATTTTTGAAACAGGGAATTTCTTCTTCGATGGTGTATTGATATTCAACACGAAACAAGTAAGGAATATTATGTGTGCATCGTGCCTGTGTGAGAAAGAGAGGTACCTTAGACAGCGAGGTCGAGTACAGCGCTTTGGTTGAATTGAATCAAAGATCGATGTTTTCTGAAATGTAAAGATACATCGAAGAACAGCAGATTATACCCTGTCTCTTGGGGAAGAACACAGGAGTCTTGAGCCGACAAATGCACATGCAGTCCGATACAAATGAAGAATGCCGATCGAAGTTAAGCGCTTGAGAGGTCAGCTAACAAGAAAATCCAAAGCGGAGAATTGTTTGTAAGTTTTAAGGTAGAAAACATTAGGTACGATATCGAACCCCAAATCGGTTTGAATCATTAAATTTTATTTATATTGTAATTATTAAATTAAAAAATAATTTATATTGAAAAAGCAGATATATTAAATGAAATGTCAGATGTATTAGTTTACAAAAACCCTACTTATATACAGGAGACCTCCTGCCACATGGCACACATGCGACACGTGGCGCTGACACATGGGGGCCAGATCACCACCCATGTGTCACTACGCATGTGTGTATATACACATGCGTATATACGGTATGTTACCTAATATACAGTATCTTACACTATCCTCCCCTCTGCGGCTGTGTAGATGGTGATGGATCTGATGGTCCTGGATCCGTGTGAGCTGGGCCATCTAAGGTATGACCAAATGTACTCAACGAGTCTCGAACGACAAACCGTTTCATTCGAACCACGTGAACTATCTCAACCTCATGAGATCCCACCAACTGTACTTGATATACCTGAGGACCAACCTTTCGGAGTACTCGGTAGGGACCAAGCCACTTATGTAATAAACCAGTTGCAAGCCCAGGTGCAGTCAGCTTGGGAAAACGTACCAGGACTAAGTCACCGTCAGCAAAATCTGGTGGAATTTGATGTCGTGCATTGTAAGAAGATTGCTGCCGCATTTGAGCTCGACCAAGATGTTCAGCAGACTCTGCACGCAGAAGAGGCAAAACAGCATCCAAATGTCGAGCCCACATCTTTGCATCCTCGGCACGTGGCAGATTCGATGATAACCCCAATTCACTAGGCAACTTAGGATCATATCCATACAATGCCTTGAATGGAGAGATACCAATCGAACTCTGAATGCCTGTTACATAAGCAAATCTCAAACATCGCAAATACCAATCCCAGTCCGTGTGATTGAAGTTCACATACTTCGAGATCATACCCTTGAAGGTCCGATTCAATCGCTCCACCAAACCATCAGTTTGTGGATGATACGGAGAGGCAAATGAATGTTTTACCCCTAACCTCTCACACAACACTCGGATACCTCTGCAATGAAAGCGGGGCCATTGTCTGATAACATCCGCTCTGGACAAGAATGCTGCAAAACCACATTATCGAACAAAACAAAGCTGTTGACATGGCAGTTGCATCGGAAGAGCACCAACCTCCACCCATCGAGTTAAATAATCGGATACAACAATGATGTACTGGTTACCTTGAGAAGAACGTGGAAAAGGTCCCATTAAATCCACTGCAATTAACTCAAAAGGGCGAGAGACATTGATGGATTCCAACACCCCATGGCCCGAGTCGTAGAGGAATTCCGAGTTTGACAAGTGGGAAGCTTTGAATATACCTGATCACATCACCACGCATGCTGGGCCAATAAAAATGATCGGCACAGCTTCTCCAACACCCGTTGGTGACCAAGATGACCTCCAACATAGGTGAATCATGATATGCTCGAAGAAGGTGTGGAACATATGTAGAGGGTACAGCCAAACGCCATCTGTCCTCTGGATTTGTCCCAATAAAATACAATAAACCATCCTGAAGTCGAAACTGAGCATGATATTGTCGAAACCGAGGTTCGGAAGACGGATTTGCAAACGCATCGCGTAATTGCCTCGTCCATGGTTCATGTTTTTGAGCATCCTGCCACTGTTCCAAGGATGGTAAGTCGGCATCGAATACCTGAGGGGCTTGTATCAAACCGAACGCTGCAGCTACTGCATGAGCAGGCAAAGTGGAATCGGAGAGGGGTGCTCGAGAAAGTGCATCCGCATCCACCATTGTTCGCCCAGGCCTGTGCACCACCTTAAAGTTATATACCTGGAGACGTAATGCCCATCTGGCTACGCGACCCACTAAATTTTCCGTTTTAATAAGGAAGTGACAGCAGCATGATCACATCCAAAAGCGTTTCACTCCCATGTAAGTAGGCATGAAGTCGTTCAAAACCTCAAACCAGCAGCAAGGCATTCTTTTTCAGTAGTGGAATAATTCCGCTCAGCCGGCGTGAGTACTCGACTAATGTAAGCCACCGGGTGTCGAATTGAAGAATCCACAGCATCAGTTTGCATCAATACACCACCAATACCAACATCTGAGGCATCTACTCGTAAAATGAACGGACGAGTAAAATCTGGGTATTGAAGCAATGGTGGAGTTGTCAGGAACTCTTTTAACTGGTCAAATGCCTGCTGACACCTGCGAGTCCACCTGAAAGATACCTGTGGATGAACTAACTCCCGAAGAGGGGCAGTTCGATCAGTGAGATGATCGATGAATCGACCCAAGTACTGCACCTTGCCCAAGAAACGCTGGACTTCCTGTACTGTACGGGGACGAGGGAACTCTCGAACAGCTCGCAACTTCATTGGATCCACCTGTAAACCCTCTCGAGATATACGGTAACCCAAGTAAGTGGTGTCGGTCGAACCAAACACACACTTTTCAAGTTTCAACTTCAGGCCAACTTCTCGAAATCGATCAAGAACGCGCCGTACATCACGAATGTGATCCTCCCAAGAACCAGACCCATGAATGAGCACATCGTCGATAAAATCGGCAGTGATATCAGGCATATCGGAAAGAAGCTCATCCATCATGCGTTGAAAGGTGGCAGGAGCTGAAGTCAATCCAAAAGGCATACCAAAAACTCGTAAAGACCAAATGGTGTCCGGAAGGCCGTTTTTGGAATATCCTCCTCAGCCATAGGAACCTGCCAATATCCTGATGCCAAATCCAACTTAGTAAACCATCGACTCTGACCCAAACGATCTAATAGATCGGCAGAGTTCGGAAGTGGATAGACATCTTTGATGGTAACATCGTTAAGAGGTCGGTAATCCACACAAAATCGTAGAGATCCATCAGGCTTGGGAACCAAATGAGGTTCACATGCCCATGGACTCCGTGATGGACGACACACCGCTTACCATCATATCAGTAACAGCTGTTCGCATGGCTGATAACTCTTTTGGTGACCTGCGTCGAACCGGGACTTTGAAAGGCTTTGCATTGCCTGGGTATACAGTGTCGAGTCTTCACACGTGCACCTTGGGACAGATCAAATTTGAACAAACTTGCATACTGCTTAAGTTGTTCGATGCATTGTGCTCGATACTCAGGTGACGGATCCGACATTTGAACCTGTTGAGATGAACACCACCCAAGACCGGAATCAAAGGAGCTGTATGTGTGATACAAACAGCAACAAGCTTCTCTGGACGTAAAGGAACAGACTGCAGAGACACAGACTCCAAGCGTAATACAGGAGGAGAGAGTGAAAAATCACACATACCTTTCGACTGCTTCAACCAATCACATCCCAGAATAATGTCAAAGACCTGGGAAGGGACAACCCTAAGAGACCCAGAGGGAAACTTACGATTGTCACCCAAAACTAGCGTAGTCGAAGTGGTGTACTGTGATACTGCACGAGACTGCCCATTACCATATAAAATGTGCAAGACCTTATCTGCACGTCTTAAGGGTAATGAGCACCGATGCGCTAGAGAAGAGTTATGGAAGACATACTGGATCCTGTATCCACAAGCACTGTGACTGAAAGATCATTCACTCGTGCAGAAAATGTGAAAACTGGATGATCTGGTGGAACTTGCAAACCCTTGATATGCATAGCGGAAAAAAGCATGGAGGTGAAGTCTCCATCGCACGGGATCCCTCCGTCGCCCGTACGATTACTGGTTTTCCGCAACAGATCCACTGCAAGAGAGGCTTCGTCATCTGGAAGCTCATCATCAGACATAATGGCCGCACAGGCACACCATCCGGAACATATGGTCGCCAGCCTGGATGTGGTGGACGCCAATCAGGATACACATCGCATGCCCGCCAAGTATGTCCAGGCCCAACAGGCCCAACAATGAACTTGATTGGGTCGACCTGCATTGTTCCGATTCCTCCTGTCACGAATCCGTGGATTTTGACCACCACGGGCAGGTACTGGAGCAGGTGCAGGACGATTTCGTGGAGGTGGTCCACGGGGTGGGCCCCGAGGTCGACCACGAAAGGCTTGCCGTGCGGGCACATATGCAGCAGCATCAACCTCCATTGGATCAGCACGCTGAACAAGAGGAGCAGGTAACCCAAGGGGAACACGGCCCTCACCAGGCACCAACTCAAAACGTTGAGCTAGTGCAAAAGCTTCCTCCAATGTGGTAGGACGAAGAGCCCGAACGAATCGAACAAGTTCGGGTCGCATAGTTGGCCATAACATACCGAGCTTAATAGGCTCAGGCATGTTAGGATATGCACGCCGAACTAAATCCCCGAACCTAATACTGAACCGCATAACAGACTCACCAGGATGTTGTCGTATCGCATGCAGTTGTTGGAAAGCATCATCTGAATCCTCAACTTTGCCAAACGTACGTTTGAGGCATTCCGTTAACCGATTACTATTGGCTTGAATCTCCGCAGCCAATCCATTATACCACTTGAGCGCAGGGCCTTCCAAACATGTAGGGAATTCTCTGAGAGCACGGGCCTCATCCCAACCATGGTAACGAACAATGACTTGGAAATGATCAAACCAGTGGTATACATCATCTCCCGGATCACCACAAAAAGATCGGGGTCGAACCCTCGGATTTGTGGCCTGTGAAGATGAAGGAGTACTAGAAGCAGATCCCCCATGAGGCTCAGACGGGGAAGAGGAGGACGAACCCTCAACAAAGCGCTCCAACAACTTAGTTTGTGCATCAATAGCAGTAGCAATAATGCTAAAAGCCGTCTCCATGTTCATTGTCATGGAAACAAGAAAAAGAAAAGGGGAAGAAAGGAATACCCAACTTCTCCACCAATGAAAGAGCAGATATATTAAATGAAATGTCAGATATTAGTTTACAAAAACCCTGCTTATATACAGGAGACTCCTGCCATGTGGCACACATGCGACACGTGGCGCTGACACATGGGGGCCAGATCACCACCCATGTGTCACTACGCATGTGTGTATATACACATGCATATATACGGTATGTTACCTAATATACAGTATCTTACAATATAGCTCGTTTTCCAAATTGTGTCAAAAGTTTAAGATTGAATAAATGGTAAACTAAACATCACCACCGCAGAACGAGAACAGAGTCTACTCGTCTCCTCTATGTCAAAGAAACACTCCATTCTGTACAGAACGAGATGGGTAGTTCTTTTATAAAGCACACATACATCTTACTTCTTATCACACTCTTATTGTACGAGTGTGTCTGCTTTGCTACAAGGAGTCTTCTGAGATTCTCCACACATGTCACTGGACAGGTATCAGATGCAAGCCTCACACTTACAAGGTACAGGCTTTAAATCTCACTGGGATGAGCACCTCTGGTACGCTCTCCCCTTCGATAGGAAGCCTCACCGACCTGGTTACGGTCTCTATCAACTCTCTCTCCGTGGAGCAATCCCGGAACAGCTTCGAAACCTAACCAACCTGGATTACCTCGAATTGAGTGAGAACTTGCTCACAGAAAACATCCCGGCGTCCATCTTCGCCTTGAAGAACCTCCGTCTGCTGTATCTGATCACAAACACCTTGTCCGGTGAGCTCAGAGGCAGCCGATGCCTAAGCTTACCGGCTTCTGGGTGCAAACTCCTTCACCGAAGAGATACCACCGGCTCTCTTCCAAGTTCCAGAGCTCTGTTGGGCTCAGCGAGAACAAGTTCACCGGAGAACTACCAGATTTTGTGCAATCGAGAACCTTCAAGAGATCTATCTGTACAAGAAGCCTGCTCCATGGGAGCATTCCTCTCCGAGGTATGTGCTCCAAGTTACTCGTATGTCGTAACTATAGACGTATCGGAAAACTCGCTGTCGAAGATATCCCCAGAGAGATTTCAAACTGCTCGGCTCTCCAGTATTTGATTCTGCACACAAATAGTTTCTCCGGAAACATTCCCACCTCGCTGTTCTCACTGGAGAGTCTGGAAGATCTGGATCTGTCGCATAACGAGTTGACAGGGGGAATACCGCCTGAGTTTGCAAACTTGAAGAGTCTTACTTACCTCAGCCTCCCATTCAATGATTCAATAATTTGATTGGGAGAATCCCAAAGGAGATCGAGATGGGGAAGATCAACACTCTTCAGTATCTCTTGATGCAAAGGAACAATCTGAGTGGAGAGGTTCTGCCAGATCTGGGGAATATCAGCAACATTCTCGACTTGAGACTCTCAAACAACAGACTTGACCGGAGTCGAGTTTAGCCAAAACCGGTTAGCAGGAAGGATTCTCGCTAAAACACTGTGCACCTCAGGAAAGCTTAGCTTGCTCAATATTGCAAACAACCGTCTTGAGAGTGGCCTGCACGAAGTCGCAAAATACTGCACCAAAGTTCAACGCATGAGGCTGGAAAACAACCTTTTCAATGGGACCATCCCCATGGAGTTTGGAAGTAACAAAGGATTGTACTTTGTAACGTTGTCTTCGAATCAACTACAGGGATACATACCTCTGGAGCTCGGATCCGCACGCAACAACATTGATATCTCTGACAACCAGATAACTGGAGCAATCCCTGCCGAACTTGGCCTTCTCCAGAAGCTTGTCACTTTGGATGCCTCTTCAAACATGCTCAATGGCAGTTTAACCAGCCTCGCTAAAGTTACAGTTTTAAAGTTACAGTTTTAAATTTTTTCCCTGGAATTTATTTAGTACGGTGTTGAAATTATCACAATTATGGAGCATGTAGATTTGGACAAGTAAGAATTCGAATGGAAGTTAGTACTTACATCATTTCCAACTTGTGCTTATCTCTCGTCTGTATATATATAATATATATATATATTTGTTAGAGAGAGAGAATCAAGTGAGGGACGAACATTAAATGAAAATGACATTAATGCATCGTGTTCTATGATGTTTTGCAGAACTTTGGGCCTAATGCAGTCAAGGATCAAATCACAGCGTAAGTTGACTGTGTGTGTACGCATGTGTATATATTTATGAATAAACACTGTTTTATTTTACAGGCTTAGAGAGTTCGATGTGGGATTTAATAGAATAGATCGTCCACAGTTTACGCTTAGTGTGGTTGGTTCAAGGCCATTTTCACTTGGTGGTAGCGAGTTTATGTTTGGCAAAGAGCACCTTTCCGACTAAACACTTCCTTACTTGTAACTTCGAGACCAGTGCAAAAAGAATCACCGAGCTTGCACTTGGGGCTCCTAAAGGACACTCTGTGATCCTCCTCAGCCACAATGGCCCAACCGGTATGTACATAAGTTGTGTGTGTTTGAGAGAGAGAGAGAGAGAGAATATTACTCGGTTATAGGGTAAGATTTTGCTGTTGGAGCTGGTGACGAGGTAAATAACTTTTCCTTTTGCAGCTCTTTCTTTCTCTCTCTCTCTCACCCACACCACACACACACACGTGCAGAGAGGCTCATTCTTTGATATGTAGACCTGGGAGAGGCACTTCAGTCATGTGAGGGAAAACGGGAGATACAATTGGTAGAGTGTTTGGCCACATGCACACCAGACTGGCTGGAGAGAAAAAACTGCAGTTAGGATGAAGGGCTGTTTTCCTCAATGCATCTATTGTGCCGCGTGTCTATGAAGGAATCAGACAGTTTATGGTGGTTGAGATGGTGGACAACAACGTTAACAAAATCACTGAGAAATGGTTGAAGGTATATGAGAATGAGTAGATTGGTAGCTATATAGATACTGTGTATGAAGAAGTTTTGCATAGCAGAAAAGTGACTACTGTAGAGGAAGAGTTAGAAGACGATCCCTTCTTATTTATTCGAATTTGAATTTCCCGGCTTTTTTTTGACTTCATATTCCATAGTCTTTTGGAAATATACATATTGAAGGTACACACAATGTAGGTTCTTATGATGATGGTATACACTATCATGGTCAGTGGTTTTATTTGTGTTAACAAATGGAGGCCACTTTTCACTTGTTTGATGATGCGATAGTGGTTCTTATTGTCTGCCATTTTTCTGGAAGTATATGATAATACATAATTAAGGTATATGCTTAATAACTGTGTTAATAATGTCACTTTTCACTATGTAACTTCGTTTGGAAGTACATCCTTAAGGTATATTATGGGGCCAGTGGGATACATAATGCCATTTACCTTTTAATAATTCTCAATAATATAAATAATAATAATAGTAAGAAAGTTTATGCGATAAGTGGCCAAGTAATATGACAACATGGGGCACTCTTTATAATATATTTACTTGTAATATTTTTCATTGTTCTATATTTAAGTCAATTGGCATATAATTAATAACAAAACTTTTAAATAAATGATTGTGAATACTTAAAGATTTGCGAACAGTTTTAACCCATGTAATCTCTAACTATTTTAACATTTCAACTAGTGATGCTTTCTAAATCTAAGTTAACTCTTTTATTTATATTTAATCTAAAATGCTATAAATGTGGTAAATTGCATGCTTTTTACCTGTATAAAGCGAAGGACAGTATATGAGTATCGTCATCTGCATATTATATAATAATAAGGGTTATGATTTAACTTAAATGGAAAATTTAAATAAACAATACTTCTTTGTATTTCAGGTATATAAACTGCAAAGTTGTGTTATATAAAATCCTATTCGATAGTTGAAAATAACTAATTTTGAACTTCGACGGCATTTAATTTAAAATGTAATAAGCAAGATTCTTATTTATAAATATTATTATCAAACTTCAATAAAAAATATATTTTTAATAAATTAAATATTAAAGTCAAAACATAAAATTTCATTTTTAGCAAAATAATTCAAATGAAACAAAGTTTATTTAAAATACTTCATATAATATTTTTAAAATACATATATTTAATTTTAATTGAAATAAATAAAAAGAATTTATATATATATACACACACATAAATTGAAATGAAATAAAGCAAAGGTTAATAAATATCATAGATTTTTATTATGTGTGATTTGCATGTTCAATTAGTTTTATTTTGGCGTTAAAAAATATGGATTATAAGATAATTATAAATTTTTTTGTATTTCTAAAATAAAATCTAAGTTTTAATCATGAAGTGCATGGAGATATATAAATTACATATATATACTCTTTGAAATCTATAGTATTTACATAAAATAATGTATATAGAGCGTGTGATATATAGCAAAAGTATGTGTATGTAAACAATTATTATAGATAAATTCAAATGGATATTTTACCATGTAAATGCTACTAAATCTCATGTACCAAGCAACCGGGAGAGCTAATCTGCGCGCTGCGCAATGACGCGAACGTATAGCC
Source organism: Selaginella tamariscina (assembly GCA_003024785.1). Taxonomy (NCBI): domain Eukaryota; kingdom Viridiplantae; phylum Streptophyta; class Lycopodiopsida; order Selaginellales; family Selaginellaceae; genus Selaginella; species Selaginella tamariscina. Next base: position 155,822 of record PUQB01000148.1, read on the forward strand.
ACTGTACGGACGTGATGACGTAACAGTACGGTCCATGACGTCTGCATGCAGCCTCGGCGCCAAGGATGACCTTACTTACAAAGAAAGAGAATATCTGAAACAGCTTCCTAGGAGAACATGATGTAAACCTTGTACTCCATGAGTTCAGGGTGGTGAACGAAAATGTTCTTAGCATCCATTATCAAAACATTACACGTGACGTAGTACATGTGCATGTACGGGGATATATCCAATTCTAGGAAATGTTGCAGAAGAAATAAACATCTAGTGGCAATTGTGCATCTACCATCTTTTTTGATATGTAATATAAAACAATTGCTCTATAAAACAACACGTTCGTTAATAACCACCCTAAGAAAAATGACTTTTCATGCTCTTTTCAATGGCTTTATTTGCGTTCGAACTTGACACCCTTCTATGTTTATAAGAACATTCTGGGATATAGGGTGGGCCTTGCAGTAGGTTCGGACATAGGTGTATATGTATTAGATTGACTTTAAAAATGGAAATTGAATTTTGCTTTTGTGAGGGCTTCAATTTCCTAGTTTGTCATATTTATTTCAATGGCAACCGAAGATGGATCACGAATACTCTTTAACACTTCAAAAACAATAAAATCAATCGTGTAGAAATACAAAATGTTTCTTGCAAAATATAATTCAATCATTGCAATGATTTAAATAAAATGTTAAACATGTTAGTACTTACAATTACTTAGTCCTCAGTGTTGAGGATGCCACACTAACAACAAAAATCAAAGTAAGGCCCACTTTTCGATTATTTGACCAGTGATAAATTAAAATAATGCCATGTCATTAATTATTATTATCACTGTGTTTTTTCATTAAAGTGGTTAATTAAATTAAAAAATAAACTAGTAGTGCACAATTTTTATTTAACCGGTTATTATAAAGAGGGTTTTTACATATATATTACACATACATATGTAATAAATGTGCACCTACTCAATATTTTTAATTAAAAAATATATTAAAACTCTAATTTTTCATTGTTATTTTCTTATATAGAATCATTAATTATAATTTACTAGTGTCTCTCTTTATATATATATATATATAATATATATAATATATATATATATATATATATATATATTACACAGAAACATATGAGTGTGTTAAGAGAGAGATCTTTTCATTAATTTTTTTTTAAATCTAAAAAAAGCAAAACCTAATTTATTAATCTTGATACACATGTCATTCAATTATGCCCGATAACCATATAATCCGTTGGCTATCACCAAAAAGCCATGTAGGTGCCACATAGGTGCTACGTAGGTGTCATGTAGATTATAAATTATAAATAATTAGCAAATGGAAAACTAAACTCATAGTAAAATAAATAATTTTTTTATTTTGATTGGTTGAGACAATTAACCACTTGTTAGTGGAAAGTGGGCCTAATTTAAAATCATTTTACTTGGGCAAGTTTGGACTAGTTGAGTGACTTTTTTATATGCATTGATTTGAACATCACCAAAGAATCGTTTTGGAGTCCTGAAGGACAAACTAAAAAATAACATTTCTTTCAAGAATTAAAGTTAATTTCCTAACACCTTGCTGTATTGTCGTATAGCCTAGTCTTTGTCATATATCAGTTCTTTCTTTATAATTTTCCATTGTACCGTGTCAACATTGTCAAAATTCAATTTTGAAGATGTTACAATTTTCTTGCTAGTCCTAGACCTCCTAGACATTGTGCAATTGTTAAGATCAAAGTTAGTGATGTAGAAGATTCCTAATTATGTTTATTTCTTTGGGCATATAATAATGAAAAACACAAAAAAAGAGTATATATTGTGGAAAAAAACGAGAGTCGGATGGAAATATAGAAGTATGAGATTACTACCATATTACGCTTAGTCGACTATCGCAATACGATGTTTGAGGTGGAGTACGGCACTTCAGGATAAGGATAAGGAGTTACGATAGATGAAAAGATAAAGTTATGAAATGATAAGAATAAGGAGTTACGATAAATGAAAAGATAAAGTTAGAAGGAAGTTATGATAATTATTAGTACGGGACCAAAAGTACGAGTATAAATAGACCAGATTAGGACTAGAAAAGGATCCCGAGTATACTGTTTATTGTACTATATATTGTTTGTGAATATAATATAAGTTTCATTCTACTCTCAATACGTTTTTTCTTGCTCATCTTTCTGCTTTGATGTATACTATTCTTTTTCTCATCACTGCAATGGGATCCGCAATACTTTTACCTACTATATACCTTGTCATCCTTACCATTTTCCCAACCTTTTGAAGTCTGATTTGTACTCTATATCTTTTTATCTTATTTCGATATATCCTTAATATGGGTTGTCTGTGGCGACCATTGCTACAAACTATGCCTACTCCGATGATGTTTTCTCACCGTCCACCATGCAAGCCATGTGTGGAGTTTACATATGTCTTTACTCAATCTCTATTGTTCCTCTGGGTTTTCAATATGTACTAATTTTTGGCATAATGAATCATGTTCTTTTGGAATTATATATTTATTTGTTGCTGATGACTATTTGTGTATAGTAAAAACTACAACCATGTTCTTGCACAACATCGTGACCAAAGACTTTTTTTACAACATTTCATTTGGTAACAGCTTCATCACCCATGAAACCATGAATTTGTGGTTTTCATCTCACATATTGCAATTGTCTCTCCCCCATTGACTTATTTAAACACTACCATTGAAATCCCTCAAGTGTGAATCATGGCTCCTAGTCCACGTTATTTGCTCTCTACATCCCCAAAAATGGATCCTTCATCAGTCTAGGGACTGATGACAATTCAAAAACCATATTACCATTGTATGCTTGTGAGACTTTCGTACACATGACTCATTGGCTTTCATCAACAAATTCCTTGCATGACTCGAGGAATGCATTAACAAATCATACAAGGACACTGATGTACCAAATGCCAGTGATTCTATGCCGGTGACTTGTTTATAATTAATATCCTTGATAGGTTGCTTCCCTAAACACAAAGAACAAGTTTACATAGGCTTATTTAGTCAAAAGTAAGTTACCTTGAAAGATACATGTTCTTGTTGCCATAAGTCTATCATTTTTGGAAAACCTTCAAAGAATCACTAGATGAACTGTCAAGAACATGAATGCAAGGTGTTTCTTGCACATATATAATGACATCCTTTTCCAAATCGAAGTCAATGTTGAAAGTTCCTTTGTCACTTAAAATTTCTTTTGTTAGTCCATCAAGACCTGTTAGAATTTGATACAACGTAACTGTCTTTCTTTGTGGATATTTCAAAATTTGCATGAAGAACATATTGTGATAAGTAAATGATGTTGTTACATTCACATTGATAGCTCCTTGTTACACTTCTATAAGAAACAACAAAGGAATCCATTAGAAACAGTGATAAAAATTGAATAATGGGTTATGAGAATGAAGATAGCCTTTAATCTTTGAAATGGAAATGAAATTTTGATTTACTAATTTTCAAATTTAGACAATAAAATGTGTGTTTGTATTCTTAATAAGCTGCAAGAAGTTTAAAATCATTTTTGTGGACTATTGAATGCTTATAATTAAGAAGATTATGCTATATATAATTCACAAGAATTATATGAAAGATTCATTGCCATGCCTACAAACTATACAAAAATTGGTTAACTAGCAAGTGAAGAGAATATTCTGAAAGGACTTCACAAGTATTCTTAACAAACTTGATAGGTATATTCTAAAAAGACTTCATTTGGAAGGTTGAGAAGAATATTCCTACTCATTTTCAAAAAATACTATCATGTGCCTCACATGCAATAAGCCATGTTGGATTGACACATATAAATATGAGTGTGCTGAAGTTGTTTATCATTGTTTAGGTTTTGGTTGTAGGATTCTGTTGATGTGTTGGCAGAGTTATTTCACGATTAGCATAAAAGAAACCAAGTACAATGTTCGCTTACATATGCATCCTCAACACTGAGGAAGGTTTACTTTCTTTTCCTTTTGGCATTCAAGGTTGTACATCTTTTTCACATTCCGGACTCATTCTCAGCACCAAAGATGGGCACAATGCTTTCTCCTGGTGAGTATTTAATCCCTTTATCTAGTTCAATGATAGTCATCACACTGATCGGTGGAATGATTCCTATATATGGAGAAAGCTATGATCATCCTTGGCACCAAGGTTGGTGATGAGGATGATCATCTTTCGATGTACATTAAAATCTACTTTTGAGTAGATTCCCCATCCCTGGCACCAAGGAAGATCATTGACTTTCTCCTCCGGATGATAACCCCCTTGTTTTCCCCACCCCCTTATGAATACATTGGTCATCCTTAGTGTTGAGGATGATGATTGTCTTCTAGTGTAAACTATTTGATCCCCTTTTTGAAGTGTATTAGCCAGAGGACAATATTGGTGTAGACATTGCACTAAATCTTCCCCCAAGTACGATATAACCATCCTCGGCATTGAGGATGGCTATATTGTATTTGAGGGAAGGTTTAGTACAATCTCCATTATTGAATGGACATCCTCGATACCAAGGATGTACATTATTATCTGTGAAATTAAACTAGCAAATTACTCTTTACCATCATTTCATAATCCTCGGTCCTAAGGATGCTAAATAATTTCTTTAATATGTCCAATTTATGTGTATAGAACTCATCTTCGACACCGAGGATGTTACTTTTAAATCATCTTCCACAAGAGTAGATTTATATTAAACCATTACACTACAAATTTGCATTTTTTTAGTTCTTGTACACATGTTTAGAATCTATTATGTATCCAAACCATATTACTATACAATTTTAAATGTTCTCTTCACATTCAATAGGTATCTACAATAGTAAAGAGAATGTCTAAGATTGTTATTTCGCTCAACTTTATCGGCTCTTGTCTAGCTGAAGAAGAATCCATAAGTTTCAACACTCTTAACTAAGTTTGCAAGAACACTGGCATCATAGTTGATAAATAAAATGCAGAAAAAGGGTTGTGACAAGATCACTCATTTAAACCCTAATGACAACGAACATGCAAGTGAACAATGCTCCCATAAACCAATTATCTTGATGCATGTTTGTAATTGCTTTTGCCTCAGCCTGCATTGAGATGGGCTATCACAATGATTATATGCTCTACACTAGTGCATCAAATATGGAAACTATGAATATTGCATCAAGAGGCTTTTTGAAGAAAATGGGAGGACTGTGCAAGCAAAAATTAATAATGGTGTCGAAGTTGTTAAGTCCTTACTGAAGGCAACCCACATGATCATATGTTTAGGGTAAGTCATGTATTTTTTATTACATTGAAAAGGTTATCATAATTTATATCCACATTTGTTCTCGATGCTGAGGATATTAATTGTCCTCAATGTTAAGGAAGACTTTTATATTTACTTGGTTTTGTTTCTCTGGCAACATAAGGAGAAGGAGAAGATTGAGTGGGCTAGGAGGAAAGTAAATGCAAGTGTATCTATGATAAATAAGATCAAGCACAATATGTACAACCATTGGACAACGATAATGGGGAAGTATTTCTTCATAATAAATGACAAGTTGAATAACCCTTAATTTCTAGAGAAAGTCATTATATTTTAGTAGTCGGAGGCAGGGAACTGGAATCTTGAGCTCGAGAAGTGGATTGTCCTTGCTTGGCTGTCGTCGATGGACATCGACCAAGGACAAGATGCCATGTTCGACACTTCAAAAAATTACAACTATACAAAAATCAAACTTGAAACTATGGGTAATGAAATGGATGTAGTTTCAAGTAATTGAAGAATGCTTGACAGTCTACCATGCTTTGACGATCAGTATGGAGGGAATAATGGAAAACGTAACCCTTCGATTTAAGGAGTTTCTTGATAAGATACCTTAGAAGTCACCAAGAGTCTTCATTGTATTGAAAAAGGATAGAAGAACTTTTTAGATATCACATCGACTCAATTGCATGTCATATGCTATTGAGGTAAGAACATTGGTTATAATTTATGCTAAGCATGACTTAAATTGCATGAATATTAATGAAAAATGAATCACTCTCATGGGTTTACAATCATCTTTATTAAAATAAAAGAAATAGTGGCTTGTATAGAAAAAGCCAATAGAATATAATTATAAATATAATAAAGAATTTTATTATTTATTATACAAAAAGTTAATTAATAGATTGATGATTTATGTTTTATAATAGGATAAAAAAACCTTTATTATAACAAATGATTCATGTCTTATAATGAAATCAGTGAAACCTTAGATTTCTAAGGTTTATGTTTAATTGAGATTTTTAGTTCAAATTTGTTTAAATTATTAAAATGTAATTAAGAAAACATATCAAGATTAATTTAAAAAAATTAATTTAAATTATAATTGAAAGATTCTTTATAAATATTAGTTTTCAAGTCAAATATATGTAGTTATTTTATATTATTAAACATAGAAAGAAGAGTGAATTCTTAACTATTAATGAATGAAATGAATTGAGTAACAATTAAAAATTAATTATTATTAAATCTTATAAATAAACATAAATTACAATAAAAGTTTCAACATGCTTCAAATATTAATATATATTATTAAAATTCTTAATTTATTAAAAGAGCTGTATAAAATATTTAAACATTTGTTTTCAATTATAACTAATAATATTAGTAATACATAAGTTTATATCTGAAAATCCTAAGATTTTGAATTTATGATTATGTTTTATTATCTTGTAACAAATATTATTAAATAACATTTATAATTTGATTATTCAATAGGATTTTCTTAACTATATATATATAGGATTTTTTTCAACAATATTACGTATGTATTATTTTACATCTTTTCCATGCTTTTTATAACATAAAATAAATGAGAACAAAAATATAAAAATTAGTTAAGGCTACTGTAATCAATTATACTTTTAAGTTTAAGATTATGCCAGCTTAAGTATATCCAATTTAACATCAAATTGATAAATGCGATTGCTTTATGTGATTTTTAAATGTGTTTATGTTATTAAACTTATAAAAAATCATATATAAATTAAAATACTTTAATTATAGTTACTGTATTAGAAATACTAAATATTTTTTTATTAAGATTGTTTTTTTTAATTATGTTGTCTATGTTAAATTTCATAACAATTCTAATATGAAAAAAGACTTGTGTGTGTGTGTATATATATATATATATATATTTAAGAGAATTAATAAATCAATTATAAACCTCTTTAATATATTTTTGTTTATGAATAAATTAATTTTTTATTTTAATTTTTTTATCAACTACTGAAAACATTTTATTAATTAGATTTTAATTAAGCAGGTTGTAATTTAATACAATAGCAAATATATATATATATATATATATATATATATATATATATATACACACACACACTTGCACTAAAAAATTAAACAAAATAAAATATAATATAATGTAAAAAAGATAAAGAAAATTAATCTTAACTTACAATGAAGCAATCTTAAACCTTTTGGTACATTCATAGAAGATTATAATTATATTACACACACACACACATAAATAATGTTTTAACATGTTATTACCTACACCTTTTTATATTATGATTATTTAAATAATGGTTTTGCTGCTTTATTTTTCACCTTTTCCTTTTTTGCGTTTTGTGATTTTATAATGTTTTCATAGTTACCGGCATACGTTGCATACGTCTTATGCATACGTGATAAATGTGTATGCATAATAATGATAAACTAGTCCTATGCATCATACGTGAATAGAAGACATCCATCACGCCCGCACCAACTTATTAAATTTTCTGAAAGTTTTCTTAGGCTTCTTAATCATGGACCCTATTCATACGTGTTTGCATGTGTATAAAAATTGTGTCATACCCATACTATAGTAATTGTGAATGTTATAATCAATAAATAATACTTTATATAAAATGGATGTAATAAAGAAGTGTGTGTATATATAATTGCTGTCAAGTTATCTTGATAAAGACTAAGTAGTAGTGGCTATTTAATAAATTTTATTAATTAAATTAAAATTTTAATAATTTTTTAATGATTATGATATTATTCTATTACTATTGGTTTATGAACAATAATAATGAAAGATTTTATTATATACGGTGAGTAAACTTACTATAAGAGAGCATTTTAATTCATAATGAGATAAAACTCTTCACTTTACCAAAGGAAAATCAATATTCAATCATTATTTAAAAGTTAAATTATATTCATGTTTTAATTGAAAATTATATAGTATCACAGTAAAGATGGACCTTGTCTTATATGGAAGTCACCTCCAAAACTAACGTTGGCAATGTTTTCATTTATAATATTTAAAAAGCTTAAAATTTAATTATATTTTAATTTTAATATTTTTAATTAATTAATTATTCAATATTAGTTAAGGATAACAACATAATTAAAGGTTGTTAAATTAAATCCAGGATAAACTGGATTTAACTTAAGATAATAATTAAGTTAAGAGTCATTAAATAATTAAGAAGCTTAATAATAAATTCATCGGGTTAAGCATAATAATTTGTTACATATTTAATTTATGAATAAATTCATTAAATTAAGATAAATTATTATTAAATAACTAAGACATATTTACTAGTAAATGATAAGTTTATTTAATAACATGAATAAAAGAATATTAAAATTAAAATAGATTAGGCATGTGGCGCTTCTTCTTACTATTAAAGAAGATATTTTACTTATGAATTATTACTCATTTTAAAAAGCACCCTCCATTTGCTAACACCATAATATACCTTAATGATGTACATCCAAACGAACTTACATAATATATCCCATCCATTTGCTAGCACAATTATTAACACAATTATAAAGCATATACTTTCATTATGTACTATCATATACTTCCAAAAACATGGCAGACATTAAAAACCACTGGTCCTTGATAATATATACCCTAATTATGAAACTGGCCCCTCCGTTTGTTAACACCGATTAAAACCACTGACCCATCATAAAAACTTACATTATGTGTGTGTAAAAGACTTACACGGGTATGGAATTGAAGAAAGACACGTCAAGAAAAAAACCGGGAAATTCAAATTCGAATAAATAAGAAGGGATCGTCTTCTAACTCTTCCTCTACAGTAGTCTCTTTTCTGCTATGCAAAACTTCTTCATACACAGTATCTATATAGCTACCAATTTGCTCAATAACATACACCCTGAACCATTTCTCAGCGATTTTGTTAACGTTACCACCATAAACTGTCTGATTCCTTCATAGACACGCGGCACAATAGCTGCATTCAGAAAAACAGTCCCCTCATCATTAACTGCAGTCTTTTTTTCCCCAGCCAGCAATTGTATCTCCCGGTTTCGCTCACATGACTTCTCCCAGGTCTACATATCAAAGAATGAGCCTGTGTGTGTGTGTGTGTGTGTGAGAGAGAGAGAGAGAGAGAGAGAGAGAGAGTTGGGAAAAAATAAGTTTAGTTCTAAATATGTACCTGATCCCCGTAGTCATCAGATCCAGCAGAAAAATCTTTTCCCACGGAGCCCAACCCTGTAACCAAGTAATATTATCGACATCTGGGATAAGCATAAATATTCGCACCCTCTCTCTCACACACCCATGCGTACACACACAACTTATGTATACACCGGTTGGGCCATTGTGGTGGAAGAAGATCAGAGAGTGTCCTTCAGAAGCCCCAAGTGCAAGTTCAGTAATTGTATTTACATTGCTCTCAATCTATTAGCGGTTAAAACATCTTTCAGTATGTGTGTTGTAAATTTAATAACTTACAATTCGGAGAGGTGCACTTTCTCAACGATACTCACTACCACCGAGTGAAAATGGCCTTGAACGAACCACACTAAGCTTGAACTGTGGATAATGTGTTCTATTAAACCCCACATCGAACTCTCTAAGCCTGTAACATAAAGCAGTGGTTTTTCTCTTTCTCCATATATACACATATGTTAAATAATACTACCGCGAGGAAAGCGTTCTATCGGCCCAAGAATCCCAAGCTCCAGGCTGAGAAATCAAAGAGATAAATACTTCGGCCATTTCACATGGCGTGCTTCGTACACAACAATGTTTAATATATGTATAACTTATAATATGGAACAATTCGGACAACTGTGTAAGATTCTGCAGAAAAATGCACATGCATATGCTTATTAAATTACATGTATTTAATAACCTAAAGGTTTATACCCATCTCTATACGTCAAGTCATTTAATTTAAATGTTGTTGGTGTGTGGTTGAGGCTATAAGTCTCTCAGCAAATATATAGAAGAAGATTGAAGTACATAACTTCCATTTATATTTAAATAGAGGTTGAGAAATATTATACAGTTATATAGATACTTAATAAACTCGATCATCTTTCTCATCAACAGGCTTTTTGTCGAGCTTATGCTCCTCCTGCGCATGCATTTGAGACGGCGGAGTAGGAAGCTTGATTATCGCCATCACTGCACCAATGAAGGCAACCACGCACCCTAATATGAACCCTGGTACATTGCTTCCCCCAAATGCTCGATCAAACGGCCCAATAGTGAACGAGACAAGCAGCTGTTCATACACATACGGCATTTTAAGTGACACACATACACGTCTAATATGTACTCACCTGTGGGATTACAACGGCTTGATTCAACACCCCCATGGAAAGCCCTTGGCCTCCCTCGTACGAGTTAGCAAAGCTCGATACCAGAGCAAACGGAAGGCTGTATGTCACCTGCACATAATTCACATAATGTAAGTGTTGTGCGTGTACATGTACGTAGAAATATATACCGCTTGTGGGATTCCGATGAGCGCGAACAAAAACCGATGACAGCCACAATACCGTGAGAAGGGAGGAGTGCTCCCCTTCTTAGCCACATAAGTAATACCAACAAGACCGGCTAGGGCAGATGAAAGTATTAAGTTGGCCACACCCCACACATACTTAGCACCAAACCTTGCGCAGAGATTCTCCATTAGCAGAGAAGTAATTCCGAGCATAACTGCATAGAGCATGAGCCCAAAAGAGCCCATTCTCACACCCCTGTCGTACAGGTCCTTGAGTGACTGATCCTTTGAGCTAGCGTTTCCACGGTATATATCGCTTCCCACCCAATCAGTGTCGTAGAGTAGCCAAGGGAACCAGGCAATCCAGCTGAGGGCCGTCACCAGAAATATGAACCAGACGGGCCTGGGTACGATCTTGACAGCACTGAACAGCTCCCATATGAACATTCTGTTATCGTCGTGGCCTGCAGCCACCTTGCCTGTCTCTACGTCCACTTCCTGTGCCTTGATCTTCTTTAGAGGAACCTCCTTGATGCCAGTTATACTGAAAGCCGTGGTCGATGTGAGGATGATGATGTCCAGGATGAACGCTGACTTAAGGTTTGCACACGTCTTGTTGCATGCCGTCGTCCTTGTGAACTTGAATATCTTATACCACCCGCTGTACGCGCCCGTGGCGTATCCCATCACGTTTCCCACCGCCAGGAAGAAGGAGAAGAATGCATTTGCCTTCCGTGTCTTCCTATGGTCAGATCCTGAAAGATATAATCATTTATACGACCCTCCCGTTTGCGTGTGTGTGTGTGTGTGTTTGTTGGGGAGGTGAGAACTGTTACGTATAGCTGTAATTGTTTGTGTGTGTGTATGGACGAAGTATTTGTAGAAAACACACGCACACACGCAATACGTACCCGTTAAGTCTCCTAGGAGTGCTCTTAGAGGACCTTGGACAGTGTTATTGGCTAAGTCGAGGAGCCAGAAGCCAGAGACATAGAGAACAATAGCCCACGTCCTCCTTGTGCTGGTCATCTTGTCGCCCATCAGATGACCCAAGTCGGACGAGAAACCCACAACGAAACTGCAAGAACTATGAAAGCATAGCCACCCACTATGAACGGCCTTCTTCTCCCGAATCTCGACTTGCAGCTGTCGCTGTAGTAGCCCACAATTGGCTGTAAAACATAAAATACTCGATAAAATGTGTGTGCTGTGGGCACTCTTGCATCAACACATGCATGCATGAATAGATGCGAAAGCTAAAAAAGATTAATCAACTTTAGATTAAAATTCTGACTACTTAAGTTCGTTCACATATAAATACATACATAAATATGTCTGCAGTGTGCGCATATATATATCAGTCAGCTTTAGCTTTTGTAGTGCGCATCAAGGACCACATCGGACCTCTCTCCACACACACACATGCATACACACTGTTGCACACCGTATGTATAGATTTGATTGCAACTCACTTACAGAGCATGGGAGGGGAATATGCAGTGCACAAATCACTAGCCACACACGACACACAAATTAGGAGAGAGAGATGTGAAATGGAAACACGCATACCTGCACGAACATGCCACTGAGAGGGCCACAAAGCCATATATAGCTAGCAAAAGTATGAGGAATCCCAAGCTCCTGAACATAGGGAGTTAGCAAGGAGAGCTGCAGCGCCCAACCGAACTGCAGGCCGGCCCCGACAGTGGTAAGCCGGAATATATTCAGCAGGCTCGTATCGCTACTCGCATTCGTGGCATTATCTTCATGATGTACACCATTGCTCGCCGACAGCTTGTTGTTGCTGCGCTCGTCGAGCATGTTCTTGTCATCGGAGTTGTTATCGACTCCATTAGTCATTCTAAAAAAAAACTCTGTGATATACACAATATAGAGTATTCAGTATTGTGTTTTGGGGCTCCTTTTATAACGTTTTATAAGCTACACCTCTTATCTAAAACTAATGGATAACTTATCTAACTTTTTACTATCTTGTTTAACTTGTTTTGAAGTGTTTTAATCCACCTTGTTTAACCTTATAATTGTACCTTCGTTCACAGCTTCGCTCACAGATTCCGTAATCTCTCAACTTTGTTGACTTAGTATTTCAATAATTATATTTATCACACTACGTTTCAACTTCGTACAACTCCGTGTTCTCCACGCAACCCCCTACTTTTGTTAATATTAAAATGTTAAATAACTATATTGATTAATTAGTTAGAATCAGTTAATAGTTTTACGGAAAATGGTCTAGAATTTTCTTTCTAGGTGTGGTCGTGGAATGGCGACACGTGTTGCCACCTCAGGAAGGACCACATCTCAGATACTTAAATAGCTACGGAACAAAAGTACCCTCATTAAGTCATAAAAAAACTTAATTTAAACACAAAGGCATGATTATATCAAATTACACGTGTACGGAATCAAAATCCCACGTGTCTTCACAAGCAAGGTGCGACAAATCTCAGCCTTTCGCAGAAAGATTCCTCTATACGTGCGTAGCATCTAGAATCCAATCATGTGCATACCTGTTTCGTGTTAGCATACATGTGGTTGTCAATCCGTACAGGACCACCGATTGTCAAACTCCGTACAGGACCACTTCAAAAGGCCATAAATTCCCATTCCTGTCTACGGTAGGCTACCACATACTGGTTGGTTTCTGTCCCTGTGAGTAGATAAACGCATACATACACATACGTATTCACGTGTGCATACATGATCTGACTCAGCATTTGTGCACATTGTATACATAAAGAAAATGTAGCTACATGCATGTAAAGACCATAAAATATTAGAAAATAAGTACATGGTGATCACCTCAATCTGCATCTAGCCATACAATGTGTACCACTTACGGGCATGTTATGTGGCCATCTACTGGCCTTCTCTGTGTACCGTACTCTATATGTTGCTTAACTATGTTTTAATCTCGAATGCATTAAGTAGTAAATACTTGGACAAGTGCATATATGTATACGTGTGTGTAGACATACGTAAACATACACGTGGCATAAAAACACATAAAACGTACATTATACATGTTCGTGGTACATGCATATATAACACATAAAACATATTATACATACACACGCATACAAACATAAACACACACACACACTCTCTCTCCTACTTTGGGAGAGTAGTACGTACAGAAAACAGTTACACTCAGCATACAGTACATGGGCAATTATCACGATGGTCCTGTATGCACTGAACATACACATAAAGACAATTTACAATGGTGGTCCTGTATGTTGCTTAAAAAGACAAAGGAAGTCCACGCGCATGGTGGTTATGTATGTACGTATCTGTGATTTTGTACACACATATATACAAGCATTTGGACAGGGACATTTATCGATGGTCCTATATGAACTTCATGGTGCTTATCTACATAGAAACCTCTGGACCATAACATGTATACAAACACACGCACATAAACGCCCACGTACACTATACATACCTTTGTCAAAATGATCCTGTATCCTGCCTAACAAAAACAAGAAAAAGACGGTTTTTCCTGAGTTCCTTATGTGTTGCTCATCAAATCTTCCTGACAAATACGAATACACAGCACAGGGCCGTAATTTGTAACTGTAGGCCCATGCAAAATAAAGGCCCATATGTGCATCTAGGCGAGGTTAACACACACACACAGAGGTCATTTTTAAGTATAGGACCACGCAATAAAAGCGCAAGATATACACCCATGCATTCATAGATGTATGTCCATGTAGTTACAGTAAAGACACACAAATACACACACAACTACTTTAGGTGAATGAGATAAAGTACTTCAACTACTTCAAGTATTAACATCTGTTGTTAATAAATATTAATATAAATTATGCACCCGTAATTTTTAAACCCTACCACACGTGTTATTGTACCATTTTCCCAGTACGATGCTTGTAAAAACCATAGCTCCTAACCATTTGTTTGACACGAATCTGCAGGGAAAACTGTGTGTGTGTGTGTGTGTGTGTGAGAGAGAGAGAGAGAGAGAGTTACTTGCTATTACAATCTGCTCTGTTCGAGATATCTACTGTGGATAACTGCCATGCATAGTGTCCTGAGGTGGCAAGTAAGCCAACATAAAAGGGCCAACCTGTAGAAACAAAGACAAATGAATTTGATTTATTTTATATATTTATAGTGCACACAATGAATCAAATGGTTCATACCTATCTCCGCATTATACCCGGCAAGAGCTAGGCCGGAAACAGAAGCCGTACTAAATGCAGCAAGCCATGTACAAGTTTTATCTCCAAACCTCAATGCTGTAGATTTCACACCAACTTTTACATCATCCTCTTTATCCTGATACACAATAGCTAGTCACATGAGTTGGACAATATATACATAAAACTACATACATTGTGTGTCTGTACTACAAGAATATATGTCCGATGCATCCACACACAATATACGCACGTATACACATGTACATCGAGGTATGCTGTATATATCTTGTGTGTGCGTGTGTGCGCCCGTGTGTGTGTGTTTTTGACCTGATGAGCGTATATTGTATCGTATACTAGTGTCCAGCATACGCCGGACAAATATAAAGGTACTACAACAGGGAGGTCCAAGCCGCCTCGAACTGCTGACCAACCAAGAAGAGCTCCCCAGTTGAACGTTAGGCCCAGAAAAGCTTGAGGCTGTTTAATAATATACTCTATTAGTAAATAATGATTGGTGCAACATATTGCATAATATTATATACAAGACCTTTAAGTAGGGCCATTTTGGTAATTTTCTCAAAAACAACATACCCAGAATGTCCACCTTTTCATCAAGGGATATGTGCCGACTAACAGCAAAGATGAGGCTCCTAAAACGCGACTGAAAAGCTTATAAGTCAATATGGTCGTTATCATCAGTATGTTATATAATATTATACATAGTAAATACATTTAAGCATGGAGGTATATAGTGCACAAAGCGCCGCAAATTGTGTACCACGTCATTATGAGCATACAATCACTACACGATACTATTAGACACTGAATGGACATGGATTCATATTCATAAAAAGAATAGAAAAGAAAAGAATACTTACACCTTTCTATAGCACAAGGAAAAAGAGTGTAAAATAATATGTAATATTGTGTAGTCTAATCTCGAAAAGTAGGCGTGCATTGAAGCCGTCAATATTCCTTCACATCGAATATATTATATATAGATATGTATGCATTCGCGTGAGCACACACCTGAAGTTATTTAGCTGAAGAAGTATTCCGAGTCCCAATAATAGTTGACATCCAAGAAAACTAACACCTTGAAATGGTGTTAAAGCTCCTGAACAATTGGTCTAAACCTTGTTCTATCAACCTGAAATAGATATACTTGGTATAATAGTTATGTATATACAAATACAAATACAGTATACAGTATATATTATACCATTCTAAAGATAGAAATAATTAACTCACTGACCTTTCCATCGATGTCGCGATCAAGCAAATCGTTTATTGTGCAGCCAGCACCACGCAATAAGATGGCACCAGTTCCAAATAAGACCATCATTTTTAGATCTGGAATATTCCCAGTCGGGGCAGCTAGTGCTATGGACCTAAAAGAGACAATAATAATACAAATAATGAGGAATATTGCTGAAAAGCACATATAGAGATGGAAAAGTTCATCCATAAGTTATATAAAAATATATAAATTCGATTATTGTACTACAATGAATATGTGTGCGAGTGGAGAGAGAGAGAGAGAGAGAGAGAGAGACTGCAGAAAAGCGGATAGAACAGTACATCCATAAGTTATACAACATAAAAAATATACAAAATGTGATCAATGAATGTGTGTGTGTGTAGAGAGAGAGGGGATATTGCAAAAAAACACATATAGAAGTACATCCATAAGTTATATATATATATATATATATATACAGAGAGAGAGAGAGGGGGAGAGAGAGAGGGAGGGAGGGAGAGTCTATAAAGAGGAGTTAATAACCAGAACTTTGAAGTACAAACAGCATATCTACCAACCAAAATGTAACTTGTATTCTGAGCTGCATATTCTGTGTAATTGTTTGCACGCGCGCACACACACACACACGCACATATGTTAGAAAGTCTATACATCCATACGATATAATATCTATTATATCGTATCTATATATATTTATATAAATGTTCTGGTATGTGTGGCTTACACAGACACACACACCTACCAGAAGCATGGCCATGCTAATAACCACGTCCCAATGGGCTTGTCCAAGCGGGCAAGGCAAGCAAATGGTCTGAGATGCTGTGGGAGATTATCAACCCATGTACGAGCGCTCGTTGACGAACTAACTTGTTCTTCCTTTTTGTGATCTCCATTCTCGAATCCTGGGCTTGCATCGGCCCCAGGTGCTGTAGAATACCACGAAACTCTCAGGGAACTATAAACTGGAATTGCTGAACCTTCTAAAGTCTTCCCCTTACTCCACTTATCGCCATTAGCTGCAGAATACCGTGAAAAGTTCCAAGCATTGCTCCATGAATTGATCGCCTCAGGATGCTGATAAAGAAATGATAGATTTCTTACCGCTCTCGATCGAGATCGACGCTGCCCGAGGGACCTCGCCACGCGCCAGAAGTTTCCTCTGTGCCCATTGCCCTAGAACCCTAAACCACTGCTCTGTTCTAGGGCACGCATTGCCAGAAACCCTAAACTCATGTATTTATATTTTACGTGATTATCAACATTATATTACGTCAGATAGAGGCGTACATGTTCTCGTTTGCTAACGAATACAGATTTATATATGCGAGATTGTGCCACGTAGTCCAGCTCAACGAACAAACAACATCCAACCGTTCGAATTTATAAATGGGTACATACACATTGACATTATAATGCATGCACCGCGTGTGTGCGTGAGGTTTGAAGGGGTAAATATACACAACATGTATAGAAATGCATTTATCTCTGTTCTTTCGCATCTTTCCAAAATAAGATGTGGGCAGCAGATAATTAATAAATGAACCCCGCCAAACCTCTTTAATTACTAGCTTAAACCAGCTTCGTCTCCTTAATCCCTGGAGCTTCAATGGAGAGAGTCTCCCCAGTTCCCAACACGCTCCCCACAATATGCGAATCCGAAGAACTGCCTAGTCATGCTCCATTCTTCATGGGCATCTGCGGCGTGGGCAAAGCATTGGCGGGTGAGCCCAAGACCAACAACGGATGCACACTCTAAACCTATTCAGATGCTTCACATCTCTCGGACATTCCCAAGAATCCCCACAAAGGCACTACTTGGGGGATTCATGGGATTCTCCTCGGGGTAAGCTAGACCAAGATAAACAGGCTCTCCTTTGTACCAAGTTAGCAACTGCAGCTCGGGAAAGCCATCCATCCCAGCCATTGAGCTTCTCCTTGAGATCTGGGCAGTTCGTGCAGCTCTCTCTGTGAGGAGGTTTTGCAAGGTGTTCATGAAGCAAATGGAGGTTTCTGGGTACGTTGTGTGTCAGGCACTCGCGGATTTGGAACCCAAGACGTGTTTTGTGAAGAAAGAGCATGCTGCACTCGCTCTGGAAGCGCGCATCAACAGGGCTTTGTTTCATTGCTTCGAGAGTGAGAGCTTTGATACCTCGGGTATCACCAAGATTCTCGATCCCTTTGAGGTAACTGCTTATATGTATGTAAACACACACACACGTACCTTTCTAGAGGGCGTTTGCACGTCTGGATGAGTTTCAAAGAATGAAAACTTCCAACACTTCAGAGGTGGTGAACGTAGAGCATCCCAACTTTGAGCCTGACTTTCTAAGGTTCACATACATATATACATATCTACACACACACACACAGCTAAGACTGAGGTTTTCTAAGGTTTTGTGAGAATAAAACCCGCTACATGTGGGGTATGTTTCCATGGAGTATAGTGTTTAACACTTCATCAGAAAGAAACTCATTTACATCCGCATTTATAGAGGCTTGTAAAGGCGTTTGGCTATTGCACAGGTTAGATATACATACACATACATATACGTGTACACACACATGTTACAGGTTGGCATTTTCCATGAATCCAGTGGCAAGTATTGTTAGGGTGGGACGAGGAATGGAGATGAACAGTGCACACATGGAAACAGTGAACTCTCAATGCACTATTTGTGAGAGTACTAAAGTGGAGTTTATGATAATGCCAGGGTTTAGGACTCAAAACAAGGTGGTTAAGTGCTTAATCTACATACACGCTCAGTGTAGATGATGTATTACAAATTTAATAAACAAAGTTCTTACACAGCATATTCCTTCAGCTGTTCAGCATATTCTTGGGAACCATTGTTTGAAGTCATCAAACTTCTGCACAAGCTCCCACACTGAAAAGTTGCTCATGGAGAAACCACGACAATCTTTGTTTCTTGGAACGCCTTTGTGCTGCACAATACAATATACTGTATATATCTGTGTGTGTATGTAGTACGTCTAAGCTGTATTATACATGTATTCGAGACAAATCTGTATAAAATAATTGGTTACCAGGAGGAAGGCCATGACCAGCTCCAGAAAAGCATCCTCCGGAAGATTGCCAGGACAAGTACTTCCGCATGTAATTAAATGCCTGTACGTATATGTGTTTACACACCATGATAGACATATATACATACTATCTAACTATCTATGTACTATGTATATGTATGTGTGTGTGTGTGTGCTATATATACACGAGTATTTATAGCTTGCCTTGTTTCCTCTCCATCTTTATTGAGAGAAACATCGTATTTCCAGCCAGAGTTTGTCTTTGCTTTGTCATTGTAGCAAATATAGTACTCAATTGTTCCACCATGTGGTGTTTTAATTACAGTATGTTTCCCCTTTGGTGCCTCTGCTGGTGTAGTTGCCTGAATAATTAAATAAACATACATATACATAATATATAATACATACATATAAAGACATCTATATATACACATAATATATTTAGCTATTTATTTATTATATACACACGTACGATTAATGTACACATATCAGCTTGGCAATCTTCAGTTTCTACTTAGCTCAATTGTTGTAACGATACTCTCTCTCATACACACACCACATACTGAGGCAGATTAAGAACGTATATTGTAAATGAGAGAAAAGTACCTCCAAAACATCACATCGTCCAAGTTCCATGAGAGCTGGGTCATAGACCATCTACAGTTTCAATAGCAGTTACAAATGGTTCAAACACACACACAGACACGGCTATATTGATATGTGTGTGTGTGTGGAAGGATATTTTATATATTATGATTTTATTACCTCTTTTTGAGGCCTCTTTCCACCATTATCTGAATGAGTGCTTTAGCCTTTTGAATAGCTGCCGCCAAAGCTTCCCCCTTACCAAACAAGATGACGATCCAACGGCATCGAGTGCTTGCTCCCACTGCCTTGCATCTGAATTACCTGGTGGATTACTTCCAAGCTCTTCTATCCACTGTTCACAAGCTTCATAACTCCATAAATTAGTATATACATACTCATAGATGTCCACACACACACAAATATGTATATACACACATAAATAACCATCCACTTACATTCTCTATACATGATTCCGTGTGTGTTGTGTGTGTGTGTGTGTGAGAGAGAGAGAGAGAGAAGTTATAATATAAAAGAAACACGATATAAATGCTCTTGGAAACTATAAACATGAAGTAATAAATGCACACACCATGTAATTATGAATGAAACTTACCTGTTTCTTGAGCAGGTGAGACTGTTGTACACCGTCAGATTCAAGAATATTATAGAGCTTATAAAAGTAACAAAACCCAGGTTTACGCCCCATAATCTTACGCAAAGTATTCCGTATGTTCTTCGTAACACCAATATACTGCGCCTTCTTAAGACGGTCAAAAACAGCAAACACACTTGCAACTGTGTCCGGTGCAACTGGTGGATCAATCTTGCCTTCCGAGTTTATAAAGTTTATAAACGGGAGCTCCTTAAGTGTAGGGAATGTTGGTACTGATAAGCTTCACAATCCCAAAAGTTAGCATATATATATATATATATATATATATAGACACATTATGTGTATACATGCTTGTGTGTGTGTGTGCGTGTGTTAGTTATATGCATACCATGAGTTTAACATCTCTTCCTCTTTTGCTCTTGCTGCTGCTTCTTCTTCAAGTTGTGCAGCTTCCCAAGCCGAAGCAAGGCCTCCAAATCCTCCTCTTCCTGCTGCTGCACTTCATTCTTTCAAAGAAAATAAAAAATTATATTAATTTATTAAATATGAATATATAGATAGAGAGAGAGGGGGGGGGGGGATAGACATATGTAAGTATATAAGTATGTATGGGCTAACCTTGGTCTGCAGTCCTTTCTTGATTGATCCACGTATACTATCTCTTGCTTTTGCATTCTTAAGCAGAAATAATGAGAAGTCGATTATGTTACTCTCAGATGGATTAAGCGAGCTTTTTGCATCTATGTCAATTGCTTCAGGTTCCTTGAACTCCTCAGATACATACTCTTCTGCCTTTTTATCCATCTAAAACAGTAAAAAAGCAGTACACATTGTCTATAGTTGAACATACAGATGCATATCCTTGTATGCATATCTATTACACTCTCCAGATATGCACACACACACACACACGCATACACAGCATACCTTATTATGGGGTTGTTCAATCTGTGTATGGATTTGAACTGGTAACTGCTGAATGTCATGGTCGGGTCTCAAAGGAGTTGATGAAGTCACAGAAATTTCCCTCACTTTCAGCTTTGGAGCTTGAACAACTCCTGGAGGTGTTGGTGGAACTTCAAATATAGATGTCCCTTTGCATGGTCCTAATAAAGTTCCTCATATAATCAACACACGCACACGCACATGCACACAGTATATGTGTGTATTCTTATACTTACGAGCACTCATGAGATCCAGACGAGGAACATTATCAACTGGGACATTCTTTCTTGGTCCAGGTGTTAATGGAGCTCCATAGACTTTGAGGTTTGAGAAGGATGACGAAGGCGGTGAACATGGTTTACGTGGTGAGTTCGAGTCCTGGTTAGCATCTGGATTAGCTGCCGTTGTTGAAGATGATCCTTTGTTGTTTGTACAATTAACACGAGTAATCTGTAATAAGTAAAGATTGTACATTGCTAAAGCAGAAATATCTACATAATACGTAAAGGTCAAATATGTTTCATGTGTATTTATATGATTAGTCTATATATAAACCAGGCACTCATATACTATGTGAAACATACACGCATATGTGCACACACACATACATCCATCTGCATTCTAATATACATAAACATAGTCTACTCTCAAGGTTGTCACTTTTTAAAAAAGGATGCCCGGCTCTTGAGCATTTAGTATCCTGTGGTATTTAACAATGTTGATAAGCTCAAAAAAATTGGCTTAATATTGGATAATGGGAAATTTATTACGGGAATATTTTCTTTATTAATTGTGTAAACTGTTATGTGTTATGCAATTGCTAATATGTTTTAACACCTTCAAATGCAAACTTGTGTTTGTTTGAATACACATGGAAATATGTGTATATATGCCCATATAATTATACGTACTATAACAATATAAGGTATATACAAATACATGTTTACGGTATATATATTTTATTATATTTATTATATGCTAAGCATTTAGTATCTTTCGCGTCATTATAAAGTACTGTGTTTAAATAAGTTTATACTTTAATCTTTGGATATAATACTTATCTTTATTAATCATTAAATGCTCCTAAAGTATATACATCTGTAATCTATGGAAATTTGTATATGTGTGCGATATAATGTGTTTTAAGAGGAATTTGTGATTAAAGCAAATTTGAATTTGAATTCAAAAAAGAGCGGGAAACCTGGATCCCAATGTCTGGAGAGGACTGTCGGGGCCGCAGAAGACAGGAATGTCAAGCATTCGTGCAGGTGCCATAGCCAATGGCAGTTCATGACAGTTCCGCCATCAACCCTAAACCTAAACCCTCCACCCTTCCACTGCCTCCTGTTAATCGTTTAAGCTCATTCGGTAACAACCGGGCTTTTGACCACTAAGTCGGGGGTTCGAGTTTCCTTGCTTATATATATATTTTGCTGGCTGATATATATTAAGTACAACGTTACGTATTAAAAAGTTAAAGATTAACTTAATAAGAATATTAACAAGAATATAATTAATTAAACTTAGCAAAAATTATTTAGTAAAATTAATGATAAAATATTAATTTTATAAGTTAAATATAAAACTATTAAAAGACTTGTGGAAATTAAGTACATAGAAGTGTGTGTATTTATATATTTACGTACACGAGCCATCTGAATATACACACAAATATTTTATGCTTACATATATGATATATTAATATATATCTATTAATTATATAACAATATATACATATATTTTAAACTTATATCATAACTGCGAACTTGAGAAGATTGATCATTAACAGTGAAACACATAAGTATAAACATTTTTATTGTTATACTAAAAATATATATAAATATAGTTATTTTACAAAATATTAACAATATATTAGTATCTCTATATTGAAATTTATATTTTTAAAACAAAATGTTAAAAAAAACTTAGAATAAATATTCATAAATTAAATTAAAATAAAGAGTGCCAAAGTTTCTTTTCATGATAAATTGTATTCTCATCGTACTTATCGTATATAAACATAAAGATACGTGATAATACACACATTGAAGTGTAATACTGCTAAACATGCTATCTGTTTAACAGTTTCATTAAGTTTAATTATATTAGTTTTTCTTAATTAAATCAGGTGTTAACTAATGAGGAAATAAACTTAATTTAACATAATAATTAAGTTAACCTGAATAATTATGTATTGCTACTGTTCAGCTGACTTCAAACAGCATCAACGTGTCTGTAGTATAAGGGAGCTCTACACACAATGTGTATGTGTATACATATTTGAATACGTACAACTTCCATAAGAATATCTCTTGCACAATATAGTGCCAGCCTAACACTTTACCTTCGTGGCCCATCCAACCGAATGCCACGTTTCACTTCATATATTGTAGGATACAATATGATTGGTGGTCAGTGCTTGACTTATCTACATTTAAGTATATAGGATAGGCAAGGGATATAAATGAAGTACAAGTCTTGTAAAGTCTAAAGTGTGTGTCTTAACGAACCCTAAACCCTAAACCCTAAACTCAACGTATTATAATTAAATTAAGTATAACAATGATTGGCTCCCAATCGATCTATTCTTTGGCTTAATCTTATTGTTTGATTGGATATCCACGTGTACACACATATATGCATACATATACATAAGCAGATATGTAGTTAGGCCAACCGACATAGATTGCAAGTAAGTCGAACAGCTCATATTCCACGGCTTGGAATATAGCGTGTTATAGCAAAACCAAGATTAGAGATTAAATTGGGACACTTGTCAAGTTTTTGTCGTCAATTTGCATGAGACCAGGTGGCAGAACAAGGTGGCGTATTCTGGCGCTCTCTATCATTCAAATTTTTTTAAAAAGAAGCTCATCAAAACCCATAGGCTGGTCCTGATCTCCATAATTTTGGGGTTTGAATTTGGAACATCAAATGCCTATTTTGGGCATTTGTAGTTCATAGTTTTCTTTCTTCTTCCCTAGTTCGTCAGCAACAGCCAAGATCCATCGATTTCTTCCTCTGCCGTTGCCGATTTGCTGCCAAAATCCTTGTTTTTCTTCATAGATTCATCATCGTCTCCTAAATCCGTCATTTGAGCATGGCAGACAGCGGGAAGATCATGCGGCGGCGGCGAGACGACAGGGTTCCAATGAAGGCGCTAGCGCGTGTAGCATCCGTGGCAGCAGGGGTTCAATTCGGCTGGGCGTTGCAATTGTCGCTCCTCACGCCCTACGTACAGGAGCTGGGAATTCCCCACGCATTTGCGAGCTACATATGGCTGTGCGGGCCGATCTCGGGTATGTTTGTGCAGCCAATTGTTGGGTACTACTCGGATCACTGTGAGGGAAAATATGGTCGTCGGAGGCCGTTCATTCTTTCCGGGGCGATTCTTGTTGTGATTGCCGTGATCATCATTGTGTTTGCTGCGGATCTGGGGTACATTCTTGGGGATTCTTTCACCAGTCGCCCCAGGGCGATTACTATCTTTATCACGGGATTCTGGCTTCTGGATCTTGCTAATAATACCCTCCAGGGTCCCTGTCGTGCCCTCCTTGCAGATTTCACAGGTACTTTATGTGATGTAGACATGTGCATGTGCGGGCGTGTGTAGTAGAGGGTTTGGTCACATCTATCTTGCATGCATGTGGTCCTCTGTTTTAGCTTGATTAGACTGATACATAATATTATTAATGCAAGTTGTAAATCCGTATGTATGAATGATATGTATGATATATTGTTTAATGCTCTGTTTGTAGGGAAGGACCACCGTAGAACGCGACGAGCCAATGCCTTCTTCTCATTCTTCATCTCCGTGGGGAATGTTCTTGGTTTTGCTGCTGGATCATACAACAACTGGCCTAAAATCTTCCCATTCACCTTAACAAAAGCCTGCAATCGACCGTGTGCAAACCTGAAGTCTGCGTTCCTCATTGGTGAGTATTCATCTAATGTTAGTTATAGTATTATTATTGTACATATAACTGGATTTCTCAAGTTATATGCTTGTTATTATGTCTATATTACTCATGTATATATCTTTTTTTAGATGTGATCCTTCTCATTGCAACAACGATATTAAGTGTTACGGCTGCTGAAGAAATCCCATGGTCTCCTCTCACTAAAGGCCAGAAGCATGGAGCAAGCACACCCACAACACCATTACTTCCTGGTAAGTATCCATACTCATTGTGTGCATGCATATATTCGCTCGTGTATGTGTCTGTGTGTTTGTGTCTATAATACAACAGATATAGAGAGGAGAGTACTTAATCATTGTTATTCTTTACACAGACAAGCCAGCAAATCAGGATAGTCTCGATCCAGAGCACCGTGGGGAAGACAATGAAGATGATGAGGAGGAAGAAGAATCGGAGGCTTTCTTCTGGGAGTTGATAGGAACTTTGCGTCACCTTCCCAGAACAATGTGGTGCATTTTAGCTGTGACCGCCTTAACCTGGGTAGCTTGGTTCCCATTCTTGCTCTTTGACACCGATTGGTTTGGACGTGAAGTATTCAAAGGAGAGCCAAGCTCTAAGTAAGTGTGTGTGTGTGAGAGAGAGAGAGAGAGAGAGAGAGAGAGAGAGAGAGAGATTGTCTTAAGTTCATGTGTATGGACACATATGTCTGTTCAATAAGCTTTACCTTTGGTGTTATTTAAAGGACGGCTGACGTTTATGACCGTGGTGTACGCATGGGATCATTTGGGCTTATGTTAAACTCGGTGGTTCTGGGATTTACATCTGTGATGATGGAGCCTCTTTGCCGAACGCTTAAACCGAGCTTTGTCTGGGGATCTGGTAATTTGATAATGGCAGCCGCTTTTGCAGGCACTGTTGCAATTTCGATTGTAAGGAGCCATGAGAGTAGATTGTTCCCCTCTACAGGGGTGACTATAGCTTCGTTAATCATCTTTGCTGCTTTGGGAGCTCCTCTTGCTGTAAGCACCGCGTATGTTAAATATATATTGAGTAGTAATTAGAGTTGGGATCTTAAACTTGTAAGGTCTGCAAGAATATCTGTATATGTATATTGGCGTTCTTACAATTTTTGTATTTGCAGGTTACGTACAGTATTCCGTTTGCATTGACAGCTACATGTACAAGTTCATCCGGAGGTGGCCAAGGTATATTAACACACACACGTTTGTGTACATGTGCTTAAACCTGTTCTGAACGTGCAGGTCTCTCCATGGGAGTGCTGAATCTGGCTGTTGTGCTTCCACAGGTATGAATGCTAGTTAGAAAATCATGGTAATGATATAAAGAAATGGTTGTGACAACTATACACGTTAGATATTTGTTATAGATTATATTAAATTATATGATATGTGCTGAAGAATAGCACGTTCTCTGGGTTGGTGATGATTTTATTTAGTATATATTATATATATATAATATGTGTTGACTTTTTTTTAATTGTATATTTGGTTGTAGATTTTATTTCTTTGGGGAGTGGACCATGGGATACTCTATTTGGTGGGGGGAATATGCCAGCATTTGCACTGGCGTCAGTGGCTTCACTTATTGGAGGTGTATTAGCGTTTCTCATTCTGCCACGACCTCCACCAGACTTCCGTCCTGCGAGTATTCGTCGTACGCGGAGCTCCCAATTCCTTGAGAGCTACTACAATTGTGGTAAAAAATTATTTACATTTGTTTTTGTATAATAAACATGATTTTGGTTTTTCATTTTTAATGTTTTTTAAGAACTCATATACATGGTTTCTCATATGCGTTATGTGTGTGAGAGAGAGTGTATATTTATGTGTGTGTGTATAGTCCTGTATATTTGAGGTAAACACTATGTGAAATATGGATACACAATGCATGTTTACAACATATCATACACTTCTACACAACACTGTGTTGAACACAACATTGTAAAGTATATAGATCAATAATATTAATAAAAGAACTATGTAAAATTGTTATACAAACAGGAGATGTAAAGAAAAAATAAAAAAATGAACTTTTTTTTAAAAAAAATAATCAATATTAAAAGTGAAGAACAATCGTAATGAAAACTATAACAATCCAGATCAAGACTATATCATATTATTTTTTATATTTTTTTTTTTTTTCAAGTAACTAATTACTTTATGAATTTTTTTAAAAGAAAAACTATTTATATGTATAGTATAATACATTATTTTTAGACAATTGATTTGTTTATATATGTTTTGACTTTGTCATTTATATAAATACAAAAGTGGTTATAATTTATATTTTGACCTTATCATTTATATAAATAATACTGTTATATTTAACATTATTGTATTATTGTGTTTATTATATTATTAAAGTATATTTTAACTTATATTATCCTTTATGTGAAATCTTTTTAAAAAAATGATTTTAACCTATACATTAAGAACATGTATTTAAAACATATATATATACATATAGATAGATAGATCTTATATTCACAAGTACATATAAAATTAAAAAAATACTTAAGCTAATTAATTATGATTAAAAAGATTATATATAGACCACATAATATATAAAAACACTTTACATACATAATTTTGAAGTTTAAACAATCTCTTAAACTATAAAACACAATTAACAACTCAATTAATTAAATAATATTAAAAATTTAATGGGTATGACAATATAATATTGCATATGTATTTAAATGTATGTGAGTGAAAGAGAGAGAAACTTCTTTATTACTTAAGTTAATTTTTAATCATATAAAACATTTCTTATCTTTAAAATACAGCACTAATAAAGTATCAGTATTTTTAAAATATTTAATATTCAAGATCTACTTTTGAATTAAAACCTTTTTAAATGATAATTCTTATTAAAAGATTATAATTACATTATTTTTTTAAATTATTTTAAATTTCTTTTGGACATGCTGTTTATATTAAAATTCTTGTATTACATTTATTTTATATAAAAGACCAATCAAATTCTTACCACTGTGTTTAAGTTTTATGGTATCATTATATCTATTTATAACACAAATTCATTATTATGTATTAAATTTTTATATAAATATTCAATATTACTAAGTGTAATAATATTATTTCAATATTATAAAGATAATTAATGTTATAAAAAGAACCTTATATTATAATTATTTATTTTAAATAACATTCATTCACCATTACTTACATTTTATATATTATACTACAAATTAAACAAGTAACTTAAATGAAAAAATGTATTTCATTATACTTTAAAAACAAATATCACATACATATTATAATCATACATATATCATCAAATATAACTAAAAATGATTAAATTAAATGTAAATGATGTGTACATAAAAAAAATTAAAAAAAAACATATTTGTTAAGCAATAATTATATTCAATATAATATGACTTATACTATATCATTTTAAACATGTATTATATTATAATAAATGTAAAAGCTATTATAAATTTAAAATTATATAACTCATTTTTTAAGAACTATTAATTTAAGTAATATTAAAGGAGCATGATTGTACAAACATATATAATAATATTTATGTAAATATTTAGCAATACTAAGTGAAATAATACTTCTTTTTTTAATTTTTAATCATAAAACTAATGAATTAATTGGTATTACATGAAAAGCCTAATATTAGAATTATTTTAATACATTCATTCATCAACTTACTTTATATTACAACACATAAATAAATAAATATCTTAAATGCAAAAAATGGTGTCTTCATTATAATTTAAAAACAAACATTTTATATTTTAAAATTATATATGTACTTGTTAAAGACTTTAAATTTGAAGTTTTTGTCTTTGTGCAACCAAGGACGTGGAGGTGCGAACCATGGGTCCTTGATCAATTAAAAAATATAAATAATATGTACATAAATATAAAAATATGTTTATTAAACACATATATCAAAAGAATATATCAATTCTCATATTAAAAAACAAAATTCAACAATTATATTCAATATAATATAACATGTACTACATCATTTTAAATATGTATTATTTAAATTTGAAAGTATATAACTAATTATTAACAAATTATCAATTTAAACAATATTAAAACTCTCTCTTCAAATAATGATAATTTATATAAATTGGTCGTTATGTAAAAATAGTTTATATAATTATTCAAATCACTTACAATACCAAATATAATAGTACTATTTCTTTTATTTTGGTTATAAAATTTAAAAAACTAATTAAATATAAAAAAGATCTTTATAATATTTAATCGGGTTTTACATGATATACCTAAAAGTGAATCAAAAAATACATAATTAATTATTATAAATGAGAAGAGTATATATATAATACTTTATGCATATATATACACTATAGGTTAATGCATATGCTTTTTACACTAAGTGTAATTTATGCATAAGTATATACATAAAAGAGCTTTTTACACATTTTTTAAAATTTATACACAAGTTTTTATATGTTTTTAGTGCACTTGTTGATTTATTATTTTTATATTTGATTTATACTTAATAGCTATATACATAAAAGACCTTTATGATTAATGCATATGGTTTTACACATTTCTTTTTTTAATTTATACACAAGTTTTTATTTATGTTGGTTTTTAATATTTATTAATTTAATAATTTTATATTTTATTATAATCTAAAGAATATACACCTTTAGGTTAATGTATATAATTTTTTCACGTTATTTTTCTATACGCGTGTTTATTTATTTCGGGCCCGTTAATATACTTAATATCATGATATCAGGGAAAGGCAGGGAAGGCATGCATCCCTGCCAATACCCGATTATTTACGTATCTCCGGGTTTAGGGTTTATTAATAACCTATTCAACTCATTATATCTTAAGTAATCCGTATAACCACGCTCGACAATGATGTATATACAACCGTACAATACATAAACTTCACAATATTGTAAAACTGCACTGAACCATGTATGTACTACAATTAAAACACAGCCTCAATCACAAGTATGTACAGACATCCATTATGTGTGTATATGTTACAATTTCAATAATTATGATATATAGTTGTATATGCATACATACAAAATTCTTCCGGTTTGATAAATATTTATACATACCATACATGTATAATAAACATTTATTATAGAGCATAATTTTTTTCAAACACTCACGAAAGCTTTCAAGTAAAGGTAACGGTTATGTATACATATAATTATGTAAATATATGCACATTCGCCACGCCCACGCACACACATCATAAAAATGTCAAGGTCTTAAGGCTCTCCGAGTTTTGACACGTATTGTAAATCACGGTTCAAATAGTTTAACAATCACACGTACAGATAGCCATTTCGTCTACACCTTGGGTTGCTTATGACAATTTCAGCCATCATAAATATCTATGCAATTCTGTGTGTGTGTGTGTGAGGGAGAGAGAGGTGCAAGATCACAAATATATAGTAACAACATACTGCAAAACACAGTAAGTTAGTAGGCACACCTCGCCAATGGAAGAATAGACAGAGGCTCATCAGCTCTGCCACCAATCCTAAGAGTTGTCATCAGAGGACCATTCTTATTCCCAACATGGACTGCCTGGATATGAAATGGATAAACACACACACAAATGGAAAACACACACGCACACACGTGCCTGTTGGAAGGAGGAAAGTCCAGTAGACAGATTGTGATACTTCCATATGTGGCGAACCATCCATTGGCCGAATTCAAACGGAGGGAAATACTCGGAGCGGTCCAGCTCAAATGAATATCCATCCAGGACTCTTGAGGTGGGCCTGATTAAAATTAACACCGTCTTAAGCAAATCTCTCTCTCTCTCTCTCTCTCTCTCTCTCACACACACACACACCTGTTGTATGTGATCCGGTACAGTGGGCGGCCTGTAACAGAGCTGAGCTCGCGCGGATGCACAAAAATATCCTGCTGTTCTGTGGGGATTTCCGTGGGTATTTCCAGCTTGGCCTTCATTTGCTTTGTCGCCTTTTTGCATGCATTCATGGCCTGACACAAAAATAGATTCATATGGCCATGGAGAGAGAGGAGAGTCCATGGCTGTACCTGGCGACGCTCCTTCACTGACGCCATGCCAATACCTGATTTAGGGCTTTTTCTGTTTATATATACTCCTTATTAACAAAAAATTAAAAATTTATACATTGTTATAGTAAGATTTTGCTTGTATATTACACATGTAGACACACACACATATACGTGCTTGTGCCTACACGAATATGGTGAATTATTAGGGAAAATTCTCCAAATAACTTTTAAACTTTACATATTTCCACATTCGACTTTCTTTTTAAAATATCCATAGAAATGCTTAATCAAGTGAATTTAATAAGCACCTCATGAATTAAATAAATTTAAATAGCTGCTTAATTTATTTTTAAAACATTTTTTAATTATAAATGGAAATTATTCAGATGCATACCCCAAACAAGTAAAAATTAAAAAGTTATTTAGGGAATTTTCCCTTGTGTCATAATTAAAAAATTTACATTGTAATATATATCTTCAATCAATTATAAGATTATTATGTGACTGCGAGTGAGATTATCAATGATTATAAAAAGTTTGAAATTTAAGGTTTTAGAGTCTGGTGTCTCCAGTAATAAATTTAAACTTATATATCCATCTTTAAATCTATAACGATAGATCTAAACTTATAACTTATATATACATGAATTTAAATACACCCACACAATAAAATGTAAAAACAATTATAATTAGTGTATAATGATGTATAATTATAAATTATTAATTAAAATTTAGGATGACATTGATTAAGTATATACATATACATTACATATATTGAATAAACTTACTATATACTAGTAAACCCATACGACCCCTTCCACACTTGGCTCATTTATGCATGTTATAACTAAAATGGACATGTATATAGTCTCATTTCTTAATAATTAATAATTTTAGCTATTTAATTAACATTTCTTAATATTAAAAGAATATTTTTTTAAAATATATATTTGAAAACAGAATATTCTTTAGAATATTCTATTTTGTAATTGACAAATTAATAAATTATAGCATTCATTAAACAAAAATTAATAACATTATAAAAGTAAAAGGTATTAAATTATATAAT
Organism: Selaginella tamariscina; assembly: GCA_003024785.1. Classification (NCBI taxonomy): domain Eukaryota; kingdom Viridiplantae; phylum Streptophyta; class Lycopodiopsida; order Selaginellales; family Selaginellaceae; genus Selaginella; species Selaginella tamariscina. The sequence goes on from PUQB01000148.1 coordinate 188,284, forward strand.
ATATTATATTTAAGATTATATGGGCTTAATATAATAATTAAGGAAGAGCATAAGAGGTACATTATATAAATATTGATGTTGCTATTAAAATATTAATATTTAAATATAACATTATTAATTAAAAATTTATAGTAGTAATAATATATATATAATATACAAATCTTGTAATAATATAATCAATCTTCCATATCGTTTTATAAATTTATATAGTTAAATAAATAATTTGGTACTATTATAAAGAGTTTAATAATAATTATGAATATTAATATATGATATTTTATAATTTTATAATTGTTTTAAGTTTCAAAAAACATACATTCTTTTACAATTTTGTTAATAGTGACTTTATTAATGCTTATTGACATCCACCATATCGAATAAATTTAACATTTATAAAACATGTTAAGTCTTTTTGATTGGAAACCATATTTTCTCTAGGCATCCATTATATCTTTTGCTCTCCTTCTTGTGTCGCCTTTTCTGTGGTTTGAACCATGCATGTGTAGACCGAAAAACGACCCGGAATTTATATGTTACTGAGACCTAACTTAGATACAACTTTGAACATTAAATACGTTTATTTTTTTATTTCTGACTACGTTTGGTCTTTTCCTATAATCATTTGTTATAGTTGTAAAATGTATTTTGGTTGTCTTCATTCTATATAGGCCTTGGTAAAATATTTCTACTGAATTCATTTTAACATATAACAAACGTTCTTATTCACTTGAAGAAGGCCACTCCATCTTCAACCTCGACCACTTCCTACCTTTGCTGCGTCTGGGGGGCTCATTTGATTCCTGCAAGATTTTACTTGTTCTTATTTATATAAACTTATAGTTATACACTTATATAAAATTAAAATTCATAACTTTATGTAAGTATATTCAAATATAATTATATTATATAGCTGTTTGATATATGTATGGGCGACAAAGTTTGTGCTGCAACTCACCAGAAAGAATATAAAAAGTCTGTTATTATATTCTTTAATTATCTTAAAAATGTCTTTGATATGTTTATTCCCTCAAAAGATTACTCAATATTTATTAATATACATTGTCGATATTCTGTTAAATAGGATTAAATATAAGTAGATCCCACAGAGTAATGACTGAAGTTAAATATGAATGTATGATTATTCATATAAACGAATATATTTCGCATTACCTTATTTCCTTTTATTTTGCTCTTCAAGCGGCTGAACTCTCCACTCTGTGTATCTTGCTTTTGCCATCTCTAGTTTGCTAATATAAAGTAATATAATACAATAATATATTTAATAATATATTATTCTATTAAAATGTATTTCATTATATATTCTTATTTATTTGTATAACATGAAATAATGATTATAATATATTCAGAATAGATATGTCTGAATACAAATCATTTATGATATATCAAAATTTTGCCTCTGAAGACAAATAATTATGTAACAGTTATTCTTATTAAAATGTAATTTGTTTATAACACTTATTAAATAATATTCAATGATATTAGTATGAGATAATATATTAATATTAGAAAATATTCATGTTATTGTATACCTTTTCAAGTCCCTTTCAGCTTCAGAGCAGTGCATGTAATGACCCTGCATCAGAATATAAACATATATCAGCTTATATGTTGAAACAAAACGAAAATCAAATCATTAAAGAAAACAAAGGAGGGTAAACAAATGTACACACCATTCACAGACTTTGACGGAAGTATGATCTAACTCCGAAGCGTCTGTACCCGCTCTCTCTCTATATATATATAAAGAGAGAGAGATGAACTTACTCTCTTACGATAACAAAGAGCTCGATTGGTGGAACATCTGGACACAAAGTGATATAAAAGATTTATTACGCTCAGTATACGATTATTAGGGATTGAAACGACGATTAAACACACACATTAAAGACTTAGCGTTTATTATTTACAAATTTTATAAAGTTAGGGCTCGTTTCCCACCGATCCCTTAAGATAAATTGTTGAGTTTGATTCACAAAGGAAAAATTAAGTTAAATAAGTTCTCAACAATAACTTACCCTTAACGTTGGCGGGAGGTCTTGTCGGGATGCACATTTTAAGAGGCAGAGATTGAGGCTTGTCTCCAACCTTCTCCATGTCAAGCTAGGTGTAGCACTCATGGCCAAGCAAGGCACATCCGTGTCCTTGTCCAACCGTGGGCGTGGGATCTTATTTGATAGATTCACGTTGCCTAGTTCTTGAGGTTCACTGAGGGGTTCTAGAGTTGGCATTTAGGAGCCACGTTTATGACACTTGGTGCAACTCTCGAATCTAAGGGTTATGGCATGATAGCCCAGTAGTGTCACATGGAGATGTGACACTGGGCTAGACGTCACACGATACAATGCCTGAGGCATGCCCTTTGGGGTTGTGTCATGGGCTTTGTTAAAGGCCAAAAATATAACATGTAGGATCTGCATACATAGGACTTTCCTATGGTGGAGGAAAACTTGTAGGAAAAGTAGTAGTAGGAAATATCCTGTGTACAGGAAAAATCCTACAGTAGTAGGAAAAATCCTACAGGGTAGGAAGGATCCTACGGTTGCATGGAAGCAGACAATTATGACGGTTGGAGGAGGACAGGATTCGGTTAGGGCAAGTGAGGGCAAGAAGAGAGAGAGACTATGAAGGCTATGGAGAGCAATGCATGAGAGAGAGAATATCTTAGGGAGAGAAGTAAGTCTCCACACTTGCTATCTCTTTGTATTCATATAGTAATGCAAGTGCATATTTATGGTGTATTGTGAATGCTTATACATGGCAATGGCCAAAGCAAAATCCTATCCTTGACCTTAGAGACAAATAAGTGTATATATAGAGCTCTCTATTGGACGAAATCCCTACACTTTAACTTGCAAAGCTTTTCCTGCGCTGTGAATAGTGTTTTCTGCACACAGGAAAGTTTTGTATGTTAACACATGGCGACCACGAGGGATTTCGCCATTGTTGTGGAGGAATTTGTTGAATTCCTAAGTGAGAAGTGACATAGCTCTGAGAGAAGTAGAACTTAAGTGAAAAAGAAGTGTGTATATATGATGATAGGATGGAGCCTTGGAGGCATCATAATCCTAACTCGTCTCTAACAAGAGAGAGAGATAATAGGCAGGCCGAGAGAGAGGCTGCCCGAGCTGAGCAAATAGAGCTTGCTAATAGGCAAGAAGCTCTTATAAAACTCATTGATCAGATAGGAGAAAGTGCTGCTAAAGGTGTGAAGGATATACAATACGGTGACTATCAAACTACAGGAGAAGAGGAGTTGGAAGGAACTCCTCGGAAACAGATTTCCTATTAGACCAGGAGGAGTATCTCCTGGAAATTCCCCTCTTGGTGAGGAGGAAGGTGGTAGAGAAAACCCACCGAGTATGTCTAATATGACACTTTTCCCCGGAATGTTGGAGGCACATTGATGTTCCCAATATTTTCCGCAGGAAAGAAGGAAAATCCTAAAAGACATTTATTGCAGTTTGAGGAAGTTGTGAAGTTGTATAAAGTAAGCAATGCAGATAAGTTGCTTATATTTCCTCACACATTAAAAGGAAATGCATCTGATTGGTATTATGAGTTGGAGAAAGATGTGAGAGAAGATTATGAGAAAGTTACAGAAGCTTTTAAAGAATACTTTAAAAAGGAAGAGTTGCCTGAAGAGCACTTAGAGAAGCTCAGAAATATCCTACAAGGAAAAACTGAAACTCTAGAGGAATATACACACCGTTTTAAAAAGCATGAAAAGAAATGCTCACTATATGTTAAGGAAGAAGCTTTGCTTCAATGGTATAAGCAAGGATTGCAGAAGCCATATAGGCATTATGCAATGACAATTGAGGAAGTAGACAGGAAAGATCTTGTAAAGCATCTTAAAGATTATGAGAAGAAGAGGAGACAAATAGAAAATATAGCAAAGGAAAGATAAAATCCTCAAGGAGAAAGGAGGATAGTTCAGATGATGAGAATGAACCTATCAAAGTTCGGGATTATAAGGCTGATGAGAGAATGTTATTACAGCTAGTTAAGTCCTTGAAAGGTAATCCTGTGTATAAGGAATTAGATGCCAAAGTATGGTGTGCCAAGTGTAAAAATCCTGGACATACTAAGGATGAGTGTAGACTACAGTTGCCAAAATGTCAAATATGTGATAAAGAAGGACATTCGGCAAAAGACTGTAAGTATTTTATTAATCAAAATGTGGCACGTGTGGAAAAGAAAGGAGAAAAGAAGGAAGAAAGGAAGGCTGGTATAACATGCCATTTCCTGTGAGACAACCACCTGTTACCACATTCCCATCTCGGAATAGGAAGCTCTATTATGAGGAACAGCCTGGGAGTTGGGAAGAAGGAAGAAATAGGAATCCTTTTGATAATAGAAGGAATGTTCCTTATACAGAGGAGATGATAGGCTGTATGAAGGGAATCAAATTAGATATGCTCCACCATACAAGCCTAATATGGGAAGGAAGGAGACGTCCTATAGAGGAACAGAAAGATATCTAAGAAAAGAAAGTTATGGAGATCAAAATAACTATAGAAAAGACAAGTACAAGGAAGAAATTCTATTAATCTTACTTGTTATACATGCGGAGAGAAAGGACATATTTCTCCAAATTGTCCTAAGAATCAGCCTTCCACCTCAAACAATGCTCCTAAGAGAGAGCTTGGAGCTCGGTTCATTGATGTGGACGAGAATGAGCTAGAAAACCATCCTGCCGTGAGAGCAGTAATCTGTACAAAAAGAAATATATGTCAAAACAGGAATACCTTCCAGCAGAAGAAGGAAATTCTGTGTATCCATTGCAGGATAGTACTCAAACAATGGGAGAGATGGACACTCATCTCCAAGAACGAGATCTCCCTGAATATATCTCGGATGATGATACACAACCGACGGATATACCTAAAGATCTAAAAATAACTGATTCTATTTTAAGGAAGAATATTCAAGAGAAAAAGAATATTCCTGTAAAACAGAGTAACCCTAGAAAACAGAGCATTCCTATGAAACAGATTCAGGATGACGTGGCAGAATCAATGGCTCAAAGTGCATTGAGCCAAGAAATTACAATCACGTTGGACAATTAATACATATTGCCCCATATATTAAAATTAAATCTTGGAAATGTTGAACATTATTCCAAAATCCTTACCTGCATATACAGGAAATGAAATTCACCGAGTAGAAAAACATTATGAAAAAGGAAGGTGATTATGATGGGTATGTGCCCAGCATTACTGTATATATTGGTAAAAATAAAAGAAGTCCTTATAGATGGAGGATCAGGAGTTAATTTTATTGAGGAACATGCTTATAAGAAAATGGGTTTAGGACCCATTGAGGCTGCTCCTTTTAATTTAAAAATGGCAGACCAGAGAAGTGTCAAGCCTATAGGTAGACCTTGGCTGAAAACTGCCAAAGTTATACAGGATTGGGGAACAGGAAAGATGACGCTGGGAGAAGGAGAAGGAAAACCGGTGATATACAATCATACAAAAAGGTATGTTAAAAAGGAAAATAGACCCCTTATTTTAGAAGGTTATGATTGGTTTAATGGCTTAGACGATCAGGAAGAAGTAGAAATCTTAAAAGCATATCCTGACTTAAAAGTCCTGACGGATATAGATTTAAACGTAGTGCTGAAAGGAAAGAAACTATTCAGCAGAAGGAGGAAGATAGGCCCGGATTGCAGGAAAAGTTCTATAAGGCAATCCCATATAAGATTGATTTACAGGAATAGCCTGCAGAGTATACATATGTGTATACTACAGATCCTTTACAGCAAGTGATATAGGTACAGAAAATGAACCTAAAAACCTATTCATTGCTCAGGAATTAAATAAAGAATTCCTGGAAAAAGGATTAACTTGCTTCAAAAATATCATGATGTTTTTGCCTGGTCCTATAAAGATCTTAAAGGCATACCTCCTGAATTGTGTACACCACTATACAATTATTACCAGGAAGTGAGCCTGTGAAACAGAGAGCATATAGGATGAATCCTAATTATGCATAGCTTTTAAGGAGGAGATAGATAAGCTATTAAGTGTAGGTTTTATTTATCCTATACAGGGTGCACAATGGTTATCACCACTTGTGATTGTTCCTAAAAAGAATGGAAAGTTGAGAGTATGTGTAAACTATAAAAAGTTAAATGATGTTACGAAAAAGGATGTTTTTCCTATTCCGTTTATAGAGGATGAGCCTAAGGAACAGGAAGGACAAACTATTCAGGAACAGGAAGGAAAAACTATTAAGGAACAGGAAAAAAAAACAAATAGGGAGCCTAAGGAACATCATGAAGAAAATCAAGTGCTACAACTCAAGGTATAGGTGCAATGAGGACATTGCAAGGATTCAAGGTGGGGAATAGTGTTAAAGGCCAAAAATATAACATGTAGGATCTGCATACATAGGACTTTCCTACGGTGGAGGAAAACTTGTAGGAAAGTAGTAGTAAGAAATATCATGTGTACAGGAAAAATCCTACAGCAGTAGGAAAAATCCTACAGGGTAGGAAGGATCCTATGGTTGCAGGAAGCAGATAGTTATGACGGTTGGAGGAGGACAGGATTTGGTTAGGGCAAGTGAGGGCAAGAAGGGAGAGAGACTATGAAGGCTATGAAGGCTATGGAGAGCAATGCATGAGAGAGAGAGTATCTTAGGGAGAGAAGTAAGTCTCCACACTTGCTATCTCTTTGTATTCATATAGTAATGCAAGTGCATATTTATGGTGTATTGTGAATGCTTATACATGGCAATGGCCAAAGCAAAATCCTATCCTTAACCTTAGAGACGAAATAAGTGTATATATAGAGCTCTCTATTGGACGAAATCCCTACACTTTAACTTGCAAAGCTTTTCCTACGCTGTGAACAGTGTTTTCTGCACACATGAAAGTTTTATATGTTAACAGGCTTGTCATCAAGGGGTTAGATACTCTAACAAACAAACATGCTTGTGCTCGCACTAGGGTGTTAAGCCTTAGGCATTTGCTTAAGGGTTAGGTCTCGTAACTAGGTGTGCTTAGGCACACTTGGATAGAGGAGTGTTCTCCTTAGAATCCAGGGGTTGAACAACCTAAGTTTGTTAGTAGGAGCCTTTTTGTGAAACACTCGCAAGGTCATGTACTTAGGGTTATCCAAACTTAGCCTTAAGGAGTTTGCTTAGTAGAGCACTCGTGTTTGCCTAAGGCGCACACTCATGTCTCACTAAGTATTAGTCGTAGGTTTAGGGTATGACTTGGCCACTCAAACCCTTAGGGGTTAGTTGTGCTTCAAGGTACCCCTTGTCGCCTAAAGGGGTTGTACTCCCGATTCCTCAAGGGGTAAGTGACGATGCCTTGGCTCTGTCACGGGGGTATGTGTGAGACACATCTCCTTTGTGGGGTTAGGGCATGAGCCTACCTAGGTCTACTGGGACAGGATCCTAAAAGTCTACTCGGGTTATCCTCTAGGGTTCAGGGGATGGTCATTCTAGGGGACTTAGGGTAGCACTCTAAGTCTTCTGCCTAATTAGGCCTCTAAGTCAGACTCTTAGGGTTATCTTGGAAGACTTAGCGTTGCTCACACAGGATGATGACGCTGAATGGCCACTTGGCAGTCACGTGTTGTCACGTGTTGGCCCTTCGGGTTAAAACTCTAACACCTTCTAACTCTTGAACCATAGTCTTCCAATAGTCGACCACATGCTTATATAGTTTTGAGTAACCAGTTGCCTTATCAAAATTCTTTGGCATCAATTTTTGAACTCATGCCACATATTTTTTGATGCCATCAATAATAACCTCTTGTTCCTTGAGCTAGGCACTCCATGAAATAGGATCTAGTTGTCCTTCTAGGAGAAGTGGCTTTCCATCTTCTCCACTTTTGAAGAGCATTAAGCCCTCTTTCAGTAACCACTCCTACTCTAATAGCCGTAACTTCATCTTGTGACGAAGCCTAATGAGAGCATTCGATTCTGCATTGACTATCGCCCATTAAATAAGGTAAGTTCTGCATAATAGTATACCATCTCTTATGGAGAAAAAGAATTGTAGCGGCACAAGGTGACCAACTAAAGAATCACTCCCCTCTTTTATATACTCCTTGAGAAACTAGTCACAAGCAAAGCACAACTTTTTTTGGAGATGCAATTTTCAAAAAGATTCATCATATGCGGTAAGGTAAGTGCACTTGTCCTTTTTGTAGAGTTGGAGACCTTGCTGAAGAACGCATCAATATCTTCATGAGTGTGACCAACCATAAGGAAACTGAGCGTGATTGTCTCAACACATTGACAAGTATGCTAGCACATATCTAGAAAATAAAAGTAAGTATGAGCTTGAGAAACCCTTAAGTAAAATGATTTACCTATTTTTGTTCTCGCCTGCACAATTATCCATCTGTAAAAGCAAATGACGAGGAAGCTTATTTGATGTTGAGGACACATGTACACTATTTGAGCTAGATCCCTCCACTGAACCAGAACTCTCAACAGGGCCATCTGTTTTTTGTGCAGGTTGACAATGCCTCTCATATTCCCAAGTAGCCTCAAGTGCAGACGTGTTCATGAGAGCATTATGTAAAGGTTGAAGGTGTTGTTTCTTCACTTTGAGATCACTGATAGGACTTGTCTGTGAGTGGGCTTCAAGGTTTCTGAAACACATGGCCAACGACCCAATAGTGAAATTGGAGTCGCTAGACCAATGTGGAAGTGAAAAGTGTCCATATGACTCACAACCGTGTCCATGTGTTAGCACACCTGTCAATGAAATCGGAAGTTTCATGACATTTCCAAGGCACTTTGGTGTTGCAACGAGCTTTGGAATGCTGGTCTTTGAATGATCCATCTTGTCATGGATCAAGCACAGGTACTCTGATGGGTGACACAGAAAGCATGTGCATAGTACTGAGACCGGCAAGTTTGTTGTGCAATCATGTGGGCCTCCATCTTCTTTTGAATGGCAGTGATCTCCACCAAGGTTTTTGCACAAGCCTCTGCAGCCTTCAATGATGTACAAGTGTCACACTTGGAAAAGCTAGAGTGTTTTGCAATCTCCACATCCTTAAAATGAGTATTCCATATGTTGTTGAAGGTACCAGTGCAGATTGCTTGGAGCCCCATGAGGCACTTGTTCACATGTTCACACAGCTTCAATTGAGTGTAGATTGAAGGCAAAACCTTGAGATTTTCCCTGACCCTTTTGTGGTTCGGCATTTGTGAGGCATCCTGTCTGCATTTGCTTCCACAAAAGCCTTGAGTATCTCTATGGCTGCCATAATGTGAGAGCGGGTTTTGACCAAGCGAGTGTTCCCATGTACTGAGGTTCGCGCTCCATCTAGCCACTCATCCCTCCGACGGTAGAACGTGGTCTTTGGGATCCCATATACTGTACCAAGCTTTGAAGCAGATGGCCACCTTATTAAATACCATGGATGTACTCTGATAACCTGTGTCCGAGGCCATTCCATCAATACACCCAGTTAGTGCAGCATATACAAACTCATGCCTTTGCTTTTGGGTGAGCATACGAAAGACATGTCTACATTGGGTAATTTCATTCCGGTCTGCCATCTGACAACACTTCTTCTTGCAACAGTCAATCGTGGAAATGCTCGTAACACTTTCGAAGATGTAGGATCCATCTTACCCTCTTGCTGAAACTTGCAGGGGAAGATCTGCAACCCATGAATCGCCTTTTTCTTACAATAGGACCAATGCAAGGAACCTCTTCAAATATGAGTTGTTCTTCCGGGTTGTTATTATTGAAATCCAACCCAGAATATGTTGAACCATCTTGCCGTCTTAATTCAGATGTTCGCCACCTCACGAGGGATCCAGGATGCAATGTGCCATTAGGTGAAACCTCTGTCACAACTACACCCACGAAGTCGGACCCTAGTTTCTCTTCTGACACTGCTTCCATTGGATTTATAGCTGTGATGATGCCTCTCCCAACCTCAATCTCATGAAGAAAGAGAATCACCTCATCCATCACAGCAGGCAAGCCATCATCTGGTAAACTCGTGCTACTATTTGTTTGTGACTCTGCATATTCTGTGTCAGCCTTGACTTCATCCAAATTCCACAATACAGGAGAACCCTCCTCAAATTCCATTCCGAACCTCAACATGCTTGAAATGGTGTTCACCCATACGTACACACAAGATCCTTGGGCAATATTGTGACATGATGCATTATCATCTCGAACTTCCACAGTTCCAGTGCCAACTATCTCGTTGTTCCGAAGAAGACATACTTTATCTCCAGTATTAAACATATTGTCCTGCACATAAATAATTGTGTTATTTATGATATCTGTTTATGCAATATTTCTAAGAAATCTGAATTGCGGTTGCTTAATAATATGCATGTGCAATAATACATAATTATGTATAAGATAATATCTCATGCTTTGATTAATACAACTGATGGGGGGATTAATCCCGCCCACGACTCCCTCCGACGAGGAACGGTCGGCGGGATTAATCCCGCCGCCGACTCAACCCTTCGAGAGAGTCGGCGGGATTAATCCGCTGCCACTCTCCGACGAGGAGAGCCAGGGGATTAATCCCCGACTCTACCCCTTCGAGAGAGGTGGCAGAATTAATCCCGCCGCAATGCCCTCCGATGAGGAAGAGTTAGCGAGATTATTCCCCACCCACAACTCTCACCAACAAGGAATAGGTGGCAAGATTAATCCCACCCACAACTCTCTTCGAAGTTATGATTTCAGAGAGATCTCGAGGGGGTGGCAGGATTAATCCCGCCAATGCTTTTCTGCATCTGAAACTGATGAGTAGGATAAAGTACTCTATTTCTATTTCATCATATTCCTATCGACCCTTAATACAGGTTTATCAGTGGTGACCATCTTTCTAAAAATTCCGTCGACAACTCTTTCTAATAAATTTGGTAATTCTTAATTAATTAAGAGAGTTATCGACAAGATTAATCCTGCTGCTCTTTTTCAGAGGTGGAGAAGTATTGCCCGGATTAATCCTGCCATAACTTTCAAAGAGATGGTGGTGGGATTAATCCCGCCACCTTTTCTAAAAGGCGAAAAAGAAATGGCCGGATTAATCTCACCACCCCGGCTAACCGAGAATATTAAGTAAAAAGGATGTTTAAACCGGATTTATCCCTAACGGAATATAATGTAATCCTAATGCATTCCTAAACCCCTAAATTCTAATTTTAAGAGAGAATGTAAGAGAATGAATCTTTATAAGTATTTCTAAATTTTATTTATAATACTTATTTGTAAACAGCATTGAAGGTGTCGTGCTTTCCTATTAACAATAGCACCCAATTTAATGTCGCTCCTGAGCTAATCACTATTAAGAAAAAGAAGATTTAAAAAGTGAAAATTACAAAATGAAGAAACCCTTGCTAGAGAAAAAACTAGATCTGAATTTAAGTGGGAAATTAAATGCATTTTTAAATTTACATATTAGATCGATAATACTTATGTCAGAAATTCAAAAGTTTTTAAAAAAAAAATTAAAAAAAAATTTAAGATGAGTTAACATAAATAACCGACACTGACATATATATTCTCCAATTCCAATTAGTGTTATAAAATTGCATTTAATGTGATTCAAGCTGTTTAATTATTACAAAATTTTAGTAATTATTCTACATTGTTAATATTTCAGTATATATTATTAAGTTTATATATATATTATATATATACTTATACAATAAATAAATTGATATATTATTATATATCATTTAAAATATTTCATAGTGTGTTATTAATATTATTTTCTTAATTACTCGAGTAATAAATTTACATTTCCTTATATTAATGGGATATTCTTTATTATTTTCTTAATTCCAAGAATATTTCAATATTAAACCTGATTATCATAATTAAATTAGTCTCTATTCTTAATTATTTCAATAATTATTCTACATTTGTATATATTAATGGGATTTTCTCAATTAATTTCTTATTATTTCAAGAATATTCCTATGTTAAACCTTATTATCAATATTAAATTAATATATATTATTAAACTATATACGACTATATATTAGATAAAATGATATATTATATATATAATTTAAAATATGTTCATAGTGTGTATTAATATCATTTCTTAATTACTCAAGTAATTAATCTACATTTCTTTATAATATATGAATGGATATTCTTTATTATTTTCTTATTATTTCAAGAATATTCCAAGATTAAACATGATTATCATAATTAATTTAGCTAATTATTTTAGTACTTGTTCTACATTTGTATATATTAATGGGATTTTCTCAATTAATTTCTTATTATTTCAAGAATATTCCAATGCTAAACCTTATTATCAATATTAAATTAATATATATTATTAAAACTATATATGGACTATATATTATATAAAATGATATTATTATGTATAATTTAAAATATGTTCATATTGTGTTATTAATATTATTCTCTTAATTATTCAATGTTTCTTTGTACACATATATAAACACAATCATAAATTATATATACACGTGCACACACTTACAGAAACACATATGCACACACATGCACAAGCCGATGAGTGGATTACGATATAAATAAAGCATCTAGCTTTGTATTTATGATATAGAATTTAAAACCAAAACCAAATATTTATAGTTGCACACACTCTACACTGGGACTTACATATTTAGTGTTTATAATAAATGATTAGAAAATGTGTATGCATTTAGTTTATATTAATATAAAGATTTTACACTAATATATATATATTATGTACTATATAAAATTTAATAATAAAATATTGCATTAGGTTTAAACCCTAAACCAAACTAGAGAGATATGTTGCTTCTTTATTAAAAACATCATGTTTAACGCATGTACGATCCATATGTACTTAGTCTGTGTGTATGTAACACATACACATGTAATATGTATGTATGTCTGTGTGTATACACGTGTATATGTATATATGTGTACTAATATATGCAATGTGTACAGATTTAATTTGTTAACACTCTCTCTTTTCTCATACATACACACCATGCATGATCCATAATATGTATTGTCTCTCTTCTCTCATACATACACACTATGCATGATCCATAATATGTAGTCTGTCTTTCTCTCTCATACATACACACACTATGCATGATCCATAATATGTACTGATGTTACAATATTATGTACTATTTATGTATGTCTGTGTATAATATTATATGTGTGTATATATATATATTGCTACACATGAAAATTTAACACTCTCATAGACACACATATGTTTAAACCCATGCATGATTTATATTTTTGGGGTGTATGTGATACACCCACATACTCACACACGCACATAAATTTAAAATTATGATAATATAATGAAAGAATATTCTTTAGGGTCAATATATATTTTATTCTTTTTAGGTTTAGGTATATTCTTAGAAGGAATATTTGATTAGGGTTAATATATTTTATTCGGTTTAGGTATATTCTTAGGGTTTAAGAAGAAAGGCGGCAATGGTGGAATAGAGCGGATTGCCTATATAGATCTCTCTCTCAAAAAGGTGCAGCAATGCAGTAGGTTTGAAGGAGCATTCACATAGGTGAAATCTCTCTCTCTCACGCACACTCCTGTGTATATTTATTTATCTATATTTACATATACATTTATATGTGTGTGTATCTTAATAATAAAATTTATTTATCTATCTCTTACACACACACGCACACTCCTGTATATATATATATATGTGTGTGTGTGTTTGTTTATTGCATAATTTTATTTATTTGCTCACACACGCATACACACGATATACATATACACATATATATATACCTAATATACATATATACATACATTATATGTGTGTGTGTATCTGTTATACTTTTATTGATTTATTAATTTTATCTCTCGCACACACACGCACACTCCTGTATATACATATACATATACGTGTGTGTGTGTGTGTGTGTGTATCTGTATAATTTATTTATTTAACACACACATGATATACATATCCATATATGTGTGTGTGTGTGTGTGTGTGTGTGTTTGTATCTGTGTAATCTTATTGATTTTTCTATCTCTGGCACACACGCACATCCCGTATATACATGTACATATATATGTGTTGTTCATCTCTCGCACATTCCTTTATATACATATGCATATATATTTGTGTGTGCGCGAGATTAACCAAAGGGCGGCGAGATTAATCCCGTCACCTAGGCCCTTCACGTAGGTCATAAGCGGTGGATTAATCCGCCGCCCTTCATCCAGGCCCTCTATGCAGGTCATGGGTGGCGGGATTAATCCCGCACCCTTCACGCAGGCTATTTGGTTAGCCTCATGGGCGGCAGGATTAATCTCGTTGCCCATGAACTAACCAAAGAGCGGCATGATTAATCCCGCCGCCGATATATATGTGTGTGTGCGCATGATTTACGAGAGGGGGGCGGATTAATCCTGCCGCCCATATATATATGTGTGTGCGCATGATTTACGAGAGGGTGCAGGATTAATCCCGTCGACCCTCCGAGGAGGCGTTGTAAATGGTGGGAGGATTAATTCCCTTGTCTGGATAATCACTTTGTTTGTATTTCATTGCCGACTTGTACCAGCATGCTTGACTTTTTCATTTATCTCTTCACTGGCATGGAAGGGGTGGCGGGATTAATCCCGCCGACCCTCCGAGCAGGCGTGTAAATGGTGGGAGGATTAATTCCCTTCACCGGACATGGAAGGGGTGGCGAGATTAATCTCGCCACCCTTTATGTCTCAATGATTGTGGCGGGATTAATCCCGCCACCCTTCTATGTTTTATGAATTGGTGAACCAAATCAATCCCGACCACTTCTATCTGAGACAGAGAAGGATTACCGCACACCAATTTAGGGGACTGAGAAGGGTGGCGAGATTAATTCCACCATCCCTTCCATGGTAGGCGAGATTAATCCCGCCCACCCTTTCAGGAGGCATATAAGGGTGGCGAGATTAATCCCGCCACCCCTTCCATGTGAATATATATGTGTATTAGTATATATAAGTTACATATCTCATTGTATTTACTTCTATCATCTTATCATAATATTTTAAGTAAAAGCTAGCAAACTATGTGAAACTGTACAAAACTCACATTTGTGGTGATTATAAAACCAAATGTTATCAGTCTTTTGCACTAGCACAAATGTGAGCTTTGGATAATTAATCTCATCCACTTCTCTCTAAAACAAACAAGGGTGTATGTGAATTTATCAGTGTATTAATTTTGTATATTCGGGTTTATACAAGTATGTGTGCGTTTTTATATGAATTATATTCATATTATATTATTGTGCAAAAGGACGATTTGATCAAACAAGGAGATTCAGTCATTAATATGAGTCGTCGTCAAATTCTGGGTAAGAATTATATATAAAATCTGTTATACTCGGATATGTGCTTGAAGAACTAATCATTTTTGTATTCAGATGTGGAATTGAGGTGACATTAAAGACGAGAGCAGGAGAAGAGATGGGCAGGGGGATTCTGGAATCAACTTGGCCATATTTCAAAATAAATGGAAGCGCATTGGAGCAACCATGGTTGCTGTCAAACTAACCTCTGTCACATCCATGGACAAGCAAAACAATGGAAAGTAGATTGCTAGTCAAGCACCCGAAAGCAGGCTGCGAACCCAGATTGGACGATGCTCGACACATATGCCTTGTTCCATCCAATGTCACGTTCTCGGATCCAGAGGTCGCCAGTTACAACATTAATCTCGGTGGTTTTGTCGACTTGTGGATAATGACGTTCACGTGTTCACTAATGATGTTGACCGTGGAGTTCTTCTTCAACTCAACGAAAGCCCATCTATGGAGGGGATCCAATTAATGTCTACTTCGAAGATCTTCAGACTCATCGAGTAGGTGTATTCTCAGGAGATATTGCTTCACAATAGAAATCACAAGTGGAGCAATCGTCCCTCTTCACATTGAAGAAGAACAAGCGACATCATTAGGGAGATTGAGAGGGTGGCTCGGTCCAGGTTCTTTACAATCACGTTCAATTTGCTTAGGAATTTTAGAGCTGAAGAGTGTGCCAGAACATTAGAACAGCTGTAGTTGGGGATCACACATGTTAATTCGGATCGTAGAAAAAAATCATCTGTCGTTTTATCAGCTACACCTGTGGCATCCCATGCTGCAATAAGTCACAAGGAAATGATGTTGAATAATAGGATTTATGAGTGTAGGGTTAACTATTACAGCGTCAACCCAAATTTCAAATTACAAGCCACTCAACTAGGAACGTGTAATTGAGCTCATAAAGAAAATGAAGGACGACAATTCTTACACCGTTCCACATAATGCTATTTTGTGCCCACACTATGAAAGAAAAAAGGTGCTAAGAAAATGTGGGTGACAACACTAGAACAAATCACAAGATTCAGACGGAGAATAGAAAATCAATCAAGTACTACATTATTAATGGCCAGCACATAATAATACAGCCCAACGTCTTCCGATGAACACAATAAAGGAACGATGACAAACAATTTCTGAGCATACTCGTAGAAGCTGACAAAAAGATCAATGGTTTTAGCTAAGCTGAATCTCACAATTGAGCAGTACCATAAATTATCGGCGAAATGGGACGTTGTCGACACTAACCATTACAACAGCAAAAATATGGGAGAAGTTCAAACACACGCGATACATGTGGGAAACTCTTGGGCGACCACAAAGAGCTACTACAGAAAGACAATGTGCGGACTACCGGGTAAGTAAATTGTCTTGGTGGGATTTTCTCGTCGGTATATAATCTGTCTCTTTTTCAGAGAGTTGAAGAAATTGCAGCAGTTGATTTTGCCCAAGTGGGCGGGAAGGAAACATCCTTTTTGATGATGTTGATCTCTTGCCCGAGGATAAGATCTTTGCCAATGGTTCGAGATTATGGAACTGTTTGCAAAAGGAACACTGAAGAAAGAAGCAGATAAGTGAAGGGAGCCTCAGAGAAGTTTGCAAAGAAACCCAATAAGACGTCGAAGGCTAAGTTTGTTCAATCTACAAAGGATGTAGACAATGATTTCAAGCTCACATGGTTGAAACCTTTAAATGGAACAACGATGGAGGAGATGGAATCCTGACTGATTTAGTGATTGATGGCAAATTACAGATTAACAATAGCAGCCCCACCTCTCCTTTTCATGATGTCAAGGCAATGGAGTTAAAGACGGTCAGGCACTTCGAGGAGTGGTTGGGAATACACTGCCACAAATTGGGTTGGACCTCGGCCTCAACATACGAAGAGGTCAGTAAATATTTTGCATGTGACACACGATGATATATTTGTCCAATAGGTGAACCAATCGGAAGATTTGGGCAAGAATCTATTGCATGCCAACACCAAAAAGGAGAACATTGCGATGACGCCTTCTCTTATGGCAGTCCTTTAGCAACGAAAAACCGAGTTGAACTTTATAAAGGAGGATGCTACGAATCATGACAAGCCTTACAGATGTTTGTTGTCTGATTCGAAAAACTTTATGGGGTAACATCACTACTTACAAGAAAACCATTTCAATTGTTGTGATGGATATGCGGGGTGTCAAAAAATCCTTCGATAGATAGGGCACTAGAGGATTTGGTGGAGAAACTTAGCCGTGCAAGCATGTACAAAGAAAGTATTTATTATTGAATTCATGCTTGCACTCTTGACTGATACCTACGTTTTCAAGTATTTATTTCTTCATTTTGCTCATGTCACCGATACTTTTGCCTTCTTTTCGCCAAGAAGAATAAACATCATTGGACATGATTTTATATGAACAATGCTAATCCAAGTGCATTGATACGGTTGTTCACTTGGTTGTTAAGAATGCGCCAAACAATTTTAAACTTCCAAATGACTGGCCAGGCATCTGTTTGCACTCAAGGCTGAACCTCCATTTAATACATCGATAGTTGAGAGGGACGTATTCGGACAATGTACGTTATCCAAACATTACAAGTGCATGGAGCATCAACTTGATTAGGGGTCCTCACAGTGATGCATGGGTTTTTGACTATTGCACTAGGGGATCCGTCTTGAAGGAGTGTTACCTTCGGATACATGTGTTTGCCGTTGAAAAGGATAAGACCATGGTTGAGGACCTGAACAAGTGGATAGAGGTTCTCAACTGACTACCCAACAAACCCATACAGGAGTATTTGGGAAAGTTCCCTCCGAGAAGTGCGATAGCTCTGAAGAGGAATCTGGTTCAATGTCGGAGTCTGAGGACGACTTCAATCAGATATTAGACCGAAGTTATCTCGAGGAGTACAGAACATTCACATACTCCATTACCATGGAAACATCAACAGAAGATACGGAAGATCATGAACATCTAAGCGGCTAACCTTCTTGCCTCACTCAGAAGGTAAACGAAGAAGAATTGTTAAATTTAGAGTGACGAATAGTTGTAAATGAGTGTAACATAAGGCATTTTTGTATATTTCGTTTATATTTGTACAGAAAATAAATTCTCAAGGATTAAGAAGCTTTTAGTTCAAACATGGGTCACACATTAACAAGGTAAATAATATACCTTGATAATTATAAGGCCAGCTAACTATCATTTTGCAGATGTAATGAAACAGTTGAGAACATGGATTTTCAGCATTGCCATGAGGTAAGAGAGGGGTTTGGGAAAATTTCTTGTGCCACATGTCAAATGACAGAGTTCATGCAGGAAATGGATAATAATGCAGCTCAAAACATCCTTACCATGGGGACCACTTCAGTTTTTTTCACCATTTCTATTGCTTATTCCTAAATACTTTCTTTTACGCCTGCAATATCTGAATCTTGTAAGGATGATGTACAAGTAAATGATAAAGGGATAGGCAACAATATAGTGTCAACAGATAAATGTGAAAGGGACCAAACAAGTGAGTTCGAGGCAACGCTACCCTTGTTACCATGGTCATATTGTATTGTTGGATGTCAATGGTGTTCTGCTTCATCGACAAAGGCCCGAGGATAAAAAAAAGAAATCAAACAAGGAGATTTCATTCCTTGTCATGGTAAATTTCGATATGATATCATTTTTCGTTTGGGTTGGACCGTCTCTTTCAAAAGCTTAAGGAGATGGGTGCACTTGTGGGATTTGGTCATGCATGCAGATTCACAACTTGACACCACTACTATTTGCTTAAGAAACATTGTAGTGTTGCAAAGAGGTGATTCGTAAAGATTGGATTTTTGACTAGCGAATATGTTATAAACCTCTCGAATTTCACAATATAAGAAAGGAAAGCAAGCCATACTTTTCAAGAATGAAAGATTATTGGGCTTCAGGAGATCAATCAGTTAAGGATAATGAAGAACACACATATCTTACTCTTAAAAGGCTATGCTCAACCAAAACATTGCTTGTATCCATAATCACTTTCGACCCATATTTGATACCAATACCATGGATGAGCTAGTGAACTACTTGGATACATGCCTCAGAAAGAAGAATCTCAAAAACTTTTGTGAGCAATATCCACCATATAAACATTTCCTAACGCTTTTCTTTCTCGTGTTTTGAATTTTATAAAATGAAGGAGAGCAACCGGTGCTTTACAATATTATTTTAAGGAACGTCATTTTTTAGATAAGCCTTTATGCAACCTGGTCTTATCACAGCTTATGTATTAACAAGATGGCAACTTAACTGCATTATGAGAGTGTTAAGTGGTAACAACATCAAGATATTGACCAAAATGATTCGATTAATCGGAGATGATGATTTAACAAAATGAGGAGATTTCTCTATATAGTTAAAGAGAAAGTAAATTAACATGTTGATAAGGAAATGATTTCATTTAATTATGTTTGATAGTATTTTTAATTATTGTAAATTATTTTTACAACAAAGAATAATATAATATTCTAAGATATTTAGGAATATTCTTTACTAAGTTATTAGATTAATTTGTTAATTAATTAATATTTAAGGCTTAATTATATATTAATTAAATAATTAATTAATAATTAAAACTTAAGTATTAATTAGCAATTTATTTTATATTCATTTTCATATCATGCCCATTTTAGTTACAACGTGCATAAAAGGCCCTACGCATCGAAATTTAATTAGAACCTAGCCCTAGAGTTAAGTTAATCCTAAGACTTTAATTAAACTCAATAAAATCAATTAAGAATTTAATTAGAATTTAAATGGACACAAAAAGTGATGGAAGAGTTTATAAAAATAAGTTCTAACTTAACTTACAATTTTTTTAAATACTTAATAACAACTGATTAGACTATTTTTAAATACTCCATGTGTGCTAAACAGAGTGCTATATTTAATACGTAATAACTTCAAAATAACTAACAATGGTGATCAAAACTATAGCATATTACTTTTGATATTTTCTTTTAAGTCATCAGCGTGACCAAATCACTAGTTAGAATATAAAAGAAAAACTATTTATAGGTATAATATAATACATTATGTTTAGACAATTTATTTGTTTATATATGTTTTGACTTTGTCATTTATATAAATACAAAACTGGCTTTAATTATATTTTGATCTTCATTTATAAAATAATATTAAATTTTATTAAATACTATTGTCTTCTTAAAGTATATTATAACTTATATTTCACCAATATGAATCTTTCATAAAATTGATCTTTACTCACAAATTAAAAACATGTATCTAAAAAAATCTATACGTGATTTATTACCCACAAATTACAAACATGTATTTAAAAAAACTCTATTATATGATTTATTACCCACAAATTAAACGCATATATTTTTAAAACATCTACATATATATACTAATCGTATATATAAACAGAATACAAGATCTTACTTCACAAATACATATAAAATAAATAAATAAAAAAACTTAAACTAATTAATCATGATTAAGAAGGTTATTTTATTTGAGTTTAGACCCGAGGTTTATGCTTGTAACAAGCAATGTTAGAAATCAACTATAGAATATCACATGTGTACACATCCTAAACTGTGTGTTGTGTGTGTGTGTGTGTGTGTGTGGTGTGTGTGTGTGAGAGAGAGAGAGAGAGAGAGAGAGAGATGAACCTTTTTATATTTAAGAAAGTTCATTTCCTGTAAATCATCCAGTGCTTTTCTTCATCT
This sequence comes from Selaginella tamariscina, assembly GCA_003024785.1. NCBI lineage: Eukaryota > Viridiplantae > Streptophyta > Lycopodiopsida > Selaginellales > Selaginellaceae > Selaginella > Selaginella tamariscina. Next base: position 209,358 of record PUQB01000148.1, read on the forward strand.
TTATAACACAGAAACCTGTAAAGTCGGCACCTTTGGAACATTTGATAGTCCGAGATCTGCTTCTGAACTATAACCTTTCCAAAGAATTAGCCTTTATCGGAGGACCACAGCTTGAACTATTCTGTTTGATCACATTTCTCTAAACTATCTATAGTTCTTTTCGCTATCTTCATAATCCTTTTGGGCAAAGGTTGTTTGCATTGATATTCCTCTATTGCATCTGTTCCATAGGAAAGTCCAATGAAATTTCCATCACTATATTGAAGTTCCATGTGATTCATCAATGGATTGTAGTCTACTATGAAACTTTTGGCTCGATTTCCGGGTTTAGCAAGTAAAATGCAAATGATGCCGTTCGTTCTCACTGTAAAAATATATATGTAGCTAGACCATATATGCATTGTGTAATTTGTGTGTGTGTGTGTGTGTGTATAAACAGATATAAATAATGTGTGTGTGTAAACGTACCTTCCATGAGTCTTTGCGCCACACCTTCTTCATGCGATTCCGAAATTTGTTTTGATCTTCAAATAAGAGGGAATATAAAAGATTCCATATCTGCTCAACCGTTGTGACAGGTGTTTGTTGAGTCTTCATTGCATCCGCAAGTCGGCAAATAGCTAAGTATGCTAGTTCGCCATCCCCAGCTGCTCCAATATAAAATGGGGAGTCTTCATCCAATCGGAGAAACTTTGGGGTCTCGTGAGAGTTTCCGGTGTCAAAATCAACTGCTTTTACTGTCCGTTGCAATAACGCAGAAATATTCATTTTGAACAACGAATATAGCAGTTCCAAGGGCGACCTGTAAATGAAAAGTATATATAAATATACATGTGCGTGTATATTTAGTGTGTGAGTGTGTATATTGTTTAAACTGATACAAACTGCCTATAACGTCTTCCTGTACGAGTATATTGAAACATCCACACACACACACACACATATCCAGCAAGAAGCACAAACATGTACTGAAACATCCACACACACATATATACACATATACATATATATGTATATTGTTTATGGTAACTCGATGGGATGGAACTTCTTAAACTGATACGAACTGACTATAACGTCTTCCTGTACGAAATATATGCTGAAACATCCACACACACACACACACACACACATATTATACACATACATATATATGTATATTGTATATTGTTTATGGTACCTCGATGGGATGGAACTTCTTAAACTGATACGAACTGCCTATAACGTTCCTGTACGAAATATATGCTGAAACATCCACACACACACACATATATGTATATTGTATATTGTTTACGGTACCTTGATGGAATGGAACTTCTTAAACTGATACGAACTGCCTATAACGTCTTCCTGTACGAATATATGCTGAAACATCCACACACACACACACACACACACACACACACATATGTATATTGTATATTGTTTACGGTACCTTGATGGAATGGAACTTCTTTAAACTGATACGAAAACTGCCTATAACGTCTCCCTGTACGAATATATACTGAAACATTTACACACACATATATTCCGGAGAACTTAAACTCATAGCCTTTTAAGAGCTTCAAAATTATAAAGTTTTCCTGTACAAACATATACATATACTGAAACATCCACACGCGCGCGCGCGCAACACACACATCCAGCAGGAGGCAGACTGTGGTATATCGAAGAGGTTGTCTTATAACGTTTTCTGTACAGCACACACAGAGACACCGCACACACATATATATCCAATAAGTTGTTTACCAGTTGGCCAGGTAGAGATGGAAAATGGAAATTCCTTCAGAATTGCAAAAGGCCTGAATAAAGTTAATGCACAATTAAATCTCACACACACCTATCCTGTTGTATGTGATTCGGTACCTGGAACGGACAACCTCTTCAATTTCTTCATCTTTGCAGATCGGGATCAAAGATGGCATCCATATGACTTCAGCTTGGCAGTAGCCGCTGAAGCTGAGACGACATATCAAAAGTTTTTATGAGGCGTGTTCCTGTGAGAAAAAATAAAAATTTCTGTTTTCTTATGAATCGGAGGCAGATTTTCTGACCGGAATTCATGATCTTATGAGAGAAAACGAGATATTGAGATGGAAATGAGCTAAATACACCTGAAATCATCCGGCCTGAAATGTGGCGGCAACAATATAAAAACGGGATTTTTGAAGCAAAAATCGAGATTTTAAGCTGGAAAGAATAGTGTTTTGAGTAGTATCAGACCTGGTTTTCTATGCGTTTTTATGAATCAGAAGCTGAAAATGGAGACGAACTATATTATCTCGTGAAGAAAAAACAAGATTCTTACTGACCTGAGGCTGAAAAGAGGCCGCAATGACACCTGAAGCACATAGAGCGCGTCCAACAGTCCGTCTTCTGTTCCATCAGGATTCCCGATACCCTAGAAGCCCTAACCCTTTCTCTTGCTTAGTGTTATTAAATTTTAAGAATATTCTTAAAATTCATTCTCCTGGTAATCGAGCAATGAAGAAATTACCTTGTTTAATTGCAAAATTACTTCAAGGATAGGGCTATGTAGGTATATGCCAACGTGATTCACTACAGCAGTTAATACGTTGACAGCTCATTATGCTGGATGTTTAACTAATGATTGTACTTATTTATATTTTCATTTGATATGGTTTACCAAATCTGCCAGCTGTTTCCCTTTACGACGACACCTAGTAAAGTAAACACGCGTGTACGTGTACAGAACGTAAGGATCAAACAGTATCCGTTTGATGACAGTCTACAACAAACTATGGTACGTAATACAGAATGTAAATTCTCTCCCACAAAAATGAGATTAAGAGTAATATGTATGGATAAGACTTTGTTGCATTAAAGCTAAAGTTGGTTATAGTTAAGTAGGATTAATTAAGGAATCAGTAACATCGTGTGTGTAAATAAATCCCAGTATAGTTTTTTTACCACATATGTTGTTTTTATGTTGCACGCGCACGTGGTGCAGCACCTTCACAATGTATTAACAAAGTGGCTGACTCAAATGTTAAATATAAGGCTTAAAACAAACCTAGATAAAATATAATAGCTAGAGAAAACTCCACCAGACAACGATATACATGCATTTCACTTATATATCTTGTGAGGTAAAACTAGATACATCAAGTATGAAGCTTGTTCCTGACCTGACTGATGAGATTAGCCCGGTCACATACACACGAACGTGTACACGCGGGATGGTTAAATCTCAAAGGTGGCGTGGTAGTTCTAGTAGTAAGTTTCAATCTAATAAAGAGTAAATTAAATACATATAAATATTAAATACATTTTGAAGGTGTATATATTATACATACATAAAAATACATTTATATACAAACTTTACAAGAAACATATATATATGTTGTATTAAAATTTAAAACTAATGGTCGGGCCTATATACATACAATGGTAAGCTCAATGTATGATAATTATATAAAACATTGAATTTTATTATTTTATTACTTAATTTTTGAAATGTAATACGACATATATTATATATATATTTATTTATTTATATGTGTGTGTGTGTAAGTGTGTATCAAATTTGTACACATGTATTTTTGTATATATGTATTACATACTGGTCAAAATGTATCAAATAGATATACATTACATTTTTTATATAAATTAATATTAAATATTTCAGTACATTTATATACATATTAAATAAGGCACATATATATTACATCTATACATATCACAAACATACAAAATGTATACATGTTTATAAAACTGTTTCATAATAAAATAAGTCAACTAATTAATTAAGTTCTACTAACATTTATACTAAATTAACTATACAAAGAACATAATATATTATATGTATACATAGATATGATTTTTGTATATACATAATAAATATGTACATACATACATACATACATATACAATATATATAATTATATTATATATTAATATATATTATATTATATATATAAAGTTAAACATAATAGATATGTATTAATATAATCTATACATAAATATTATTTATACATTATATTACATAAGAGATGTACTTATTATGTAAATTTAAAATTGTCCATATTGAATTTACGTTTGCAAGATAAAAAAAAATTGAAAAATGGTTATCTTATTATTATTTGTTAAAATTGTTGAAACACTGTATTGCAATTTCAACAAGATACTTTTAATAAATAATCTCCTTTTATTAAGAGATTTAAAAAAAATTAAAATATAATTTTTTTTTCCCATTTAAAGTCTAAATTCTCAAGTGTTCATGATATTTCTGCTTAATTTTTAGTATTTATAATTTAATATTTTTAAATTTGATTTTTATTTAAATGTAATAGATATATACATAAAAGACTTTGAGGATTAATGCATACGATTTTACTCAGTTTTTTTTTAATTTATAAACAGTTTTTATATTTTTTTAATTTCTCTTGGTTTTTAGTGTTTATAATTGATTTTTTTTAATTAAAATTTAATAAATATGTACAAAAGACCTCTAGAATTAATTCATAATTTATACACAAGTTTTTATATATATTTATTTCTCTTGGTTTTAGTGTTTATTTATTTATTATTTTTTGATTTTCACTTAAAATATAATAAATGTATACGTAAAGACCCTTAGATTAATACATACGATTTTTACGCGTTTTTTATTTATACACAAGTTTTTACATGTTTATTTCTCTTGGTTTTAAATGTTTATAGATTTATTGATTATTACTTTATTATAATTTAAAATGAAGAGACGTGAAAATTTTATATACACGTAAAATCCTAAATCTAATTGATTTATTTGTTTTAAATCTAACAAAGTGTTATTTTGAAATTAAAAAAGAATGATTTATGCATCTATATATATTATTATAGTTCAATTATATATATAAATGTAAAACATCAATTCATATGGTTAAAATAATAAACATTTGTGAGGTTTCACATACAGCTTAATTAAAAGTTATAGTCTTCAAGGACAAACCCAAGGCCTCGGACATAATCTGAATAAATCCATAGATTGCTGTAAGCTCGTGCCCGTCCGCGGTCTGAAAACCATTCTGATTACTGGTTTCATGCCCTCCGTACGGACCGTAAGTCAGAAATTTACCGGTTATGTTATTGTACGTCACAAAGGAAATCTCCGTAATGGTAACCTCCGCTTGCGGTTCACTGCTGTACGGACCGTACTTACCTTTGGCATAGACAAAACGCTCGTATGGATATGCTACGTGAATCTGCAAGTTATCAACGTTAAACATATAAGTGTTAATTTATCATTTAAGCTCATTACAATAATCATTAATTACTTAATGTTGCAGGAACTACACTCGATTCAAAATCTTTAGTGCGAACTGAACTAACCTCAGTGAACTGTGTATTTGTACCATGGAAGTCCATCCAAACCATAGCGTTGTTCGCATTAAGATACTGTCCCTGAATACCATCGACAACCCAACCGGAATATAACCGGATTGCAGTTAAGCTTTAAAGGAATCACCATCGTTAAACCCCACACCTTGGTTAGCACCATACAGTGGGGAGAGAGTGCGCGCCTCCATACCAACCTGAAATAAAAATGTAACTTATAACACACACTCACACACGCACGCATGCACAGACATATCGATAAACATATGAACTTGTGTACCATTGTTGTTGCAAGAAGGAAGAGGGATTTAAAAATGCTTAGCGCCGAGGCCATTTTTAGATCTTCAGAAGTCACAGAGTATGATATATACACACCCACGCAGACAGACACACACACACACACACGTGCGTGTGTGATATGCTTTTCTACAGAGTTGGTGCTGCAAAGTCTGTGTACTGTTTACCAACAGCTTTAACTTTGGAGACATTCTAACAGAAAAATGTAATAATTTTGTAACAAATAAATAAAAATGTGAAATATCCAAGCTGGGATAATGTCCTCAGTTTTCACCCGATGTGATAAGCAAGTAATTATAATATTAAAGTTATTAATGTTTAATAATTCTTCATTTAAATTAATTTAACATATCACATAGTTGTACAATCTTCCCACATAGTGTATCTTGCTTTTGCCAGTTCCTACCAGTAAGTTGCAGGGATTCCACCAATATTGAATATAAAGTACTATTATTTAATAATTTATATAATATGTTATTATCATTATATATTTATTATTCACTTATATAACATGATAGAATGATTATAATATATTCAGAATATCGTTTAATGTAATGATATATCAAAATGTTTGCCGAACACTTATATAACAATTATTCTTATATGTAAAATAAAATTTGTTTATAGCAGTTTATAAATAATATTAACAATATTAGTATAAGATAATATATTAATATTATAAATATTTCATTTAATTGTATACCTTTTCTCCTTAGCATATTCTTTAGTATGTAATAACTATAATAACATACAAGTATAATTCAACAGTTAGATTTCTTAAGATTGTTTTAATTGGATGAGTTAAATTTTATTTAATTTTCATTATATAAAAAATAAATTATACTAAGAGTAGTTTATTTTTAAATAAGAAAGAGTGAATAAGTTGGATAATTTAAGTTTTTTTTTATGTTATACGTAAATATATTTTATATTAAATTATGTTTAAATTCTTATTATGAATATTTGTATTCCAAAATTAGTAATTATATAAGACCATAAATTTGAATCAAGTTATTTAAATAGTTCAAATTATGTGACATATGAAACTTGAGTTAATTTAATTGATTATTTTTATCTATTAAATGGCTTTGCTTTCTGATCCATATATACATATAATAAGGACAATAATTATAAAGAATATTCTTTAATTTACATGCCATGTATGCATTTAATAGCAAAGTCCTTAAAAAGTCGTGTTAGGGTTAGGAAAAGATGATGAAGGGCCATGTTCTTACCTACAATTGCAAGAGGGAAAAAGAAGTATACGCCCTCCAGAGATGGTTTCATAAGATCATGTTAGTCGGTGAGTCAGAATTCCTTTGTTTCCGACCAAACAATGTTCAATATACAAATTCTAGAGTGAGAGTTGTATATGCACCATCTGCACAAGGTGAAATTTCTGAAATCGCATTGGATTGGAAAAGAATAGATTGGGATGCTAAGCAGCAAACCCTGGGGAGGACCGTTCACCAACTGGTTACGTATGGATATCAAACATGTCAAACGCTTGCCTCGTAAGGTAGTACATATTCAGATTCAAGACCAAATCGAAATCAAGGTGAGAAGGTTAACCTCCAAAACAACTTGGTCGACGACAAACAGGAACAAGTTGAAGACCGAGTCGAACAGGTCAATCTTAAGGACCAAGTTGAACAGGTTAACCTTGAACAAGTTGAAGACCGAGTCGAGCAGGTCAACCTTGAGGCCAAGTTGAACAGGTTAACTTGAACAAGTTGAAGACCGAGTCGAGCAGGTCAACCTTGAGGACCAAGTTGAACAGGTTAACCTTGAACAAGTTGAAGACCGAGTCGAGCAGGTCAACCTTGAGGACCAAGTTGAACAGGTTAACCTTGAACAAGTTGAAGACCGAGTCGAGCAGGTCAACCTTGAGGACCAAGTTGAACAGGTTAACCTTGAACAAAGTTGAAGACCGAGTCGAGCAGGTCAACCTTGAGGACCAAGTTGAACAGGTTAACCTTGAACAAGTTGAAGACCGAGTCGAGCAGGTCAACCTTGAGGACCAGTTGAACAGGTTAACCTTGAAGAGAAAGCCACTCTTGATTTTAAAGAGGATCCAGTTAAGGTTGAAAGAGACTGTGGATTTTAAACAGAACCAAGTTGAGCTCGAGAAGAACCAGTTTGAAGGGGTTGAGCGGTCACGGTGGTCGACAATATTGAGAAATTGAAGGGCCATCAGAGGATCTCCTGGAATACTCAGACATGAGAGCAGCGAGGGTTCCAGCAGCTGGGAGGTGTGTTCAATGGATGATACTTCTTTTTCTGAGAGTGATGAGAGTGATGATATTGTTCTTCTGAGAGTGATGGAGGATGGAGTATTATTTTCTAATTAACCAGTACCACTGTTTCACATTATGTTTCCCGCGGTTTGTTAATAAAAATTTCAATTGTTTTAAACTATAAAAAGTACAGTGAATGATTACAGACATCAAATTATAACTTATATTTATTACAACAAGTATACATGTATATATAATATTCATTAGGGTGTTTGTAGACACACACATGCACCTACCTCAAACTAAAGTATTATGTATTTAACTAATGCAAGTCAGTTGTATATTACTCTTTTCTCTCTCTCACACACACACAGCCAGAAGAAGAATGGTACGTTTCCTGTAAAGCATGCACAGACGTGTGTGTGTGTATATATATATATATATTATATATTATATATATATATATATATATATATCATCATCCATTTACACCTTAGCTACGTGGCAATGCATCCTGGAAGTGGTTAATCCAAGTGTGTGTGTCCAGTTTTAATGGACAGGTTTGTTTGTAAACAGACGGAAACGGGATGAGTACTGACAATAGACTAGTTTTAAGCATGCTTAAGTAAACCTCTTCTTAACTAAAGGCAAGACACTCAAAAAAGGACTGTGACTGCCTGTTCTTTTGTTTATAGATAATATACATATGTAGAATACATAATATCGCACCTCATTCAGATTCGTCCCCGTCCATGCCAGCGATGTTGGTTTCTCCAGCGATAACGCTTTGAAAGTAATAATCGGGGAGTCCAATGAGGTCCAACGTTTTGTTGAACACTTTGTATGCAGCATCCAGGTCCATGGCTTGCTTTGCAACTTTCACTGGTGTACATGATGACGAAAAGTATGGAGCACTTGGATAGTTTAATGACCTTACTGCCCTACCATATTCCAATACTTGTGTATCCGTTGCACAAAACAGTACACTTCGAGCTCCTGAATTAAAATCCGTGTTGAATCCACGTAACAAGTTATACGCGCGTGAGCGTGTGTGTGTGAGAGAGAGAGTTTGCTGCGTTGAGCTCTTTTGTAAATTATTATATACGCATACCCATACGTATATATACTGCATACAAATGCAGGAAAGTGTATGTGTATGTGTGTCTGAAGTTATGAGAGAGAGAAAGAAAGAGAGAGGGAAGGAGAGAGAAGTCTCCGCTATTTCATTTCCTAAAGTATTTATTTACATCTCTATGTATTATGTATTTAACCAAATGCACGTTCTCAAGTTTTATAATATAAAATCCTCTCTCTCTCTCTCTCTCACACACCCACACACACACACACACACACACCAATCCGTTTACCTTCCAAAGGTGTGAAGAGGAAAAATGGAACGAGACGGTATCCTACCTGGAGCCACTTTGGAAGAGTTCGAGCCTACAGACAATAGTTTATCAATACTATTAAATAAAACAAACATATATACTATAACTTATAATTACCACATTGGTAATAACTTCGCCTGGATGTACGGAAATAATATCGACACATGCTTCTGCTGGCAACGTTCTATGAAGCACGCTGCTAAACAGCAACTGAAAAAAAAAAAAAAAAAAAAAAAAGATATACACATACACGTATACATATATCATACATATATTATATATATGTGTGTGTGTGTGTGTGTGTGTGTTATATGTACACACAAGCGTGTGTCGATATCTAAACACCCACACATACACACCTGAGTAAGTTTGCTGGAAGCATAAGCTGCGGTACTGCTGAAACCTTTCTTTCCTGGTGTCGTATTGAGATCTTCAAAGTCTATTGAACCAAGATAATGCATCTAAATAAACAAAATAATCAGTTCATTGATCATTTCATTTAATAAAATAAGGCTTTTATAATGTTTTTTATATTATTATCTTACGAACATCAGAGCTGACGTTGATGACACGTGAAGGTTTACTCCTCAGCAAGGACGGAAGAAGAAGCATTGTGAGCAGTGAAGGTGCCAAGTGATTAACTTGCATGTGTTCTTCCAGGTTATCTTCTGAAACCTTCTCGGGACCTATCCATGTATACATAAATAAATTTTACATACACATTACATTATGCATGCACTCCGTCATATATACAAACAAAAATAGATAAGAAAGAAAATCCTCAATGTTCTGTAGTACTTTTATGATACCTTATATATACATACATACCGGCCATGTGGAATATTCCCGCGTTGTTGACAAGAATATGAAGTGAACGATTCTGTGCTTCCCAGTGTTTGGCGAAACTGCGGACTGACTTGAAGGATGATAGATTAAGCTCCATTGCCTGGAAATAAATAAATCCATGAATAACAGTAATAACCGTCACTATCACAAACTATATATACTACTATATAATAATTATACATTTGATACAATAGTAAAGAATAACTATCCCTATACAGATTAAAAAACAAATACTACCTGTAAAATAAACAAATACATACACAAGCACAAGCACATATGATATATATATAAATAGATATCTATGTATCTCTCTCTATCACACACACACAGAGACAAGAGACCAGATACGAAATTTACATATATGCAGTAATATAACAACATAAATGGATTGAAATAGATAGAACACGACACGTAAACTATGTACTATGGATATAATATATAATTAAGATGATCTATGTTGAAATCACACACACACACACACACACACACAACATATAATCTAAACGATTACCTCCAAATCTAAGAGTGGTCCACCTATTTGATTCTGCTCCATTTGCCATTGCCTGATGAGTTCATTAGCAACTTTTGTATTTCGACATGCCAACACAACATGGGCTCCTGCTTTGGCTAGTTCCCTGTATGTAAAATTGTGTATGTTTCTTGCATATATATAGGTATACTTATACATATTGTGTGCGCTTGTGTATGTATGGCATTGTATGTATGTATATAACATACATACATATCTACTTTTGCTATGATGGATTATATCTATTTGCACCTTCGTTGGTGTATGTGTGCTTTCTGTATTTATAATCGTATAATGTATTCACATACCTTGCAGTATTGAGGCCGATGCCGCTAGTAGCACCAGTGACAATGCACGAAACTCCAGCGAGATTAGGAAGATCAGGACGAGTTGACAAGTGGCAGCTCCAGACACGCTGCGCAATTGTATCCATAAACACATGAAATAGACCACAGATCCACTCCCACCAGCTCAATCTCCCTATCTTCTTCTCCATCTCCGCAAAACCCCAGAAACCCTAAATACAAACCCTATAACTATTAATTTCATTTGAACAGAGCACTCTGTTCTTAGGGTTTTTTTAGAATGAACAATTTGTTGTTAAGCGTGATGAGCTTCAATCTACGGCGAGACGATGTCAATCCGACGGAGAGAATTCGTGGGATCATCGCAGGGACGTTTGTATTGCCGTCATTGCAAAGTATGCCCCTCTTGTTCTCTGCACACAGGAAGGTAATTTTAATTTATTAATTAAAGAATTATTTATATTTATTTACAGGTTTAAAATCTCAAATAGACGATCTAAACCGAGCTTTACCTGGTAAGTTATTGTCAATGAATTCTCTACCCTTTACCCTTAGCCCTTAATTTACATTTACCCTTTGTTGCTAACTGATTTATATAGACTATGAATGTTTTGGGATATCAAGGAAAGGCTCAAAGAACCCTTCAGATGAACACTGTACAATTTTTTTCGATCGAACTAAGGTTATAATGCAATGTATAGCAATAAAATCTCCTCTCTCTCTCTCTCTCTCTCTCACACACACACACACACACACACACACGAGCTCGTATTAATGTTATAAATCATAAAAAGAATCTAATGTTTTGGAAATATTTAAACTTCCAGGACACAGACAATATCTCTAATTGTAACTGTAATAATAATGTCATGTTAAATCAATATCATATATATAGTTTATTCTGTATGCAGCTTGAGCAAGTGGATGGTGGAACATTCTGGCTATCCGAATCTCCTTCCGTGGAGGCGAGCTTGTCCTGGGGAATATCCAAACCATGCATCGCAACATGGCTTATATCCTTCCTATCACTATTATCATATCATTACTTTGTTTTGAACTATATGTTTATAGGCACATTATGTTTAATTAAATTAACCATACAGAGCATAAAATGTAAAAATTATATATATGTTTAATAGTTTTCACTTAAATCTTTGATACACACTTCAACTAAGGGGAGTGCAACCACCAGGCTTTGTATTCCAAGTTGTAAACACACATTTAGACTGCAACAACAAGAGAGCACGTCGAAGGTCTGCCTTACTATTATGGCAACACATTACTTCTTTGCCTTCCACACTGCCTGTTATACTTTGTGGGTGTTTTGAAACTCTTAAGAGCTCTGCTCCTGGCCGTTTCCTTCTTGGAAGATCAAGGTACGTATTTATGCTCTCTCTCTCTCTCTCTCTCTCTCTCTCTCTCTCTCACACACACACACACACACACACACACACACACATATGCATATACATACGCATGTAGAGAGATATTTTCGGTATGCATGTTCACGATGTAGAGATAATTTTAAAAATTTTCTTCATGCATATGTACTCGTATTTGGCACTTGCAGAAAACAAAATTTATAATTATTATTATTCTCGATTATTTATTCTCCACTGAAATATTTTCATTAGAGAACATGGAATGGTGGGAGCCATGAGAGATGCTTGGGGGTGTGTTGGAAAACGTGGTGATAACTCACTTCTGTACACTTATCATGGATTTAAAGGTATGTGCGTGTGTGCGTGTGGGTATTGTTAACTTGTCTATGGAAAATAAATGTATACATAACACACACACGCACTTATAACTATTGTATTGTAATTATACGGTTGATGCAATATTGAACAACAGGAAAGAGTTATAGTTTTGGTGGAATCATTAAAGGTATTGCTAAGAGGATTCAGAAGGAACCAGGATATGCACGTGGACTGGGTACTATACCGAGGCAGAAGCTTGGCACCACACTTATGTGAAGTCGTGTGATCGATAATGTAGATGGAAGATATCCTTCAGACCACTATCCTGTATTTGCTGATTTCACACTGCCTCGAAATGTTCGAAGTGGGGGCGATCCAATGGTAATTAATTAATTAATTAAATAATTAAATATAATAGTTTGATATTCTCAACATTAAACATTATCTAGCTACATAAACTGTAATGCTTGTACTGAAGCTTTGTGGGATGTGCGGCTAAGTTCTTATTCTAATCGTTAAAGTAGCTTCATGTCTATTAAGCTATATACACACATTTTTCACATGGTTTTTAACTACATGTGGGAAAGTTAGAAAATATCAATTGAGTTGACAGTTTTATTTAAATTAAATTGTAATAAATAATGTGATTAATAATGTTAAACTCGTACGTAAAGATTCCTGCGACGTGCATTTCCGTATCAGTAGCACACAATCACCGCATTACACGTTTCACTAAGCTCTCAGAAAAATGCCATTCCTCAGCAACCATTGTACCAAGACGCATGCGCATTACCTACCAAAGGCTAAGTAAAAAGCCTTTAAAGTTTTTAAATTCATTTAAAAAACTTAAATATCCGTCCTCTCTCTGACCTCCTTGCGTGCGTAGCAATGCACACTACGTATGTTTATTTAGTTTTAAGCATGTTTTAAGTAAACTCAAAAAGGGGATAGTGACTTGTGGGCCTGTCTTGTGATAGAGAGGAAGAAAAGAGACTTCAATAATGCATATAGCTTCTCACAGCGCATTGATATATGAGTTAGTAAGAAGCATATATACATAAGACCTGGATTTAGCTATAGCTATGAAGAGAACAGTCAGTGTTTCCTCCTTAGTTCATCCCCCGAGGCATCCCACACTCAAACGAAGGAATCCATAATCCCCATTTTTCCCATGAGCTTGTTGGTTTGGGGATCGCTGCTGCATTGGAGAAATCCCATATAACTCCAAAGCCAGTTATATGTGTGACTAGAGCTTCCATCGGTGTTGCAGAACAGAAGAGGGAGAGCAATGCAACTCTTGTGCCGAGCTTTCTGAGGAAATGCTGCCTTTGCAAGAAAGACATTGCTAGTTCGGGTCGCGATATCTACATGTACAGGTACACATACACTCTGAGTGTGAGTGTTCATAAGTGTTTGTATATCATGTGTTAGGCAGTTTTTCTCTATGTACAGACAGTTTACCAGTTGTGCACGTGGATACAACTCGTTATCACTGTTTGTTATATAGCAAGAAATGGAAAGGCACATGCATTATGCAAAATGTAAATTGTAGAAATTGCAGCGGATCTTGTGTGGTGTGTGTGTGTGTGTGTGTGAGAGAGAGAGAGAGAGAGAGAGAACAATGTTAACTAAGTGGTTTATGCAGGGGCATTCAAGCTTTCTGCAGTGCAGAATGTCGACAACCAACAAATCTTTGAAGACGAGAAGATGGAGAGGAAAGGCAAATGCTTAGCAGTAACTAGGGCAAAGTCGCGGAGTAGTAACAGGCAGAGAACCACCAAAGTCACTGCTGCAGCAGCTTAAACAAGATTATATGAGTACTATTACATAAACGTTTTGTAAGTATTTATGAGTTTTAAGTATATCGAAATTTTGAAATACTTTCTGTTAATATCCCTAATTACAAAATATACTGTATGAATATAGAATATTCGATGAAGAATCTATGTATAATTAAGTATTGTAATTTGACGATTTACAATGGATTTTGAAATCATCTTGAGATTTCAACTCTTGCTGCTGCTTTACTTGGCAAAGCTCTTACTTGGGCAGGAATTGGCCTTCCAGTACCAGTACCACCACAACTGCTACAGGACATGCTCCCAGACCCACTACATGTATTACAGCCAACATCATTATCAGACCATCGAGTGCAGAAGCATGAAGTTTTTCCGTTCCATTACACTGAGGACACCGTGGTGTACTGCCCATCATGGTTCTTCTTTCCTCGTCTATCCAGTTCTTGAGCATTACAGCTCCTGCAATTGCCCCAATTCCCTGTGCCAACACTGTAGCTACTGGCGACATTCTAGATCTGCCTTGTATATATGGAATTTGTACAAAATTCTTTAGATGTTCGAGTAATTTGAGTTGCAGAGATCTCGACTTACTTGGTGGGGATTCTTATTATATCAAGTTCTCTCCTCTGTGCTGTAGGCTGTTCTCTGTTGACAGTTGAACACGAGAAAACTGCCGACACTTGTTCATGTGGTAAATACCTACGCGAGTCTAGATACGTGTATGTACAGCGACTGTGTTACGTAGACGCATCTCCTAGCCACCAGCTGAAAATATCTTATATCTTTCTAAAATTTAGGGTTTAACTTTGGTTAATTACTGGTGTGTGTGAAGCCTTTGTATTCACGTTAAACACAAAGCTAAACCGATACAAGAGAAAGAACGATTACGTACTGTATGTTTTGCGTCTAAAGGCGATCTTATCTTTTAAGTTAAAGTGATACGAATTAACATCCGTAATAGGATATGCAATATCAATATTTACAGAGGATAATGAGTTAAGCAAAACACACACACCTTAGAATTATATATATAACGATGTTAACTTTCATATCTATCATTGTTTAAAATCCATGAATTTCTCAATCACTGGATTGATTTATCCATGTATATATACGTTAACATTCAGTACATTTATATAATTTCTAATGATTATCTATACACAAAAACACACGCACACGCACACACCCGTGGCATTTGAATTTTCTCATCGCACACCCCTGAGAACGTTACTTATGGCTTTGAAACTTTCAAAACATCTATGATTTTAAATACATATAGCCCCAGTTGAATGAATGCACATACTGCACAATGGTTTCATCGTGGCTCATTCTCTTGTGCATTCTCACTATACACTCTTCTGCTCAAACTAATATTTTTCTTTCCAAAATCTGCAGTCGCATAAAGGACAGTGGCGCTATAAGTAGCATCTCCGGTGATGTTGTAGGCAGTCTTCAGATACTGCAGTCCCAATCTGGTGGCTTTCTACTAGAGGTGGAACTATACCAAGGTACAAAAGAAAACCAGACCTTGAGTGGCTGCCAGCTCCTCATCCGGTCTAGCCAAGATAACTTTTCGTGGTGGAACTCCCCGTGTATTTACTCATCAGAGAACACAACTCCATATGCAAACTGTACTTTAACTTTCATGCCTGGCGGAGATCTAATGCTTATAATGAATACCACGAATTGGCACTGGCAAACAGCTACTTCAAATGCGTCTTGCTTTGAGCTCACCAACGCACCAACCTCGTTGTTTATGGTAACAACGGTTCCACTCTTTTGGCAAAGCTTTGACGTCCCATCTTCTCCTACTGTGTGAAGAAATCTTACAAAGCACCCGCACCGACGTCAGCGTTAATACCCACACTACCAGCAGTGTTAGTTTAATTCTAAAACCGTGGTGCCTCTAGTGGGAATGTCTCTGTTGTTTTTTCTTTAAAATTGTTTATATGTTTATGACATTCATGTTTAACAAATGGAACACTCTATCAAAGTATGTGTGTGTGTGAGAGAGAAGAAAGTATGAAGGTACGTAACTTAACCATTAACCTAGGTAGAGAACTGTGATTCCCATAATGGAGAATCTCTGGGCGTTACACATGCACGAATTGTGATATTACAGAGCACAATCGTGCTTAAGAAGGACATATTTATCTACTGCAAATTTTGAAAAAGTAAATTCTCTGTTTTGTTTATATATTTTATATTCAGAATAATCTAATACTTTTTATAGTTTCAGTACAAATATCCTTCAATTTATAATTTTCTTACCTTCAGTGTTCATGTTGCAGCCTCTCGGTGTATGGTGCAGAAGTCCGGTTTATCAATCATCTAAGGGACCAAGCTTCCAGTTATGGTCTTCGTCGCTGATTGTGTAAAATAAAACATCCAACACACACCGGCACTTAACATATGTGTAATGTATATGTATATATATTTTATTCAAATATTTACACATGTACATGTCCATAAATACTATAACTACACATTGTTTGATGGGGCTTATTGAAAAATTGGCGGGAATTTGAAAATGCTTTGATATGTATGTGTCTAGGTGTGTGTATGTTCACACACACACACATATCCACTTGCATGAGCTGATTGAAAATCTTATGTTGCACGTAAATTATCAAGCCGCCCATATGCAATACTCTTCCAGAGCCTTTCTCTGGGGATGCTGAGAGTCATCCATTATTCTGTAAACAGTTTTATATCACACACACATTGTAATACGTGTGCGTGTATATGAAATATGTGTATGGTACAAATATATGTATACATGTGGGTATTTAGTTCATAGGTATACGATTAATAGGGGATGAAATTGTTGAGCATTGTGTATCTCTGTAGTCTATGCACCAGCTGAGCGTGTAGACAAGAACTCATTTTGTTCCACAAGAACACGATTACTGAAGTTTCTTTGATGGTGCTTGCTTTTGTCTCTCTTGTCCTCTTTTCATACCATCCACTTACATGTGTGTGTGTGTGAGTGAGAGAGAGAGAGAGAGAGGGAGGGAGAGAGAGGTGTCATATTTAGATTACTCAAATTTTGGTTCATCCCAGACATAGTCACAAAGGAACAGAAGTTCGTCTCATTCATTATTTTGTGAAGTGTGAGACACACACACATATAATTGGTATGTGTATGTAAATGCGTGTGTGGATATATATATGTATGCACGTAGGTGCGTATATGTTCAGACATATACGTGTTAGCAACAGATTAGAAGTCCGATGTTGCCACTGGATTGGTATCAAGTCACCCATATGCAATAGCTGGATTTCTTTCCAACATGTTGACCTTCTCCGGCAAAGATCATGGAAATTCCAGACAGCATAAGGATTTGATATTAATGCTGTTCGTAGCTTGTGCATATATAGCCTATCACCAGAATTTGATATTGTCAACGAGCCATTGTACAAGTGTGCACTTCACTGTTCTTCTTTGTGAAACCGAACATTACCCAATGGTTTCATGGCCTTCATCCAACGGACCAAGTTTCCATTCAGGATCCCGCTCGCGAATGGCATTCCCCTGTATCATTAAGAACTAAATACTCTAGTCACTGCCATTCATACCTCTGAGCAATCCACAAAGAAGTTAGAATAGCCACCCGAGTGTATGGAACCTGAGACAAATGATATATATATCTTAGAAACCACATGGGCATAAACCAATATGTTATATTCACTTGTGAGCAACGGATGACTCCTTGAGCGTGCTGACACAAAAGCTTGGGAACAACTTGTGTTTTGGTGGCTGCTTCCAATGCACGTATTGCAGACGGGTGACTTGGTACCAGCCCAGCAGCAACATCGGATCTCCAATCGATGGCACGCTGCATATTAACATACATACATGGTCGCAAGGAAGTAACTTACTTGGACGAGTCGAGTCGCTATTCCTTTGTGTCGATGCGAGGGATGAACCAACAGCTGAGTAATCCATAAGACAGTGCCTCACAAATGTTAACACGCATCGTTGAATTTATGGAGGGAAACAATGTACCTGTCAGCGGGCTGTATGCAGAAGGGCAAGAGACAGCCGTCGCCATAGCTCCTCGAGTACAGAGTACCGCGATCTCTTCCGGAACCGCTACCCTGTACTCCTCCCAAACATTAGTTCTGAGATGGAGATGCAGGCAACAATTCCAAATGAGATTGTCAGGCAGTGTGTATCTCTGTATTCAAGTGGGGGTTGGCAAAAGGGTTAGAATGAGCAACTCCCTATTCCACAAGAATATGCTCTTTGACGATGCTTGCTTTGTCTCTGTTGTCCTTGGCCCACGTAGGATGTGTATATATGTTATCAAATATTAACATATATTACAGAAGTCTGATGTTGCTGCTGGTTTGGTATCAAGTCATCCATATGCAATACGTGCACTTGAAACAGCCACCAACGCGTGTCTTCGCCCGGAGCTTCTTTCTCAGCATGCTAAAGGAATCATTTGCAGCTCTCATGTGAATATACACATACACATGTCTCATGCTCTTGAAAGCTTTGCTCCTTATGTAGTATATCTTGAACGTTCCATATATATGAGAGCAGTATTTTGTATTCAAGCAGTGTTCCACAACACAGCTTTCAAGGAGTATTTACACGCACAAAGAGAGAAAACTAAACTTTTATATATTGATCAGGTTCCTTATACTCATGACAAGGAGATAATTAGTTGCTCAATAAACACTTGTTTCCATGTGGACCATTCAGAGGTTTGACCTTTATATACATTTTATGTACACACACCTTAGATGCTTAACTAGAGATTAAGAAGGGATTAATCATAGCTTATTTTTTCAACTCAGGTTAACGCGATTCGTGATGGAGATCCTAACTGGAATCTTGATTCTAGTCACGAAACTATCGAAATTGTGTTCGATTTTGCAAACAACAATGATGATGGAATTGAAGGCTACGTAATAAAAAAAAACATCTCTGTCACTCACACAATGGACTCCTATGTATCAAACCTCCGCTTCAATATAAATGTTTATTTATTAGGGACTGCATTAGTGTGGAAAGCACTCTGGTAAAAAACACACACACGCATGTCTCCTAAAAATCATGTTGTATATATTTGTAATGCCACATATTACCACATCATAAATAATAGCATGTATGTCTTTATGCATATGTACATGTATGAAACATTATATTACAGTAACATAATATGTCATGTTGACTACTTTTAAAGAGTGATAAGTAATAGACATATGGTGCAGAAAAATCTACCTGTGTGAGATATAATATACAATGAAATTATGAAACAAGATGTAGTTACCACACCTTACAAGCCCTTGAAACTGTGTAGTTTTACCTCGAGAGTTTATTTGCAAATGGCAGAGAGAGATGCATATAGCACATACGATGCAACACATAAAACTGTGTTTAACAATTAATTCTCCTCGTAATCTCCTTAGTACTTTGTACACATATATATATCCATATAACCTTAAGTAGGCATACATAAGTAATCAATAATGTATAGTTAATTATCATTTACTAAGCATGTTTAAGTATAGTTGTATTGCCTTATCGATTTTCTGAGTGAATGCATTTAATATTAATGAGAGGGTGCATTTGCAAGTCCTCCCTTTTAAACTTCCTGGCTCATCCTTTTTAAACACCTATGGAAACACTAGAGTGGCGAGCATTGTAGACCTAAGTCAGGATGAATACAAGAACTCACTGTGGTGGATATATATCCCTTTGGATATTAACCATTCTTTCTTACTTTTATAACGCACACCGCCTATAAATGCACCATTACAAACATGCTGAAACATAAAAGAAAGGATCGTATTTCTGTCATAGTTGATCACTATATGAGGGTGTTGAACCGTCCATCACTCTAGCCTTAATGAAATATAAACAATCATAATCCTTCTTTTGTGATAAACATGCTTACAATTTTGGATTGTTACTAGAGTAGAACTTGTCAAGATACATGAACATTTAAGTTTATGATGAACTTGTATAATTTCGTGACTACGTTTGTTACGAATTCATATCAGTTTGCCATAAGTTCTTATGCTCTTTTTATGGTAAATTGTGGAACCTGAACTCTTCTAAGTTGCACGTTTTATAAATAGCTTATAACTGCTCTAGTTCATTCAATGTGATTAAATTCACACATTATTCTTCTTGTGTGTATATTTATCATTTTTTAATATTCAAATCCTCATTAAATGTTTTTTAAAAAGTCCAACCTTTATAGATGATTACAGTCAAATTATTTACACAGTCAAATTATTTACTTAAAGTTATCAAAATAAAAAATGTAATAAAAATTGCCTTGTTTTAATTTATAACATGAGAATAAATTGTTCTTCATTCTAAACAATTAATCATGTCATTTTTTTTAAACATAAAATATAAATAATATTTATATATTAAATATTATATAATTATTAATCCTCTAATTTGTTCAATGTTGCACATTACAATAACAAATATATTTTCAACTTTCACTTTAGATGCACATTAAGTTTAGATTTGTTTATATGACTTATAATTTTTGTTAAATTATATTATTTACCTTGACATTGAATTACTACATAACAAAAAACCTTACTCTTTTAATTGTTAAATTCAACTCGAACAAAGAAACACTTTCAATTCTCTTTTACCTCCTTAATTATATTAACTATTGATAAAGACTCAAATTCAAAACATCAATTAATTTTTTAAAATAAATAATATTTTTGTTTTAGTTATGATCAACTCGTGATCAATAATATTATAACTGTGAAATCTTAATTCTAACAATATAATAATTAAATTTGGTGTCTATGGTGGTGTAATAATTAAGTGGTATGCATTAGTTTGCAAGTTCATGGAGAATTTAATAAAATGTTAAGGAAAAAGAACATGAGAAAACTTGTTTGTCCAATCAAATTCATGCATCTAGGTGTCTTGATGGATGGATCCCCACTAAGGTACCAAAATATCAAGCCCACCAAAATGAAGTTGTACATCACAAGTTCCCAAGGCAGTAGCAAAGCTGAGATTAGCTTTACTAAGCACTAATTGCGATGGAAAATCATTATCTTAAATTAAGACTCTATATCTCGGTGGGTGGGTGTCTACTGAAATGATTTGCCTTTGTGGATTCCTGGACAAGCATCTTGCCAGATGAACACCAACTGTGTATCCAGAATGTGGAGGAGCTCCAATCTCTCACAAAGTAGCCAGTAGTGGCAGTAAGTACATGCTCCGTGGAGATGAGTTCAATCCGGATTTCCAACATATACAGCCTGCAGATTAAGCTGATTAACATTGAGTGTAATCTGTCTTCCTGAGAGAGAATACAATGCTGGGAATTCAACTCTGCTCCTCATTTTCATTCATGATCACCTCCTCAAAATGCTTCGACATTTAGTAAATATATGTGTGTGATAAGAATAAAGTAGATGAACAAAACACACTCTTGCACCTCCCTAGACATAAAACATTGAAGACACATTCATGTGCTTATCTTAATCTCTTATGTAGCTTCTCTCTCTCCCTCTCTCTATTTATTAAACAGGCAGGATTCTAGTGGTCACCATTTTGAAGAAAATGCACTTTTGCTCCTACAGACAAATGGAAACTCTCCACACACATGCACATGCTAAAACATTTGTGGACGAAATTATAATTAAACGAAAGAAGCAAGGACAGACATAGACACCGTGACATACACACATAAACGAGTGTGTGTTTAGAGCAGGAGAGCCTGGTACTCCCCTCGAGTCCTCAAATAGGCCTTGAGAGCCTGGTTCTCCTCTCGAGTCTCAAGTATAAGCTCGCAGCACAATCAGGAGAGCCGCACCATCCCTCTTCATACTCTCCTTCTCCTTGAACATCTCCTCCACCTCGATTCTCCTCTTGAAGTCCTCTATGCACAAATTCTCTATCAGCTTGTCTTTCTCCGCCACCTCGTACGTCAGCCGCTGGTTACAATCTTGTAACTCTTGGATGTTGGCCACATCTCCAACCTCACCTGCATTGATTGGGTCTGGGCATGCCACCAGCGGCATGTTTCAGAGCTCGAAGCTTGTCTTAACACTTCCTGCTGCACCAAACCAAGTTTATCAAACCACATATACACGCGTATGTAGACGCACACTATGTGTGTGGAGAGAGAGAGAGAGCATATGCTAAATACAAACGTTTTGATACGGGGCACAACATCAAACATAACATAAGAGAATTTATGTACAAGATACACACGTAGACACATCCAAGTAGAGAATATGTGCAGTGTCTATGTAGACACATATAAAGTACGTATATATGGATCTATGACACAGACAGAAACCCCCTCTCAATCTCACACACACACACACACAAATTCTAAAAAAAAATGAAAATACAATGCATACAGTATTTCCAGTGGCTAGATGAGGA
Organism: Selaginella tamariscina; assembly: GCA_003024785.1. Lineage (NCBI taxonomy): Eukaryota > Viridiplantae > Streptophyta > Lycopodiopsida > Selaginellales > Selaginellaceae > Selaginella > Selaginella tamariscina. The sequence goes on from PUQB01000148.1 coordinate 232,191, forward strand.
GAATTCTGACATCAGAAGTTGGAAGGTGGACAAGGGAGTTCTCCACCTGTTGGATCAAAAGTCCCTTAATTGAATACTCAAGAAAAGTCTAGCTAAAGACATACACACATAGACACACACTCACACATACAAAGATGATTGCCTACGTACCGTTTCAGCCGTCACACGATCGTTAATCGACGGAGCCGTGGCCTTGGTACAATTTACCTATTGAATCATGGCCACATTACTAGAAAAATATGTGGTGTTGGCTTGTATATGTGTATATATATATGCCTATGTATAATAGAGAGGTGTTATTTATGTTCTATAAACAAAAGAATATAGAACATAAATACTCACAATGGTCCAACTAGTTAAGTTTCCACCAATCCAAGGTTCATGTCTAATGACTGTCAAGTTTTAGAAATCACATGAAACGCTGGCTATTGGATAAACTAGTTCACACACACCCACGTGTGAAACTACAAATAGAAATACACATTGGGTTAAGTTTACTATAATTGAAGGCTTTTGTTGCGCAGCAATAGCAATTCCGGGAGTTCTCTCACCCTGTAGTGTCAAAAACTTCTTAATCACGTACACAACATAATTAAATAAAATATACATTATAAACTGACGTAAATTCCTAGTTGAATTCTATAGTTTAATATACTTTATAAGTTTACAGTTTGAGTATGTCATATATATGAATATTAATTTATAATAAAATATGTAAATATACATTAATTTATTCATATATATAACGAATTGAGTGAATAGAATTACTTAGTGAAGGGGAAAAAATTTAAGGAGAAAAACTGACTATCTGTTATATAGATCTGGTTATGTACTGAATGTATATAGATGTAACTTAGAAACTTACGTTTTTCTTTGTTCTCTTCATGTGATGAGCACAGTACTTCTGATTAGGCCGACCGCTGTTCTTTGTACACATGCCTTGATTTCCCTCCTGTTGATGTTGAACACCCTTATTGGGGTTGCCCATCGCATCCTGCATGATCCTTGGCTCCATTTCCGCCTTCCTCTTCTTGCTTGCGTCATGCTGAACACCCACATTGAGGCCGCCCATCGCATCCTGCATGATCATTAGCGGCATGTCTGCACCTGCTCTCCCCGGTCACACACGTTCCTCCTGAAGAACACATCCAGGGTTTGATTCTTCTTTCCTCTCCCGATCCTCATCGCAACTACACAAAACCAAGGACCTGGCAATATAATCGAGACCTAACGCTTACCGTGACCTAATTGCAATTACCCTTTTATTGTGACGTTTTGAGCGCGTGCAAAGCTGACATGGTTTGTGCGTGCGTGGACGCGTGGATGCTAGGTTTGAAAGAAAGGATAACATAATCTTTATTATAATATTTATATTCAATATGTAATATTGACTAATTAGTTTGCTGCCAATCATGAGCCACTATTCCTCCTCTCCTCGCACCTGGGTGGAGAGGAGCAAGAACCTTCTTTGTCTTCTTGTCGTGTCCTGCACCGACAGCGCATTATAGGGAGGAACAGGGGTTCACGCACGACAATATCATCCAAAAACCGAATCTGCCTGACGTGACTGATCCAGCAGGGAGCAGTTCACTTGCCCTAACAAACGACATGGAGAGCCCGTAGCTGGAAATCGAGAAGTTGGGTTTGGAAGAGCGAAGCAAGCAAACGAGTTTTATGCATTGCACGTCCAGCAAGGCCATGTTGCATGTTGCCAAGTGTGAGTGAATTTTCACCCATGACACTTCTCACACATAGGACCAACACCATCAAGGCCATGTTGTGGAACATGAGCGAATACGTTATGGCCATCACACTTGCCCCACACAAGTGTTGTAGAGGTCAAGAAATTTCTGTCCATTGCACCAATTGAGATACACACCCTATTGGAGGTTTCTTTTCCTCTTGCACATTGCTTGTTTACTAGGCAAGTTAGAAATTTACGTAGTAAACTTGGCTAGATGGCAATCCTTGGGTTACCTGTGGTACTCTTTAGGAATAAAAACTGCATAACAAATAAATAGAAGCATAACACTAATATTATGTAGAATAAATATTAACTAAATTGGTTTACATGGCAATAATTTAATATAATAATACATATTAATAATATATTTTAATATAGATTAATAATAACAAAAATAAATACATAAATTATTTATATATATAATCTTCTTTTTATTATATTATTTATTTAAATTAATATGTCAATTATTTATAAAGTTGTTATATTTATAACAAATATAAAGAATTTAAATTTGAGTATAAAAAATATAAATTGTATCTAAACCGTGTTGGTCTTAACAACTAGACTCAATCCCACCATTTCATTAATGTTTAAGGTCCTTTAGAAAAGAAGCAATTATTGCTTATTAAATTCTTATTTCAAATTTGGATATTTTATATCCAGCTTATTAATTAAGTCATCCTTACTGTAGTATTATTCTTATAATCATTTATCATCATCATAAAGCACAATAATATTAAGATACGACCTTGTTATCGACGTAAATTCTTTACTTCTTAACCAATTAACAATGTGAAATGCATATTAATAACTTGTTTCTCGCCTGGTTGAAGAAAAAAAAACCCATAGTGCACACTATATATCAAAATTGAGGTATTATATTTTAATATTGTTTTACTGCAATATTGAAAATCCTTAATCAAAAGTTTCTATTTACTATTGATGAGTGGTAAGAAAACTCATTTCTTACCAATTGAATATTCAAGGCAAAGTAATGCTTTATACATAATACTTCTGTACTACAACATTTCTCATATTATATATATCTATATATGTGTCTATTATATTATGTTCATATATACTATATATATCTTATAATATAATATGAGTATATATACCCATATTTATGTGTCATTATATACATATAATGTAAAAAAAATTTACAAGTACACAGAGAGACAAAACCCATAGCGTGTAACATTCATATACAATAATCTTATTATAATTTTACAAAATTGTGATAGTTTTTCATGATTTATGAATTAACATTTCCTCTTAAACATTTTGTATGCACCTATAGTTTTATATTTACACACTTTTGTAATTGATTCATACTTATATATATATATATATATATATATAAAATTCCACAATTAACCCTTTGGGTCAAGCTTATGTGATAAGAAAATGAAATTGTGTTTTATATCAAATTAATGAATTTGAATGAATATCCCATAAATAATAATAATTTCTCTAAATAAATTATTATTTAATTAATGCTTAATTTGAATGGAAGTTAATTTGATTAATTATTTAAATTAAATTAATAAATTTAAGTGAATTAAATGCATAAATTAATGAACTTAAATTAATATCCCGTTTAAATACACCTTTGGGTAAAATAATTTAATAATATACACTTACATATGAGGGAACCCCACAAAGAAATTACAAATAATCATCTATTGAATCTATTATAGTGCAAACTATTGAAAATTACATCCAACAACATTATTATAAAGAATTATCTAAGAGGTAACGAAAGTTCATAAGACTAGTTTATCCATATATAAAACATCTTAATGTGTTCTACGTGAAAGTAGAAATCACAATGGTAATGATGTTTCCAACTTGTAAGGAAGTCATGATCATCATATATAAATATTCAAGTCAAACTTTGCACCAAATTATTTTAAAAATAACAAGTCTACAAATATTTGTGTTACTTTTCATCTAGAGACTTTATAAATTCTATGCCACTGGGATTTCAAATATTCAAGTTAATGTTTAACAATTTACACTATCAAATTTTTAAAATGTAATGACATTTGAGCACCATTTTCTCATGATATTTATTTATTTACATGATGGAAAATTATTATTATTCATTGTAATTCCATATTCATGACTTAAGCAACCCATTCAAATGCCATGTAAGTTTGTATAAGAAGGTGGATGATGAGGGTTGTTTAGGTCCAATTGCCTTTAGCATTATATGGGTAGAAATAGTGAAAATTAAACTTGATTTTGCTAAAATCTTATTAAAGTCATGCCCACCATAATCATAAGCAATTGAGAGAAAGTATATAATGCCTTTGTTATTGCTTCTATCTTTCTGTTTAATGTGGTTTTGACATTCTATAGCTATTGACATTCTTTTCAATATGTTAAACATATGTAAAATAATGTATTACTTTGCTTTCATTTATTTATTAATTAATATTAAATAGTAATAAATAAAATTTTAAACTTTTTTTTTCTTATTAATCTGGTAAATTTGATTAATTTACAATTATAACTTTTAACAAATGTTTAGTATTTATTCATTTTAATATAATGCAATATATTAAGGATGTAAATCAATTAAATTATTTAAATGTTAATTCTACTTTAAATTTTATTTAACATCAGAATAATAGAATATATTAATGATATTCTATTTAGGTTTTCAATGTATGTATATTAGACTATGCTTTTATTGAATAGTCTAACTTAGAATCAATTTTAGTTGATATCTATTTTTATTACAAATTGTGCCAAAATTGCTATCATTTAAATATTTATTTTGTATTTCATATATGCATGTGAATAATATATTTAAACATGTGTTTATATATATTTATTAATTAGCATGATCAACACATTTCTTAAAGTTTAGATTTGCTCACAAACAAAAAGGTTGAAAAATGGATAGAGAAGGTTAAAAATGATATTCGAGTTTTTTTTGTTATAATTTTTATATAATGAAATTTGATAAACTATGTATAATCATAGGTACAAAGGAATGACAATCGACTAATTATGTTTACTTATTTAAAAAGGAAACCACTTGTTATAAGTGATGGTTAACTTAATGATTTTGTTTTACTTGCGTTATTTTAACCCTAGTATCGCTCTAACATGCACATTGACTAACTTAGAGGCGATAAGATCCAATGAGTGATAAGATTTTTTGATCACACGATTATTCAACTATATTTATGTATAGCTATATAATTTTTTTCAAATGAAGTATGCATACCAGAGTAAAATGATATATAAGTTATGTAACTCTTTCCAAATAAAAGATCAATGTGTATGTGGGAGTAACATAAAGCAAACAAAGTATCTATTGCCTTTGCTATTGAAATGACTTGGTAGTCCTCTAATTTGTTCAATGTTACACGTTAGAGCAACAAATATATTTCAACTTTCACTTTGGATGCACATTGAAATTAGATTTGTTGTGTATGACTTACAATTTTTGTTAAATTATGCTATTTACCTTCAACATTGAATTACTAAATAACAAAAATTTTACACTTTTAATTGCTAGATTCAATTCGAACAAAGAAAGACTTTCAAGTCCCTTTTACCTCCTTAATTATATTAACTATTAACAAAGACTCAAATTTAAACATCACAATTCTTAATGCATTTTAATTAATTAATTTTTAAAAATGAATAATATATTTTTGTTTAGTTACGATCAATTCTGATGTAACAATATGTTTATCAATAAATATTATAACTATGAAGTCTTAATTATAACTATATAGATAATTAAATTTGATGTTTATGGTGGTGTAATATTTAGGTAGTTTGCATTAGTTTGCAAGTCCATGGAGAATTTATAAAATGTTAAGGAAAAAGAACATGAGAAAGGACTACAGTGCATCTACTTATTTGTCCAGGTGTGTTCATGGATGGTCACCACTAAGGCACTGAAATATCAAGCTCACCAAAATGGAGTTGTACATTAGTATGTTTCTTCCTTCCCCAGTTCCCAAGGCAGTAGCAAAGTTGAATTAGCTTTACTAGGCACCAATTGCAATTGTGCATACTAAAAATATGAATATGATGCATCAATAAGTTGATGGTCTTTATTTCCAAATGCTTGCAAGGCTATAGAGAGAACAGATGATTGTAAAGGTTTTTTTGTCTCTGCTTGTTATGACAGTGGATGTAGCTAAGTTGTCTTAACAAATTGAGAGATTTGAACCTCTAAGCAAGCACCTGATCTATAATTATCAATATTCAATTGTTTAGAAGCACCTAACAAGGGGAAGGACAAAGTACAAGTTGGTTGTTGGCCAATTGAAGGTCTATGTGATTGATACTTTCTAGGGAGGGCGTCACAATCACTACCGATTGCCCTCATTTCCTACTAGGTTGGTATTTGGAGAACCACGGTGAAACGTTATTGCAAGGGAAGTTGAAACATGTTAAGGCCTCTATTCACTACCGGTCTTACCATGGTTCCCAATCACAATTAGAATGTAGTATTCTAATATAGTACATGTGTATGTATGTGGATGTAAGTGTGTATTATTATGGTTTATCAACACCAGCACAACTCCATCTAGTATACAAGTCAGCTAGTCAACAATTTATTCTTGTTAACTTTCATATATAGACACACACACGCGCACACCTATGTATGTGCATGTGTACAGCATTTGTTCATTCACAAACCCACTGTCATTCAAATGTGTTGTATTTTATATATTCTACTGTTTTTAGTTTCTTAATTTTCATGATTTGGATATATATATACATACATATATATATACTTTGTACATTTTTTAATATTGTCTAGCAGTCATCTCTGGGAATGGAAAAATCATTATCTTAAGTTAAGACTCTATCTCTCGGTGGGCGTGTGTGTGTGTGCTTACTGAATGATTTGCCTTTGTGGATTCCTGGACAAGCATCTTGCCAGATGAACACCAACAGTGTATCCAACATGTGGAGGAGCTCTAATCTCTCACAAAGTAGCCAGTCGTGGCAGTAAGTACATGCTCCGTGGAGATGAGTTCACCAAGTTTCGGATTTGGGTCAATTCGGATTTCCAACATATACAGCCTGCAGATTAAGCGTGTAATCAGCTGTTTATGCCCGCCCAAATGCATGTCTTCCCCATAGAATACAATGGGAATTCGCATTTTCATTCATTGGGCAATTGAAATCACATGTGGACAAGCTGTACCGATCGCCTCCTCAGAATGCACCATAACCCTAAAATGACATTCAGTAAATCTATGTGCGTGTGAAATAAGAATAAAGTGATGAACAAAACACACTCTCTCTCCCTCTCTATTTTACTAAATATTATTACTTCGGAAATACACACACAAATGCGATTCCTACAGACAAATGGAATGAAGTAAGCTTAATAACTCTCTCCACGCTTGCGCACATGCCAAAACATTTGCGGATGAAATTATTATCAATTAAACGAAAGAAGCAAGGACAGACATAGACACCGTGACATACACACACATAGATGAGTGTGTATTTAGAGAAAATGTTTAGAGCATGAGATCTCGAGTCCTCAAATAATCCTTGAGAGCCTGGTTCTGCTCTCGAGTCCTTAAGTTTAAGTCTTGCAGCTCAATCACATCCCTCTTCATACTCTCCATCTCCTTGAACATCTCCTCCACCTGGATTCTCCTCTTGAAGTCCTCTATGCACAGATTCTCTATCAGCTTGTCTTTCTCCGCCACCTCATACGTCAGCCGCTGGTTACAATCTCGTAACTCTTGGATGTTGGCCGCATCTCCAACCTCAGCTGCATTGATTGGGTCTGGGCACGCCACCAGCTGCATGTTGTAAGAGCTTGAAGCTTGTCTTAACACTTCTGCTACACCAAACCAAGTTTATCAAACCACATATACACGCGTATGTAGACACACACTATGTGTGCGGAGAGAGAGAGCATATGCTAAATACAAACGTTTTGATACGGGGCACAACATCAAACATAACATAAGAGAATTTATGTACAAGATACACACGTAGACACATCCAAGTGGAGAATATATACAGTGTTTATGTACACACATATAAAGTACATATATATTGATCTATGACACAGACAGAAACCCCCTCTCAATCTCACACACACACATTCTTAAAAAAAATTAAAAATACATTAGGAGAATTCTGGACATCAGTTACTGAGGCCGAAGTTGGAAGGCGGACAAGGGAGTCCTCCACCTGTTAGATCAAAAGTCCCTTAATTGAATACTCAAAAAAAGTCTAGCTAAAGACATACACACGCGGACACACACTCACACATACAAAGATGATTGCCTACGTACCGTCACATGATCATTAATCAACGGAGCCGTGGCCTTGGTACAATTTACCTGTTGAATCATGGCTACATTACTAGAAAAATATGTGGTGTTGGCTTGTATATGTGTATATATATATGCCTATGTATAATAGAGGGGTGTTATTTATGTTCTATAAACAAAAGAATATAGAACATAAATACTCACAATGGTCCAACTAGTTAAGTTTCCACCAATCCAAGGTTCATGTGTAATGACTGTTAAGTTTTAGAAACATTCTCAATACCGTCGCATGAAACTCTGGCTGTTGGATAAACTAGTTCGCACACACCCACGTGTGAAATTACAAATAGAAATACACATTGGGTAGTATACATAAATAAGTTTACCATAATTGGAAGTTTTTGTTGCGCAGCAATAGCAATTCCACCGGGAGTTCTATCACCCTGTAATGTCAAAAACTTAAGCACGTATAGAACATAATTATACATTATAAACTGACGTAAATTCCTAGTTGAATTTTATAATTTAATATACTTTATAAGTTTTGGAGTATGTTATATATATGAATATTAATTATAATAAAATATGTAAATATACATTAATTTATTCATATATATAACGAATTGAGTGAATAAAATTACTTAGTGAAGGGAAAAAAAATTAAGAGGAAAAACTGACTATCTGTTATATAGATCTGGTTATGTACTGAATGTATATAGATGTAACTTAGAAACTTACGTTTTTCTTCATTCTCTTCATGTGATGAGCACAGTACTTCTGATTAGGCCGACCATTGTTCTTTGTACACATGCCTTGATTTCCCTCCTGTTGATGTTGAACACCCTTGTTGGGGCTGCCCATCGCATCCTGCATGATCCTTGGCTCCATTTTCGCCTTCCTCTTCTTGCTTGCATCATGCTGAACACCCACATTGGGGCCGTCCATCGCATCCTGCATGATCATTAGCGGCATGTCCTGCACCTGCTTTCCCTGGTCACACACGTTCCTCCTGAAGAACACATTCGGGGTTTGATTCTTCTTTCCTCCCCGATCCTCATCGCAACTACACAAAACCAAGGACCTGGCAATATAATCGAGACCTAACACTTACCGTGACCTAATTGCAATTACCCTTTTTTGAGCACATGGCATTGACGCGTGCAAAGTTGACATGGTTTGCGCGTGCGTGAACGCGTGGATGCTAGGTTTGAGAGAAAGGATAACATAATCTTTATTATAATATTTATATTCAATCTGTAATATTGACTAAATAGTTTAAAGAATGTACTAAGACCTTGCACCCATCATGAGCCGCTATTCCTCCTCTCCTCGCGCTTGGGTGGACAGGAGCAAGAACCTTTTTTGTCTTCTTGTCGTGTCCTGCACCGACAGCGCATTACAGGGAGGAACAGGGGTTCCACGCACGACAATATCATCCAAAAACCGAATTTGCTCGACGTGACTGATCCAACAGCGAGCAGTTCACTTGCCCCAATGAATGATGTGGAGAGCCCTTCGCTGGAAATGGAGAAGTTAGGTTTGGAAGAGCGAAGCAAGCAAACAAGTTTTATGCGTTGCACGTCCAGCTGTTGCGTGTTGTCAAGTGTGAGCGAATTTTCACCCATGACACTTCTCACACATAGGAGCAACACCATCAAGGCCGTGTTGTGGAATGTGATTCAATATGTTATGGCCATCACACTTGCCTGACACAAGTGTTGTAGAGGGTCCAGAAATTTCTGTCCATTGCACTTCTCACACCAACATGACTTATAGGCGAATTGAGATACACACCCTATTGGAGGTTTCTTTTCCTCTTGCACATTGCTTGTTTACTAGGCAAATTAGAAATTTATGTAGTAAACTTGGCTAGATGGCAATCCTTGGGTTACCTGTGGTGCTCTTTATGAATGAAAACTGCATAACTAATAGAGCTCATTACACAAGCATAACACTAATATTATGTAGAATAAATATTAACTAAATTGGTTTACATGGGCAATAGTTTATATATACTAATAATTAACAATAATATACATATTAATAATATATTTTAATATAAATTAATAATAAAAAATAAATATATAGGTTATTTATGTATAATAATCTTCTTTTTATTATATTATTATTAAATTAATATTTCAATTGACTTACAAAGCTGTTATATTTATAAATATAAAGAATTTAGATTTGAGTATAAAAAATATAAATTGTATCTAAACCATGCTGATCCTTAACAACTAGACTCAATCCCATGATTTCATTAATGTTTAAGGTTCTTTAGAAAAGAAGCAATTATTACTTATTAAATTCTTATTTCAAATTTGGATATTTTATATCCAGCTTATCAATTAAGTCATTCTTACTCTCGTATTATTCTTATAATCACTTATCATTATCGTAAAGCACAATAATATTAAGATACGACATTGCTATGGACGCAAATTCTTTACTTCCGCCCACAATCAGGACCATGACCATGCTGACTAGCAAATTGGCCTTGGCCCCTCATATGGCATGAGGACTTGTTAACAAATTAACAATGTGAAATGCATATCGATAACTTGTTTCTTGCCTGGTTGAAGAAAAAGAACCCATAATGCACACTATATATTCAAAATTGAGATTATTATATATTTAATATTGTTTTACTGCAATATTGAAAATCCGTAGTCAAAAGCTTCTATTTACTATTGATGAGTGACAAAAAAACTCATTTCTTACTAGTTAAATATTTAAGGAATAATGAGTTACTGATCTTTGAGCTAGCCACTTAATGAAGTAGAAATTGGCTCCTCTTACGAGAGAAGTAGCTTCAATTATCTCTACTTTTAAAGAGAACTAAGCCCTTTTTTTAATAACCACTCAAGTTCTAACGGTTGTAACTTGTATTATAGATAAGTATAACATTCTTTTTTGGAGAAGAAAAATTATAATGGGTACAAAGTGACTTGTTAAGGAATCACTTTCATATTTAATTTAAACATTAAAAAACTCTTTGAAGTTCGGCACTTCAATCATAAGAATGCACATTTTTTTGTTTTGAGGTGCAGTTTTTAAAAAGCTCTAAGGTAAGTGCACTTGCCTGATTTATTAAAACGGGAGACCTTATTGAATAATGCATCAATATCTTAATAAGTGTGACTAATCATAAAGAAACTAAGAGTGATTGTCTTAAACATGTTTGGTGCAACAACCATTGACAAGTATGTTAACACATATCTACAAAAGGCAAAGTAATCGTGATCATAAAAAAAGTTAACCTCCACTTAAATGATTTATTTATTTTTGTTTTCGCTTGCACAATTGTCTATTTGTAAAAGCAAATGATATGGCAACTTGTTTTATGATGGTGACAATTGTCACTATTTGGCTAAATTCCTCAATACCATCTTTTATTTGTGCAGGATGCTAGCAATGCCTCTCATATTCCCATGTAGCCTCAAGTGAGAATGTATTCATGAGGGCATTGTGTAACAACTGAAGGTGTTGTTTCTTCACTTTAAGATCACCCATAGGAGATGTCTTTGTGTGCACTTCAGGGTTTTTAAAACACATAGCAAGTGATCCAATAATGAAGTTAGAGTTGTTGGACTAGTGAGAGAAGTGTTTATATGATTTACAATTGTGCCCATGTATTAGCACCCTGGTTAATGATACTGGAAGCTTGAGGACATTTTCAAGGCACTTCGATGTTGCATTTAACTTTGAATACTTGTCATTGAATGATCCATTAAAGAAAGATATTTTGTCGACATTGACATGTAAAGCATGTGATGTGCATAATACTAGAAGCAGCAAGTTTGTTGAGCAATCATGTAGTTCTCCATCTTTGTTTGAATGGCAACAATTTCCACCAATCTATTTACACATGCCTCTTGATTTTTAAGTGACGTACAAGTGTCACACTAGATAAGTTGGAGTGCTATAAATTGCCACATCTTGAACTAAGTTTCCATATATTATTAAAGGTTGCACTATAGAATTTTGAAGCTTCATCAAATCGAGACACTTGTCACATGTTCACACAACTTAAATTAAGTGTAAATTGATGGTAAAAAATTTAGATTTTTTTTGGTATGACATTTATGAGGCATCTTATTTGCATTTGCTTTTACAAAGTTCTTTAGTATTTCCATTGCTGCCATAATGTGAAAGTGGGTCTTGACCATGCCAGTGTTCCCATGGACTGAGGTGTGCGCATCGTCTAACTAGCCACTCATCCCTACAACAGTAAAATGTGGTCTTAAGGACGCTATACATCTTGTACCAAGCTTTGAAGCAGATTGCAACCTTGTTGAAAACATTGATGTGCACCGATGACTCGTCTCTATGGCCACCCATTAATGCACCTAGTTAGTGCAACATATACAAACTCGTGTTTTATTTTTTGGGGTGAGCTTGTAATAGTCATGCATGCATTGGGTAATTTCATCTATGTTTGCCATCTGACAACACTTTGTTTGCAATAGTTAGTAGTGTAAATGCTGGCAATGCTTGGCAAAGATGTGGGATTCATTTTCACTCTCTTACCGCAAGTTGTTAAGGTGGATCTGCAGCTCATGAATCTTCTTTTTTGTATTATACTCCCAACACAAGGAAGTTCATCAAATATGTGTAGCTTGTCACTGTCATGACCCGATACAAGATGCAAGATACAGGATACGGGTTACAGGATATGCCTATAAGATATACCTATAGGATATGCCTGCAGGATATTTCTACAGGATATACCTATAGGATACTCCTACAGGATATGCCTATAAGATATACTACAGGATATGCCTAGAGGATAAGGGTCACTATTTTTAGCTCATGACCAGATTAGACTCATGACCAGATTAGCTTGGAGTTGTGAGTATAAAAGCTCCGACCTAATTGTTGTACAATCAGTTACTATTAACACTAGTCTTTCTACGATCAATCTTGCTTGTCTTTTCTTGTCTTGTCTTGCTCCTTGCCTCCTACTCTTGTCTTGTTCCTGGTTCTAATTCCTGTCATGCTCCTTGTCCTGCTTCTGAGTCAAGCTTCCTTATTCTCAGAATCCTGCTCACTTCTTGTTTGGATCGTGGCTTGACAGTTTGATAGTAACTGCTTTCATAGCTTTCCGATTTTAGCTACTTTTTTTTCCTTGATTCTTCTCCTTCGTTTTCCTCCTTTTTTCTTTCATAGATCATGGCCGATTTTGAGCAATTTCAACGCGAGCACCAAATATTACTTCATGAGCTGGCCACTTTGCGCCAAGTGGTCACAGATCTGCAAGGTTCCACCAATGCGGCGCATGCAACTGCTGATGCATCCTCCAAGGCTTGCGCAAGCTCTCTCTCAAGCATCCGTGGTTTCCTCTCCATCGAACACTTCTTCGGAGCCAAATCAGCATGCTGGAAAAGTTCAATGGCAATCGTGCCGATTTCCAAGGGTTCCTGAATTAGATCAGGCTTTTGATCCGCATGCAACCACGCCTACTCGACTGATGCACAAAAGGTTGGCCTTTTGGCATCCCTACTAGTTGGATCTCCACGGGCTTGGGTTGCCCCTTTGCTGGAGCGTGACGACCCATTGATGGAAGACTTTGAAGGTTTCGTGGCTGCCTTTGAAGCTTGCTTTGGAGATCCGATAAGTACCGTTCCGCATGCACGAAGTTACGAAAGCTCACACAAGGATTCGACCAGCTTCCGTTATGCATCCGAATTTCAGCAACTTTGCACGAACATTCCATGGGACGAGACTGCATTGATTGAACACTTCCGTTTTGGGTTGAGGATGACTGTGAAGGACCTTCTCCTTACTTACCGATGCCCAAACATTAGCGGAGATCATGCAACAGCCGTTCGTGCGACAACCGCTTGTTCGAGCGTCGTCAGGAAAAATCCGTTAGCAGTTCCTGCAAACCAATCCTGCAGCTGTGGTACATACTCCTGCACACCTTCTGAGTAGTTCCTATGGAGGTTGAGAAATACAAGCGTGGCTCACTTTCGTTCTGAGAAGCAACGTCGCCGTGAGAATTTGTATTGTGGTGAAGCAGGACACAAGGAAGTTCAAAGAATTGAAGTGAAGTTGAAGTTCAATCGGAAAACTTCAATGTTCACTTCGTCTAGGAGCCACGAAGTTGGACGTAGGTGCAGGCTCCATTGGTGCTGCTCATACCATTCATCACTCAAGTTTCCTGTACACATTCATCTCAATAATCGAGAGCTCAAGGAGTTTGCCCTGTTAGACACTGGTGCAAATGCATGCTTCATGGATGACACTTTTGCAACTCAACATGGCATTCTGGTGAAGTTGAAGCGTGCAGTTCCTGTAGAGGTGGCCGATGGTCTGATTGCTTCTGGTGCAGTTACCCATGCTACCAAACCTCTCTCTTGCAGTCATGGCATTCAACTGTTCATTTCCTTCAACTTGATCAAGACTCGGTCGACTCCCATCATTTTGGGTGCCATGGTTCGTTGTTAAATCCTCAGATCGACTGGAGGTCTAGGACGCTCACGTTTTCCTCTCCGACAACCAGGATCAATCCTGTACCTTCCTGTGTGCAGGATACATCCTTAGTGTCTGAGGCAGTACAAGCTACAGGATTGACCGTGCCTGTTCCTGTATCAGTGTTGAAGACTCCTCCTCGACAGGATTCACCTCATGTCAGTTCCTCAGCACATCCGCAGGCTCTCTCCACTCCTGTAAGTTTCGGATTCCTGTACAGGGTTCTTCCAATCCTGTATCAGTGTCGAAGGTTCCTCCTCAACAGATCCACCTCCTATTGGTTCGTCAGCACACTCACAGGCTCTCCTCACTCCTGTGCATCCACGGACTTCTGTACAGGATTCTTCCAATCCTGTACACTTGTCAACATCCACACATGTTTCTCCCAATCCTGCCTCTTTTCATTACTCTTCTTCTGTTCCACCCCCAAGATCCTTCCTCTTTTTCAATCAAGCTCCCTCCTTCTCCTCTCCGAGTTCTTACCACTACCATGCATGAACTTGCCACTGATCCTGCTCCTTTTCATTTTTTGCCTTCCAAGTAACTCCTACGTCCTCTTTACCTTTTGTATCTGACTCCCCTGTTTTTCAATCTCCTTCTCCTGTTCCTTCTTCTTCTCCTCCTTCTTCCCTGCCATCCAAGTATCACTCCTTTCAGAACGTTTTTGACAAGCACAAGGCTGCAGTTCTTCCTGTTCACAGGTCCTACGACTGTCCTATCGATCTTGTGGAAGGAAAGACTCCACCATTCGGACCGATTTATGCACTGTCACCTACAGAATTGGAGGTTCTTCGTCAGTACATCGAGGAAAACTTGGCATCCGGCTTCATTCGTCACTCAAAGTCCCCTGCAGGAGCACCTATCTTCTTTGTCAAGAAGAAAGATGGAGTTTACGTTTGGTTGTGGACTACAGTTTGAATCAAGTCACCATTCGGAACGGTACCCGTTGCCATTGATCCCGGAACTTCTCGATCGGCTGCAAGGAGCAAAGGTGTTCACGAAGATCGACTTACGAGGGGCTTACAATCTTGTACGGATTCGTCCAATGAGTGGAAGACTGCCTTTCGTACAAGGTATGGACACTTCGAGTACACGGTGATGCCTTTCGGACTTACCAATGCCCCAGCCTGTTAACACATGGTGAACGACATCTTTCGTGACTTCTTGGACCAGTTTGTGGTAATCTACCTCGATGACATTTTGATTTTCTCCAAGGACCAGGCGGCTCATGACAAGCATGTACGACTAGTCCTACAGAGGCTTCGCGAGCATGGCCTTATATGCGAAGTTGGAGAAGTGTTTCTTCGACAGGGATACTGTGGAGTTCTTGGGCTACATCGTCTCTCCTGCTGGCGTTTCCATGGACATGCACAAGGTGAAGACCATCGGGAGTGGGAGAGGCCCAAGTCTGTACGAGACACAATGTTTCCTTGGCTTTGCAAACTTCTACAGGCGTTTCATACAGGACTTCTCCAAGCGTGTACTTCCACTCACGGAACTCACCAAGCGCACAGAGTGTTCTCTTGGTCCGACAAGGCGGAACATGCATTCACAACACTCAAGGACGCCTTCACGACAGCTCCGATTTTAGCACATCCTGATCCTTCTCGTCCTTTCTTCGTTGAAGCAGATGCCTCGGATTTTGCAGTAGGATCTGTTCTATCACAAGTTGGAGAAGACAAGTTGCTTCATCCTGTAGCTTTTCACTCTCGTAAGTTCCTTTCGGCAGATCAATTACGAGATTCATGACAAGGAACTCAAGGCCATTGTGGATTCGTTCGAGGAGTGGCGGCATTTCCTGGAAGGTGCTGCGCATCCTGTACAAGTTCTTACGGATCACAAGAACCTGAGTATTTTCAAACGGCTCGAGTTCTCAGTCGGACAGGCTAGGTGGGCGGAGTTCCTATCACGTTTTGATTTCGTCATCATCTACAGGCCTGGTTTTCAAATGGCAAGGCGGATGCATTGTCTAGGCGCTCTTACCTTGCACCGACCCGGGCGATCCTGCATATGACTGTCAAAAGCAAGTGTTGTTGGGTCCTGATCGACTTCGGCTTGCAGCACTACAAGTTCATCAGGCTCCAACAGATTCCACACTCCTACAGGACATCCATTTGCAGTTGGCTACAGACGACTTGGCAAGGAATGTGTTTTCACACATTAGTCCTGACATTGCAAGTTCCTCTTCCTCCAGTTCCCGTAGACTACAAGTTGTTTCCATACAGGACGGACTCCTGTACTGGGAAGGTCTCATGTACGTTCTGTTGGTGTTTGCAGGACTCGTGTGGTACAGGATTGTCATGATACCCCGGCTATAGGACATTTTGGTGTGGCCAAGACAGTTGAGTTGGTGACTCGCAACTATTGGTGGCCTGGGTTGCGAGGTTTTGTGGACAAGTTTGTACGTTGTGACACTTACAATAGGTCGAAGATGCCTCATCATGCACCCTTTGGTCTTCTTTGTTCTCTTCTTATTCCTTTTGCTCGTTGGAGATTCATTTTATGGATTTCCTCACAGATCTTCCTTCTTCTCGTGGATTTGATGCAGTTCTTGTGGTGGTTGACGTTTCACCAAACAGCTCATTTCCTACCATGTCACAAGACTGCTACAGGCCAGACAACCGTTAGTTGGTGATCCGCGTATTTCAACACTATGGTCTTCCTTGAGAGCATTGTTTCTAATCAAGACCCATAATTCATGTCCAAGTTTTGGCGAGAACTTCTCTGGAGTCTACAGGTTAAAGCGGACCTTTCTTCAAGGATACCATCCACAAACTGATGGGCAGTCAGAATGCACGATTCAACCTTGGAGCAATATCTTCGCTGCTTCATCAGTTACCAACAGGACAACTGGTTGGACCTTCTTCCAATGGCAGAGTTTGCCTACAACAACTCCGTTCACGCATCTATAGGCCAGACACCTTTCTTTGCTCTTACAGGCTACCATCCACGTTTTGACTTTGTCCTCCTGCTTCTTCTTCTTCCGCTCCTGCAGTACAGGATCGTCTCCAGCATCTTCGTCAGGTACATGAGGATCTCCGGGTTCATCTTCAGCAGGCACAGGAACGGTACAAGCGTCATGCTGATGCTCATCGTCAATCGGCACCTGCATACAAGATTGGTGATCTCGTGTGGCTTCTTCGTCGGCATATTGCACCAACAGGCCTTCTTCTAAGTTGGATTTTCAACGATTGGGCCCTTACAGGATTGCGGCTGAGGTCAATCCTGTAGCTTTCCGACTCGAGTTACCATTACGGTGAAACTTCATCGTGTTTCACACCTCTTTGTTGGAGCCGTATCATCCTTCTTCTCTTCCTGGTCGTGCTTCTTCTCCTCCCTCCTGTGGTCATTGATGGTGAACCTGAGTACGAAGTTGCAGCCATCCTTGATTCTCGTCTTCATCGCCGCCAACTTAATACTTGGTGGATTGGAAAGGTTATTTGCCTACCGATCGCACTTGGGAACCTGCATCCAACTTACTCCATGCTTCTTCCAAAGTTGCTGCTTTCCATCGGCGTTATCCTGCTAAACAGGTCCAAGACTCGTGGAACTCGTCCTTAGGAGGAGGTGCTGTCACGACCCGATACAGGATGCAGGATACAGGATGGGTTACAGGATATGCTATAGGATATACCTACAGATATGCCTATAGATATTCTTACAGGATATACCTACAGGATATGCCTATAGGATATACCTATAGGATATGCCTAGAGGATATTCCTATAGGATATTCCTATAGGATTGCGTATAGGATATTCCTACATGATATACCTACAGGATATTCCTATAGGATATGCCTATAGGATATACTACATGATATGCCTAGAGGATAAGGGTCACTATTTTTAGCTCATGACCAAATTAGACTCATGACCAAATTAAATTGGAGTTGTGAGTATAAAAGCTCCAATTTAATTGTTGTACAATTATCAACACTAGTCTTTATACGATCAATCTTGTCTTGTCTTGTCTTGCTCCTTGCCTCTTGCTCTTGTTTTGTTCCTGGTTCCTAGTTCCTGTCCTACTCCTTGTCCTACTTCTGAGTCAAGCTTTCTTGTTCTCGAAATCCTGCTCACTTCTTTGTTCCTAGATCATGGCTTGACAACATTTGCAGATCTCAAAGAGTTGTTGACGACTCCTCAGTTTTGGCGTACCCAGATTATACCCATTCTTTCATCTTGCATGTAAATGCTTCTGACATCGACTCGGGGGTGTATTGATGCAGGAGAGTATGAGTGTTCCTAGCCAACGACATCCTATTGCGTACATTAGCCGTACATTACAGCAGCAGAGGTGAATTACTCCATGATAGAAAAGGAGTGTCTAGCATCAGTTTGGGGTTTTGAGAAGCTCCATGCCTACTTGCATGGTTCACGGACGTTGTTGGAAGGCGATCATGCAGCAGTCACTTCATTGTTGAAGCGGAAGAATTTGATTGATCGTACTGCTCGGTGGGCCTTAAAACTTCAAATTTACAACTTTGAAGTTGTTCATCGCCCAGGAAGTTCCATGGCTGATGCTGATGCTCTTTCTCAGGCTCCTCTTCCACCTTCTCTCTCTTCTGTTGCCCCAGAGGAACCAGTTGTTCCAACTTTAGTGGACTTTTTGGACGAAGATTCCATACCATCAGCAGTTGTTGTGCTTGACGTTTAGTGTTCGCAAAATGCAAAGTTAGATTTGCCGTCTTTGGATAAGGTTCGAGAAGCTCAAAAGGCTGAGCCGTGGATTCAAAGGCTTCATGATGGGTTTGAGAATTCTGCATCACTTGCTGATGACTTGCCTTTCAGGCATTTACATTCGCAGTATCGCCTTCAGGATGACCTTCTTTATTTTATGGGGACTAATCCAGATGATCCTTTACAATTGGTGGTGCCTTCAGTCTTCATTCCACGCTTCCTCCATGCTTACCATGACTCTCCTATTCTTGGTGGGTACATGGGACATCGTCAGGTGATGGAGAAGCTGCACAGATCTTTCTATTGGCCGGAGTTGCGAAGAGATGTGATTGGTATGTGTGTAGCTGTGTGTGGTGCCAAGCTCACAATACTCCCCCGTATGCTTTAGAAGGACAGTTGGAGCCAATTGCAGTTTCTCGTCCGTTTGAGTTGGTGGCATTTGATTTGATGGGACCTTTTCTGCAGTTAACTACTGGCAACGAGTACGTTATTATTGCTTCTGATTATCTAACTCGTTGAGTAGAAGTTGGTGCTCTTGCTAGTGCGACTGCTTTTGCTGTTGATCAGTTTCTCCTTAATCGGGTCATGTTTCAGCATTCTTGTCCGGAGCGAATTCTCTCGGATAATGGTCTGCATTTATGGCTGAGACATTTCATTTTTGACATCTTGACTAGGGATACGCCACACTTTCACAAGTGCTTATCATCTTTAGACAGATGGTTTAATGGAACGGCTCGTCAGAACCTTCAAGGGGATGATCGCGAAGTATGTGAACTTTCAACATTCGGATTGGGATGGTTATTTGCCGTCTCTCCGATATGCTTATGTCACTGAAGTTCAAAGTTCTATTGGTACTTCCCCATATAAGCTCTTGTATGGTCATGACCCGGTGTTGCCAACGGAGTTGGGTTTACCTTCTCAACTACCATGAGCTGCTGATGTTAGGTCGTGGGATCAGTATCTGACGAGCATTCTTCCATTGGTTCGTGCGGAGTCAGCAGAACACTTGGGCCGCATACAAGTAGGACAATAACAACGCTACAACTCGCATTCCATCGTTGATGAACTAGTGTTGGTTTGTTTTTCCAAGCTTACGATACATGGTTTAGCTAAGAGTTTCCTTCCTCAATGGAAAGGACCGTATCAAGTGCTACGGCAAGTAGGGCCACAGGTTTATGAGGTTCGACACGACATTCAACCGATCCTCCGGAGATTGTACATGTGCAATGGTTGAAGCATTTTGTGCAACAAGAATAAGTTGTGCCGCCTACAAATCCACCAGTGCCTCCTCCTGATGTTCCTCCAGATCCGGGCCGTCTACAAGAGAACCCTAACCAACTTACACCCTTCCGAGAGGAGGGGATGATGTAAGATCCATGTGTACGGCTGCATGTGCACATACCATTATCACATTTCTATATTCCAAGTTCTCACAGTATAAATATTTTATAATGTAAATCTATAAATTTACTAAATGTAAATAAATATTGTAATTTAATAAATGTAGAAAGATAAAAGATGTAAAATTAAATATATACAAAATAAACAAATTAAATTGAATAATATGGTAACATTTAATGTATATAAGTATATTTATAAGCACACGAATTTAGAAATTGGATGCAGTCATCCAAGCTCAAACGTAAAATGTATTAAACCCTATACCGATTATGTATATAATGGTAGGAGTTATGATAATAGTAGTTTTATGAAAGAAAAGAGAAGTTACTCCTAGTATTATGTAGAAAGTATGCTTACAAACAATATTTATAGTCATAATATAATGAAGAGAGGGAGAAATAGATAATGTGTAAGTTAATGTATGCTTGAGTATATATATACAAATATGCTAAATATAGACCGTAAACACAAATGAAGTTCTAAATTCTAAACCCTATTAAAGACAATTATACAAATTAAACCAAAAATGACTTCAAACATAATCATTAATGAAGTGTTTAATAAGCTAAATATAGTATCTAGTTTAGGGTTAGGGCTAGGGTTCTAAACCCTAAACCTACCTATGTAAATGTTCTTAATCGCTTTAGTTATCAACTTATCAATAACACTAAACAAATTGAATTGGTGTATTCATATTATATATGAATGATTATTTTATGCATAACTATATATATCTTATATATATTTGTGTGAAATGTAGGTGTTATTTTTTGCCCAAACATGTGTACTATTTAATTATTTATTCTTTTAATGAAAATGTGTATAACTAAACATAAAAATGAGTAAAACTTCATTTGAAATTGTTATTAATATTGTGCCAACAAAGCTTCCAATGACTATTGTAAGAACATATGTACACACTTGAACACACACTAACATACACATTAATATTCATCTCCAGAAGTGATTATATAACTTTGCTTGTAAAAAAACTTTGAACTTATTAATATGTACTATTGTGTATGTGTATACTTGGGTTATTGTGATGTAGATTTTTTATATATTAAATTATACATTTAAATATATTTATCATACATTTATTATATTATTTATAAATTATATATTTAAATATATTTATCTTTATACATTTACATTATTTACATTTACACATACACATTTCTCATACAGTTACATTTATCACATATCACATATATATTTATGGGATTGTGTTGATTAGGGTTAGGGCTTTGTGACAACTACGGTGGCAGTAGCGAGTGGCAAGGCATGAGGTGCTAAGGCTAATTGAGGAGGCTAGGCATGGCAGCAAAATCTACACAACCATGGTGACAATCAAGTATGTATATGTGTGTAAATGTATATTGTGTTATGTATGCATGTGAATATAGTATAAATGTATCGTATGCATACAGTGTCATTTTTAATATACACAAATGGCAAATCTCTTTCTATTGAATTTAAATGTATGTGTATTTGCATTATGTATGTATGTGTGTACATCTTGGATTTTGCATATTATATACAGAAATGAAATCCTTGTTACTGTTTTGTATGACCTTACTTTAACAAACATATAGATACATATAATACATATCTTTATATATACAACACTTATTCTAAAAATGAGCTAATGGGTTTATGCTTAATGGGTTAGTTTTTCTTGCATTTTACATATTTATACATATAATTGAGAGTTTAGCAATATATATTTATAAACATGAATATGTTCATGGATTATATATGTATAGAGTATGTGTTTACAGTTTTGTTTAGGATATGCAAACTATATAGATTTGGCTGTGAGTATTTACATTGTTATGTATGTATATGTTTATAATTGACATAATATCTTAATTGATTCATTCATAATGGTATAAATGTATTATATGTATACACACTCTTAGTATATACAACATATAGTATTTCTATTGTAAGAAATGTATATACGTTGATTTATTTAATATACATAAATCGGTCTTAGTATATTTAAGGAATCTTTAGTAATATTAAATATTCATATAGAATCTAGAATATTCCTAAAAATTTTGTACCTTATTGCCCTCTATGGCCTACCCTTCCAAACCTCATACAAGATATATCTCGCCAAAAGTTCACAAGGGCAATAAGGCTTTGGCAAGCTAAATCCTGCCTATGGTCTCAAAGGCTAAGATGAATTGGGTGAGATTAATCCCACCAAATTCATCATACTCTCCACTGTAGACAACATGCTTTATCTTGCTAAAGCTTTATTGCCCTCACGAGCATTCATGGGATTTATTTTGTCACAACCTTGTTGCTTTACAAAGCCTTAGCATTATGAGTGGCAAACATAAAATTTTGAACAACATAAATAGTAAAACTAAAAATATATAAACATGTAATGTGCTTGTTTAAGACATTTTTAATATCTAATAAATATTAAGATAAGTCACTTACAAATTTATATTTTTTCATCACTTTCTTATAACATACAAACTATGAATTGAAAATTGAAAAGTTTTCATTATCTTCTAGTAAAATAACAGGCTTTCCTATCAAGATAAATAATATATTTATATGATTGATTCATGAATATATAGGTGTATATATGACACTTTTGTTTTGAAAACAAAAATTTGTGCAACAAAGTTATTTATAGAACTACATATAAATAATTTTACCATGATTTTTTAATTCTTTAAATTATTTCATGAATATACTTCCGTATTTATAAATCAACACAAACAATTTTGTTCATCTTAATAGAAACGTGTGTTGTAACAATAGAAAAAGAGATAACTAAATAAGTTGAAAGACTAAGAAATGCTATATCAAAAAAATAAAATGACTATACAAACAGGAAGATTATAGATTATTATCACTTACACTATATACATATTTGTAACTAATGTGATTTTTGACTTGCATCCCTCTGTATATTTGATCTTATAATATTTTAACTATTAATTTTACATGAAAATTATTAAATGTAAAGTGCATGTTATATATATATTCATGAAGATTGAAAATGAAGCTCTCTTTAAATTAAAGCATAACATATATTTTTACATATTTATTAACATATTTTACTTCAATATTGTTCATTGAGCTTATTATTAATGTTGTAATATACTTGTTGTAAGGTGGTTCATTAATAGCGATATCTAGGTGTATTAATATATATATAATTCAAAACATGATTCGCATAACACAAGAATAAATATAGAATATGGGTGGAATTAGCTATAATCTTTTTATAAATGACTCATAGAATAAAATACGAGTTTTGTCATGTGTGATATATTTAATTCTTAAATTTATGAGAACATTGGTCAATGATCAAAAGTCGCTATCACATTTTGATGGCCATAGATCTTATGAAAAACATTATAATGTTGAATATATATAAGATCTCTTACAAATTTTGTACTATAAATAAAAGAGGTCAAGAATTTTTTTTACTAACAATCTACACTTATATAAAATTGATTTACATTCATATAAAGTTGTATAACATTAATTTATACTTATTTAAAGTTGTTAAACAAAAGAATAAGTGTTTGGTATTGGTAGGCCTTCAAATAACAGTGTTATCTTTCATAACATATCAAACATTTTATTCAAGAATTTAAAAATTTACATTACATTTTAACTTTTCTAACTACAACACTTACATGTTATTTAAAAATGATTATTGAAATGGATTATGATGCATTCAAAAACCTACATCAATCTATTAAAATACCCCCTACTTGATATATGATGAATGAATTAAAAGGGCACTCAAAAGTCTTAATGAAAATTTAATTAATGCAAAGGTTGTAAGAAGTTAATAGGTAATGAGCTCAGTCATGAACCTACTCCTACATACTCTATCTTATTTATGTGATAGAACCCCCCGTACTGATGTTACAATATTATGTACTATGTATGTATGTCTGTATATAATATGTGTATGTATATATGTGTATTGATTCCATACCCATATCTTTCGGGTCAACCTAAAAGGAGCCTTGGCCGTACACATGGCTTAAGAAATAAAGTTTTTAACTTCCTCGATTTAGGTTTTTCTTTCTCTTTTTTATACAAGTTTTTTAATGACATACCATAAGCAACCTTGTAATAAAATTGCATTGTTTCAATTTACAACACAAAGGAGAAATATTCCTCAGAATTTATCTTCATTCTAAATAATTAATCATGTCATTTTTTCTAAACATAAAATATAAATAATTATTATATATTAAATGTTACATAATTATTAATAAATGCTAAATAAATAATACAAATTATTAATTATTATTAATTAAATTATAAGAGTCCTATTTTGGTTTGAGGGTGCTTGAGAGTACCCTTCCTCTTAATGTTAATAAGTTGTTATTATACGTATATTATTTAAAGACATTATATATACATCTATACACAATTAAGAGATGTATGTTTTACTTATTCTTTCTCTCACACGTGTAATGTTTTTTTTATGCCCTGTAGTTCTTTATTGGTGTCATCCTTAGGGGAACCTTATTAAAAGACTACCTGGTTGAAGCAAAATGTATGTGTTATCCTCTCACACATGGTGTTATAAATATTAACACATGCATGAACACACAAGTTATGGCATTGTTTGAGAAGAATAATGTGAATATATATGTCTAGGATGACAAGCTCGTTATAAAGGTAGAGAAGAGTGGAAGTGACAATGTGTTTAAGACATATAGGTCCATGAACAAAATGCATACATCAACAATAGTTCCTTTGCTTTATAAAGCATAGATTTCAACAACTACAATATAACTTGATATTGTATACATCTTATGCCTTTATTATGTATATATTACATACACAAATTATCACAAAATGTACATATTAATACATATTGAAGTCAAAGTGTATATAGAAAGTATTTTATATATTTATTATAATTTTTAAAACTTGTTATAACATTCTTTAAACATTAACTATTACTAAGACTAATCATATAAGATATATATATATATATATATAAATATATAGCAAAAACTAAGATTGAACTATTCACCCCATAAAATGGTGTTTTACAATGCTTACTAAATAAGTTTAATTGAACTCAATTCTCAATCGTTATAAAAATTGCATTTAGAACCTTCCGTAAATAATAAATAAGAGCACGTTCCTCGTCTTACACGAGAAATGTCACAAAGATATTCAGGCTTTTTAAATACCCTTGAGCATCGTTAATTAAGCGGCCTTTAAGAAAAGTTACTTCACTAACCTCTTTCATTATCAAAACAACTTAACCTCCAATTAAGAAAAAAATTAATTTTAAGATGGTGTTCTTTGTAAAAACTTTATTGCCCGATTCATATGTCAAAATCTTTTGTTTTACTTTACATATAGCCTAATTTCTATTCAGTTCACTCTTGGAAGCTTGCTGCATACTTTCGACTGGGAGATTGCAGATGGGAGTAATTCAAGAAAGCTTAATATAACGGCCAACTTCGGTGCCACACTAATTGCCTCCTCCTTGGAAACTGATTCGTTTAGACTGCATTAAAAAATGTACTGCACTGTGAATAATAAAGTCAATGTAAGCTCCCTGATGTTTCAGACATAATTTAATACACACACACTTTGTAGTTATGTTATATTTAAAATAAAATTATTTTTATTATGTCTTATATGTTTATTACACGTTAATTATAGTTATATTTCATTATTTAAAGACTTTAATATGAATATAATTTTGCATCTATAAAACGTATAAGCCAACTCACCCCCCAGTTAACAATTAACACATATTGTATCCCGTACTAACATGTTTCTCGTGGATACGTTTTGTGGGATGTATGTACATGTTAGATTATAAAATAAACCTAAACCTAATCGTTTAAAACAAAGACTACGGGTTTATTAAATCTTTCAACGTTTTATTTCAATTATATTTCACTTGTAATTTTACATTTAAACTAAATTATATTTTTATATTTATAAATTATATATAATATGAATTTTATTTCTATGTTTTAAATTTTATATTATATTTATTAATTTATGATATTAATAATATTATATACATGCAAAAACACACATTACACATTGTGTACACTTTTAAATATATTTTAAATTGAATGTTATATTAATAAATTATGAATTATATATTAAAAATATATTAATGACTTTAAATTAAAATCTAAAAGTTTACAGTGAGAGTTTTCAATTTTAAATATAAATCTCATTATTAAAATAAAGAAATTATGAACTTACATTTTAAATTTAAAATTATCATTAATTCCGTAATAAAGTTTTGCCAATAATTCCATTCTTAAATGAATTTGTTAATTTTACATTACTTTAACATGTTCTTATTTATTAACGTAGTTTTTTTACTTTACTTGTTTGTTTCATTCTAAAATATATATAGTATGTTAGAATATATAGTAAATTAGATTTATATTAATGATATTTTAAAAGAATCATAATTAATATAAGGTACAGAATATATAGATTTTATAAGAATATAACAATATTTCTTTTAAACATAAAACATTCAACTATATTCACACAAAGTAACTTAAAACTTAATTTGGGGATTTTCTAAGAAGAAACGTTTAATTTACTGTTTGAAATTTTTACAGCACAACAAATATGTAACGCTTCTGTGACCTTGGGAGATAACTTGCAAGTGGAGAGCTCAGTCCGGAGTGCCTTCTTCAATATATAAAATGTAAGACAAATATGTATGTATATTGTATTAATGATGTGTTTTTGTGAAAGATCTCAAGCAGATGCCGACAGCAACAGATGCCAATGCTGTACAAGAAGAATGATGCTTGGGAAAGGGTAAAGCTCAGGTAAGTAATATTATCAAGTATTTTATATATATGTATGTATGTATTCTTATTTTTATATTAAGTATAACAAATATATTCTTTTATGTAAAATGTATGTTGTACTTCAGCTTTTCTCAGCCCTTTGTTATACTCCAAGAGCTCAAAGCAGAGAATGCTATGCTTACTTTGAAAGAACACAAGTTAAAGATTTTCAGTCTATATTAGATGTGGGCGGTGGGTACGGTTGTTTAGGGAAAAATACATAGCCCACAATAAAAATACATAGATAATAAACATATACTTTACATATTGCTAACGTTACGCGCACACACATAGTATGAACAACTTTATGTCTTTTGCAAGTCTCCATTCAAACCCAACTTCTCATAGATTAGACGCATCATCACATAGGCAGCTGGATCACTCGGATTTCTACCCACTAACACATCAAATGCAGCTTTGCCTACTTCAACGTTCTTCCATTTGGTACATGCCCCTAACAATGTTCTCCAGACAAACTCATCTGCTGCGAATGGCATTCCTCTTACAAGAGATAATGCATCTTCTAACTTATTTTCCCGGCCCAACATCCCAATCATGCATGTATAGTGCTCAACAGTTGGACAAACACCATATGAGGACATAGAGTTAAAATGGGAACTACCCTCTTTCAACATGCCAGCGTGACTACAGGCTT
Source organism: Selaginella tamariscina (assembly GCA_003024785.1). NCBI lineage: Eukaryota > Viridiplantae > Streptophyta > Lycopodiopsida > Selaginellales > Selaginellaceae > Selaginella > Selaginella tamariscina. The sequence continues at coordinate 260,276 of PUQB01000148.1, forward strand.
TAAGAATACAAGTGAATGTGATATCATCCATTTGTATACCAATTTCTTTCATCTGCATTACCAAACTAAACACTCGGTATGTGTCTCCAAGCATGCTGTATCCCGATACCAAAGCATTCCAAGTAACTACGTCGTGAGAATGTACCTGGTTGAACATATGTTCAGCTATAGCCATGTTACTGCACTTTCCATATAAGTCCACCAAACAGCTTATCAGAGTTCACTATGTTCGAGTCCTCGCTTGCAAATCTGACCATGTACCAGTTGTCCATCTGGTAACGAGGTTAAACCTACACATGCCTTGAGTGCAGCAGCAAACGTAACAGAGTTAGGTTGACAGTTCATGCTCATAAACAGCTCCATGGCTGATAAGCTGTCCCCATTTTCCACATACCCCAAAATGAGGCAGTTCCAGCAAACAACATTCCGGTATATAATCCCATTGAAGACACTCTTAGCCATATTCATATCTCCACATTTTCTATACATGTTCACCAGAGTGTTTGCCACAGCTACGTCGGAGTCGAGCCCTTGAGATTTGACATGTTTATGAATGGCCATTCCCTTCTCTAAAACAGACTGCTGCTTGTCAGAACCAAGAACAGAACACGCCTTTAGTGCTGCAACAAAGGTGACAGAGTCCGGAGCGCAGTCCATGCTCATGAACAAGTCCAAAGCTGTAGAACTCTCCCCGTTTTCCACATATCCCAAAATGAGAGAGTTCCATGACACAACATCCCGGCACATCATCCGATCAAAACCATTCCGAGCCATATGCATACTTCCACACTTTGTGTACATGTCCACCAAAGTGGTCCCCAGAAGGCCATCCAAGTTAAGTCGACGTTCCACAACACGTTTATGGATAGCCATTCCCCACTCCAAACTAAGCTGCTTCCTGTGTCGAGCGAGACCTGCACATGCCCTCAGTGCTGCAACAAATATTGCAGAGTCCGGTTCGCAATCTATGGTGTTAAACAAATCCAAAGCTACACTAAACTCCCCATTCTCCACGTATCCCAGAATAAGACAAGTGAACATGACAACGTCTCGGCGAGGCGTCCGATCAGAAACAATCTTAGCCTGCTGTATGCATCCGCATTTTATATACATTTCCACCAAGGCAGTGGTTACCTTTATATCCGAGTCTGAACCAAGGTCCTTAGCTAGCTTATGAATGGCCATCCCCTTCTCCAGATAAACGTGTTTCTCTGATTCTTTCTCAGTAGCCAGGTACGAACACGACTTGAGTACTGCAAGAAACGTGACTGAGTTTGGTTCACAGTCCATGCTTGTAAACAAGTCTATCGCTACGGAGCTTTCTCCGTTTTCCACGTATCCCAGAATGAGACAGTTCCATGAAATAGCATTCCGACAAGTCATCCGGACAAAGACATCCAGTGCACGCTCCATGCTACCGCACTTTCTGTACATATTCACCAAGGAGGTTGCAACAATTACATCGGATTCAAACCCTCGCTCTCTGAGTTGTATATGTATTGCTAACGCCTTCTCCAGACAGTACTGTTTCTGGTATTGTTTGCTCATGGCAAGGCTTCCACATGCCTTCAGTGCTGCAATGAAGGTACATTTGTCTGGTTCACAGTCCATAGTGGTAAATAAGTCCATTGCTTTGGAGCTTTCACCATTCTCCGCGTATCCTGAAATAAGGGAATTCCATGAGACAACATCCCGACTAGTGATCCGATCAAATACATCCTGAGCACATTGAGTGATTCCGCATTTATTGTACATATAGATTAGAGCAGAAGCTACATATTTGTCGGTGTGGTAGTTAGCTGAAACTGCATCCTTATGTAGTTTTCTTCCTCCTTGCAAGTCCCTTGTTTTGCTACATTGTTTTAATGCAGCAACGACTTCCTTCATTTTCCATTGTTCCCCACGATTTGTACTTTCTGAGAACCCAAGTCTTTCTTCCAGACATCCAAGCTTTCCTTCCATGCCGCTCGAATTTGAAAATGTAAAGTGCAGTTTACATGTACATTGTTTCTTGTTGGCCTTCTTAGAATTCTTTGTACATGTTGGATAATAAAACTCATGTAGCTTTCTTCCAGCTTTCCTTCCATGCCGCTCAAATTTGAAAGTTGAAATTCGAATATGGAATGTACATATCACTGCAGTTTACATATATATTGTTTCTTGTTGGCCTTCTTAGAATTCTTTGTACATGTTGGAGAGCAAAACTAATGTAGCAGAATCCTTGGATCATCGACTTTGAGTGCCGAGTGGGCAGCCTGTAAACCGCGCTCTCGATCCCGATGAACCCTAGAAGCAGCCACCAGCGTTGCCCACTCCTGTGCATCTACAAATGGCATGGTCCTCACGAGCTCTTCTGCCTCAGGGAGCTTGCCTATCCTTGCCAGAATGTCAATCATGCTCGAATACTGCTCTTGCCGAGGCATTAGTTCGTAATCGACAGCCATGGAGACAAACAATTGCCAACCATACGCAAACATACCTACATGCATTCAGAAGAGTCGAGAAACTAACGTGGTTTGGCTTGTTTCCTTGCAAAGCCATCAGATGGAGCACCTCCATGCCATGCCCAGATCCCGCATACGATGTGATCACTGAGTTCCATGCTACCACGTCTAACACAGGCATTTGCTCAAAGAGTTTCCTCGCTTTCGTTATATGCCCATTCTGTGCATTCACTGAAATCATTGGAGACCATGAGAAAGGTCCCTCTCTGGCATCATACAAAAGATCTCCCTCGCTTCGGCAATCTGCATGGCTTGCGGAAATCCAGTAATCACTGATGTCCAGGTGGAGTCCTTCACAGGTATCTGACTGAATAGAAATTCTGCCTCCTGCATTTGTCCAGCTTAGGCATATCCAGATATCATTGTGTTGTAGGAAACGACATCTCTCTCTCGAAAAGCTCTATTGCTTCCTGCAGATAACCGTTCAGGGCATATGCAGAAAGCAACGAGATAAACACGTCCACCTCAGGAACCTAGTCGAATAAACACCTCGACTTGCTCGTTTCTTGCATACCCACTTATGATGGAAGTCCATGCCACCAAGTTTTGTTCCTCCATTGTGTCGAACAGTTTCCTCATTGTGCTCCATGATATCACGTTAAACTCTGGCATTGCATCGAAGAGGGACCTCGGTTCATCAAAATGCCCTTAATGGGTAAATGTGTGAACATTGTAGAATAGACCGGAGGCATTCGCAAGAAAGATCCCACGTATAAGTAATTAGCCCGCCTTGACCATATGCATCTAGAAGAATGCTCCAGGACAGACGTTTCGCAAGGGCATGCTGTTAAACAGTTCTTGAGCTTTCTGTAAATGCCCCGGTTAGGCATATGCTGCAAGCAGGACATTTCAGTATATTCAAGCATCTGGTCATAGACCCGTTTTGCTTGTTCGATTTCACCGTTTTGTGCAACAGAGTTCTTCTCTGGCATCGTATTGAACGTCTTCTTAGCAAAGTACACTTGCCCATTGTGGGCATATCCCACAAATACGATGGTCCAGGAGAAGCAGCTGGGTTGATCTATCGCATCAACGACGAGCTTCGATTCTTTGATGCTACCACAGTTTCTGTACATTTCTACCAAGAGGTTGGATACTGTGAAGAATTTGCACAGTCCTCTCCAGGTCCTTGTTTTTACAAGAGAAGCAAGATGGTCTTGTTCTTCACTCGATGTCTTCCTTGTGTCGGCCTTGGGGGTTGCTCGAGTGTCAACCTTTTCAATATTTTAGGTGTCTATATATATGTGTGTATGTGTTAGCACAAGCACTTCTACCAGTGTTAGTAACACACGGGATTTACTTTTAAGCATGTGCTTAAAAACTAAATGAATGATTACTTACCTTGTGTTTAGGCATGTGCTTAAAAACTAAATGAATAATTATTTACCTTGTGCATTAAACAAACATGTTTGTTAATAATAATAATAAAAACTATATAATGGATTGGGAGGAGGTACTAGTAAGGGGGGCCACATAGTGGTCACTCTAGCCAAGGGACGAGGGAAATCTGCCTAAGTGACCAAGAATGTATTGATTCCGCGAGAATTCTGCAAGGGCATACGACAGAGCCGCAATCATCACGAGATGAGGGATACCATCTTAGGGCAAAGAGAATCAGCCCCATCAACCATGACCATCTCAACGCTGCGAGGGGATTCCGCAGGGTTGCACGGTCCTACACAACCACTCACTAGATGAGGGAATACCATCTAGCCAAAGTATGTTGCACCACCAACCATGGGAATCAATCCGGTGACCTTACTAGCCAGCGCGCTCAATCGGAAGCAAGAGAGTACAGTAAGAGGAGTGTAAGTGACAACCATAAGAAGCTAAGTGCATTCATAACACTTTGGACAAAAAAGGCACATGCCTAGTGGATGCGATTCTATGAGACAAATGAAGGAGCTTGTTGGGAAATCGCATAGAGGGCGTTTCTAGATGCCTTTCAAGAGGAAAAGAGCGAGGAAGAGGTAATCCATAAGCTAATGAACTTGAAGTAGAAGGCAGGAGAGTCGGTCGACGAATATACAGTCTGCATGTTGGGATACATCGCCAGGTTAAGGGATGCCCCAATCAACCTAACCAAGAAGATGTGGCACCAAAAGGGACTGCAGCTAGAGGTCTACAAGTGGATTGAGCTAGATGACGACTGAACATTTGATAAGTTACTATGGTACGCCAAGAAGGCGGAGAAGTAGGAAGCTGAGAGACACCAGGAGAGAAAGATGCAAGACAAATCAAATGCTAAGGGGCAAACGACACCAACATGGATAAGGAGAACCTCTCAGATGTCCCAAAGCCTGCCATAAAGGAGTGATGGTCGAGAGCCAAAAAGCACATGCAGCTACAGTGAGGGGAGACCTAACGAGTGGCAACACGGAAGGAAGACTTAATTGCAACACTAGCTCAAATGGGATACACCGCACATGGGATAAGTATTGTCAGGTATGTAACATCCGCGGGTCCCATAACATGGATGATTGCTATCGACTGGCCAAACTCCTAAGCAATAGGCTACCGTAGGTAGCCGCATTGACGGTGGAATAAAAAGCAGAAGGGGATGCAAACAATTGAAGAAGTTATGGGCATAGAACGGAAGGGGACAACCAACCTCGTAGGAGGTCACAGTCTAGAGACCGGAGTTGTAGTCCCATGAGCGGTAGCAGCAGCCCTACCAACCCAGGTACAACCATAGAGAGAGACGACTGGAATGCAGAGACATGCACACTATGTGGAGGTCCACACCCGCTCTACCGATGCTCATGGGTATCTTTAATCAAACCAGTGCTGGAAGCACAAGCACCCGGCACCGCAAGGGCAGATAACGGGCAAACCCCTGCTGGCCCGACACCAATCCCCACACTGCAGGTGAACCAAGTAATGATAGTACTACTAAAACGGGACGAAGATGAACACCACGCCGCAGGCTCCCTTAGCGGACAAAACAAGTTGCTTGCACGTACATAGAACTAGGGAATGGGAAGGCACCATGAGGGAATGAGTAGCAAAACCCACCGTATTAAAGCAGTGGGTAAGGAAGCAAACTGACATGCCAACCGCTCCAAAACCGGCGAAGCCCAACCAGGGCCAAGGATTGAGGAGAACAACAAGGAGGCGGGAATGCCTCGTCTTTAGCATAGGAGAGACCAAGGCATCAATGTGGTAGGAAGCGCCACTTGTTTCAGTTGCACAATGTGGGGCTCGGCCATAAGAATCAACAAGGCCCCGACCAAGAGGCATTACAACTACAGTGGACTTCGTGAATGACGTGCCCTCCATTCCGGTTCATATGGCGGGTCGCACAATTAGCGAGGTGATTATAGACGGAAGGTCGGTAGTGAACATCATGTCAATGGAACTCCATCGTGATCTAGGTATGCCAACCTCGGAGCCTACTCCCTTCCAGGTATGCATGGCAAATCAAGCCGAGGTAACACTCAAGGACATCTTAAGGGTAGTAGAAGTCAAGATCCAAGCTGTCAAATTTTGGATAAACGTCGTTGTCCTCAACATGCACACCAGAGGGGGATTTGACCTGCTTCTTGGTAGACCCTAACTTAGGGGTGCGAAGGTACAGCATGACTAGGAGCATCAACAAATAAGATTTGCACCAAAAGGGGGATGAGGTCTGTGTCTGCAAGCCAAGTCCAGGCACCCGCACAAAGATTCAAAGTGTTAGAATACCATGCGTCAGGCAGGCGCAAAGGATGGGACGACGGTGAAACGACGACATTCGGCGGTTGTCCACTAGGCTTGTGCTGCGTAAGGTGGGAGGACCCTCACTAGAGAGGGCACTACACAGGCGGACTAAGGATCATAGGGGGACCACTCGAACACTGAAACAATACAGACATAGTGCGAGAGCACAAGAACCAATTCACTGACCACCGTTGTGATTCCGGAGGAGCCACTTAGACACACCCCAGCCGGATGACAGCACCATCCAAGCGGGCCCGATCCAAGCCTGGTAGTAGAATAGACCAATAGCCCCATACCAGCCCCAGCCTCAACCGAGAATACCCATAGCCACAGCTGATCGAAGATTAGCTACGGAAGCACCCCAATGAGGACATTCCCTAATAAGTGTAGGCCCAAGTGGGGACCGGTGGTGGAAAGCCGCAGTAGGAAGGGACGAACTGGTAAGACGCTATAGTTAGGACCAGGGTGGGCTCCACCAGAACCATCAAGGTCACAACAAATGTCAATGACACTATAACAGACAGCCGATAGTAGTTACTTTGGGCCGAACATCCATCAAGACGGAGCTCAGTCCAAGGCACACCCTAGGGCAAGGCAGCCAACACTACAAGGAACCCCCAAGGAAGTGCAGCAGGAAGGACGGTGCAGTCGGAAGGAGGATCTTCAAACACACATGTGGCCAGCTCACAGGGTCACATGGTCCACAAGGATGGACCACACGTGTGAGGCACGTACTACAAAGGCAATGATGGTCGAACGGCGCCATCATTGTGTATCTGGGCATAGGGATAATCACACCAGTCACCTCTGAGGACGTTAGGAGGACCACCATGTCTGCAGTACTCGGGAATGAGGTGTATAGTGCAATACTTCAACCACCATGACGACAAATTGGAAGGAGAGGAACAAGCCATTGGTGATCCAAGAGATTCATGTGTCCATTGAGGGCCAAGAGCAAACAATGGAACTTGTGTTGCCCATGTATTCCAGTTCAAAGAATTAATTGGCTAACCCGACGTTCGGTGGGTCAGGAGACAGTTGCATTTAGACAAGTTTTTCGACCTTCCATGGGGAAAAGTAGAAAACCCCGGGATTCTTCGAGAAAGCCAGGCAATTCATCTAGTCCGCAGAACTGGTAGCTAGCCAAGCCGGATGCAAAGGGATCCAGTTCCGCTCGAATGGGAGCGCAACCTTCTGCATTATGTTTGATGAACTAGCGACAGTCTTTCAACTATCGGAGGATGGCCTCACATTAAGAGAATTATCGAAGACGGAGCCACAGAAGCCCCCCCATAGGGAACGAGGTGCTATGAGGCATGCAAGAAAGGGAGGAAGCGACCGAATTCGTAGCACTAGTGGCCTTCATGCTCATGAGAAGAACGGGGAGACAAATCATTAGGGGTTGGCGAACAACCTCTGCAGGGCCTAGGAAGGAGTCATGAGGAACTAGGCAGATTGCCTTAAGTAGTACTTGGTTTTGGCTTTAACTAGAGGTATCCATGGAGTTTGGACCGGGAATGAGCAAAGACTTTCCAGGGCCAGCCATATCACTATCATGACTACAGGCTTGTTTGGCCAAACTACAGTTAGAGCACCGCCATAGCTCCAAACAGGGGAGGAAGAGTGGATCGGAATAAGTCAGGACAATTGTAAGGAGCAACCAGGACCCTGGAGTCGACAAAGAAGTAGGCGAGAGGCAACCCCCCTCCTAACCAAGAACCACCCATGCACTGGACAACGGAACCTATACACACGGTCCCCTTGGCTGTGGGACCCCCGTTACCATTAGACTTCCCATTAGAGATACCTAGACGATCAGCCTGTCCATGCCAAGGGGAAACGGAGGGCGAGTCCGAGGAAGAGTCAAAGGTTACCCACCAACATTTCCATGCCGACGGACGGTGGGCCTCAATGGCCTACATCAAGCTTGCAGAGGCCTTTGACCAACTAAAAGAAGAAATGGTGGTGTATAACGACCTCGACCTCCTAGCCATGGCAAAAGATAAGCTTACAAAATGATGATAGGATGCACAGGAGGACACCAAAAAAGCTAAGGAACTGCTCTACTAAGGAGCCCAATTGTGTAGGGTAGTAATGAGGGGGAAGAAGGACGCCTAGGAACTCTAGAGCGAGAGAACAATAAATTTTTCATAGGCTACAGGGTGAGTACAATACCCTCCATGAGCTCCTAGACCACCACCAAACCCGCAGCTAGGCCATAGTAGAGAAAGAATGGCAAAATCACAAACTCAAGACTCAGGTCGAGCAAAGGGGTAGGGAGTTCGAAGAAGCTTGAGCAGAGTTGGCAATGGTCAAGGAAGAATTACACCAAAGGGCTCAACTCACAAGGGCCATAACCACACTTATGGCCAAACAAAAAGAACCCCTACCCGGGATGCTGGAGGCAAGCATTGCATTACAACCAAGCATAGGACGGGAGCACAACTCACTCAAGAAGCAAGACCCACCACTAACCACTACCACAGAACTAGTGGAGCACGCTCGACAACAAGCCCAACTACTTGCAGCAAGGGAAAAAGAGCTACAATGCTCATGAGAGTGAGTTCGAGAGCTGGAAACTCAACTAAAACACGCAGAGGAGCAGCAGGAGGTGAGATTACGGGAGCTACATCATGCTACTGAGTTGCAGGATGTGACGATCGCCACCCTGAAGCAGAAGCTAGTCGTAGTGGAAAGCAAAGTCGCTACCTACTGCGACCACTCGGCCATGACCTAGGTTAAGGGAGCACATGGCCCGAGGACGAGCTAACGATTAAGTCCAAGCATCTAGTTGATGGTGGTTTGACCACCGTCAACTGCTAGTTGGTGCGAATGAGCGACGGAATAGAATGTCCGAGCGGTGAAGGTACAACAAGTATGGACTAACGGGGACAATTGTTAGGTGGCACTTAACCAGGCATAGATCGGATCATCTAGACCACGTGTAAGGGAGGTGCATAAATGCTGCAGGTAGGACTTTGTCATAGGGCAGTAGACTAGTGACAGATTGCCACCTATACTTAGGGTCTAACACTAGCCAACCCACTATATAAGTAGGGAGGTTGGTAATGGGTTGGGGTCCTTTGAGTCCATTTTCGTCTTTGTATTTTGCTCCAACTTCTTAGGGTAGCTTTGCACTTGGATAGGCAATATATATATATATATATATATATATACATTCTCCTTCAGTTCATCACCCTTTTTGTTACTCTCCTCTCACCTCACTTCTAGCCCAATGACGCACTACAGAAGGAAGCAGCATCACTACATTAGGAGAACTCCTCCCCTATACATGGACCCTCACAACATCTGGGTAGAGGCCACCTCAGCACCTTCCAGTGCTCTTACGGTAATGCCAGCTCACCGACGTAGACCCCTGAGACTGGACGCTATCCATAGCGTCTTGGCGACCACTAAGATTTTATAGCAATACCACATCTGGCCTGCGGAGTCCCCAACGACTAGCATCCTATTATCTTAAAAACAACAAGCCCTCAAATATTCATGTCATTTTTCCATTTAGAGTTGAAGATTTCCGTCAACCATAGTAAAGATGGACAATTGCATATTGTAAAGTTCAAGGCACATGATGAGGATAACCCAATATTACTCAAAGAGTTTTGTCTCTAGGGCAAAGAACTAGAAGAACTTTATTGTATCTTTGGTCCATGATATGCAAGGAGGCACATGATGAGGATAACCCAATATTACTCAAAGAGTTTTGTCTCTAGGGCAAAGAACTAGAAGAACTTTATGTATCTTTGGTCCATGATATGCAAGGAATTCAATCTTTCAATAGCTACAATCCCTCTTAATTTAAGCATGGAATTGAGACATTGTAAAAACTACTTATGGAGAAGCCAAAAAATTCACCACAAACGATTAACAAAGAGTACAAGTTTGAAATTCAGAGACTCAAACCATCTTGCACTAGCTTGTAAATCTCAAAAGTGTGATTGCTCAACAAAACACCATTTCCCCATGGCATTTCTTTGCCTCCATGCATGGAAAATTGTTGCTAACTTAAGCATGTCATGTATAAGCGTTTCCCTTCAACATTGCATTGGTGGATAATAGTGAGAATTGAATGTGGTTTTGCCAAAATCCTGTTGATGTCATCCCCCTCTTGAATTTATTGATTTTCACAATTATAAGCAACTGAGAGAAGGTATATGACATCTTTGTTATATATAATTCTTTAGTATGATGTGCTAATGACTTCTTTTTTTGACTATCAAGAGTGGGATTGCAACTTAACATGAATTTCTATGTTGAGACTTCTTTTTTGGAATAAAGGCTATCATGAGTGAGATGATTGAGAAACTGCTAAAGACATGTCATTTTACATGTGCCCAACATATTTATTTCAAAATCAAATTATACAGGAAGATTTGGGTAGCATTAAGGCATTTGTTAAAGTCATATTTAGTCGTACATGAGTTTTTAGTTATGTTTCTTTCTTTGGAGTTTATAATGGGAAAATACAAAAACAATAAATATTGTAAAAATACAAGAGAATATAAAATTACGGGTTACAACTGTAATACGAAGGCAGAGATGTAATACACATTTGAACATATCAGCAGAATACGGCTAGGGAAGTGGTTATCAAAATGGTAATGAGGAGGTTACATAATTGGTAAGGCTCATGAGAAGTTATAATAATTACAAGTGCTGAATTGGAAGTATGGGTATAAATAAACTAAAATAAGACTAGAAAGGGATCATGGATATACTAAATATTGTACTATGTGCCATTGCTTGGACATAATATATACTCTCTTCTTACTTTCACTATGGCTTGCTGTCTTATTTTCTTTATTTTCTTAATATACTTCACTCTTTTCACTATTGCATCAAGATTCATAGTACTACCAGTTATATACCTTGCCATCTTTACTCTCTTTCTTCCTTCTAAAGTCTAATTTTCTGACATTTTCATATATTTTAATATTCCGTTTTTCCCTTATTATGGGTTGATAGTGGCAACCACAATTATGTTTATAAGCGTAGAAAGTTTTAGCTTAATATATTAATGGTTGAGGCTTTCCACATCACCGTGGTGAAAATCAATATACACCAAGGTGCATATTAATACCTTGTTATTGTTATTGTTATGATTCCATCAATTAGGTAATTTAATTTTTTGCCTTAGGATACTAGAATCCACAACTCATCACCATCACCATCACTATCATCATTATTATCACTATTGTTATTCAATGCCACTACTAATTCAAGCTTCTAATTCCACTTTCAATTCCAACTAGAGTTTTCATTTTCAATTTCAACTAAAGTTTTTCAATTGGAGTTTCACTCTTAGTTTCAACGTGAGTTGCAACTCCCAATTCCATTGCAAATGTGCTATTTTATAAAAGAACTTCCATGTTAAGCTTTCTTCAAAGCGTTCAACATAAGTCACACATGTTCTTCTGGATTGTTCAAGCTTCTATTTCATTTGTTTTTTCTTTCAAATTTTCATTTTCATATAGATTCTTAATTTTGTACTTTTCTATTAAATACATTTTCTTCTGTATCTTTTACTTTATTTCTTTCATTTTTAATCACTTTGAAGAATGTCATCTCTGTGGAAAAACACCATGCAATTGACTCTTGAACAAATGCAAGCTGTTTTTCAAGGGTTAAAAAAGGCCAATAAGACATTAAGGGCTAAAGTTAAGCGGTTTTGCAACTCACCATCTTTCTCTATGGTGAGCCCTCTAGAGCCAAGCCTCCTTTATATACTTTTGGAGAATGTCCTCTCAATCTTGTTCTTGTTCACAATTATCGTCCCAAGGTAGTATTCCACCGATGCTACTAATGTGGGATTTGTTGGTTCCCTCCTTTTTGGATTCGCTTTTTCATTTTTGTTGCACTCTTTAAAAACCATGACCCAATCCTCCAAAGTTTGGCAAAGTTTAAGCAACATTTTGTGAACATGTTCAATGACACATATCGAGAACACATTGCCATCAACAAACTTCAATAGCTTTGTCAAGGATCAATGTTAGCAACAATATATGCAGTTGAATTCCAGTTGATTGCTGTTAATATTCCTTGGAATGATGCGGCCTTGCAAGAACATTTCAATTCCCAACTCTACGCAATGACAGCTTGACCGGTCAAATTAAGGTGGCCTAGTCACATGATGACTTTGTGTAAGATATGGTCAAACACCTTAAGATGGATGCACACATGGGCTATGTGAAATACTACTTGCACAATATGACTCATATACAATTGGACACTTTGAAATTTTGAAGATGATGAAACTAGTACAATGACTTTTTTAGTGGCCATGAATGCGAAGGTACATCAAACATTTTTTATGATCATGTGACATGTGTCAGTGAAGAAAGCTACTTTGGCATCATCTAACTGGTCTTCTCCAACCTCTTCCGATTGTTGAGCAATCGTGGAAATCCATCTTCACATATCTCCCTATTTCTTATGGTTTTTGTGCATTTCTTGTCATCGTGGATTGATTCTCGAAGATGGTGCACTTTTTACCACACCATAAGATCTTCACATGTGTAAATGTAGCAAATTTGGAAAAGATTTTCCATCTCTATCGGTTATTGAATGATGTCATTAATGATTAAGGTCTACAATTTGTGTTCTAGTTTTGACATATTTCCCTCAAGTTGCTCAACATCAAGAAGAAGCTTTTGACCACACACCACCTTCAAATGGATGGGTAAATAAAGAAAATAATTCAAACATTGAAGTAGTACTATTATGAGCATGCATCTACAAGACAATCGTTTCTTGTCACTCAAGATATTGACCCACATTGATGTTATTTAGTTCCTAAGGTACTAGCAGTGAATGTCATTGCAGATGATTAGGATATTCATCACTACCTTGCTTGTGCTTGAAAAGCTTACCGGTTTACAATGAATCAATCTCAACAACCAAGACCACAATTTCAACCAGGTGACAAGGTTTGGCTTCTTCGACATTATTGGTCATTCACATGACCTTGTGATAAGTTGGACTACCAATGATTAGGTCCTTTTCCAATTCTTAAGCAGACATATTAGTAACTTATCGGCTTAAGCTACCACATGTTGTGCAACTCTATCTTGTCTTCCATGTTTCTCTTTTGAAACCATACCATCCTCCAACTGAGTTAGGACAAGTTACTCCTCCACCACTAACTATCACCATCATTAGTGCTTGGCTATCCACAAACATTCGACACGCCTCAAATCTTATAGTTGCCTTACATTGCCAATATCCTAGTAAGTTGGGTCTTCAGATGTGCGATGCTCATCATGGTAGAGGGGGTAGTATCATGATTCCATTAGTTAGGTTTTGCCTTAGGCTACTCAAACTCGTGACCCATCATCATTACCATCATTGTTTCTATCACCACTAGTGCCACTATTAGTGCGTTACCAGTTCCAACTTTTAATTTCACTAATAGTTTTAACTTGAGTTGCAACTTCATGCAAGGAGGAGGTTATCTACAACATCACCAAAGCCAAACTTACTTACAAACAGAAGGCTCTCACACTTAAACAACTAGATTGAAAAATTGATTTAGTAATGAGAAAAAAGTCAACAGAAAAATGGTTAAGTACCTTGTTGTTCATTATTAGCAGACTTTAAATGAAGGAGAGAAGATTCTTCAGAAATGGACTGCCTAGGACAAGGTCACCTATGAAGATCCACAAGGTGTCACTTTTATTCTTATGTACTAAAATGCTTTAAAAAAATAGGTGAAGTTGTTCCTAGGAAAAGCTCTAGCTCCTTACCCTTCAACAAACAACCTAGCCCAATACTTTGTGGATATTGAAAAGGACATTTTGAGGGTGCTCTTCTCAAAACACAATAATTACATAATGTATCCTCAAAGCTTTGAAGCACATTTCTTGGAAGAACTAATCCATTGCTCTTAGAACATGAATTGGAATCCGAATAGGAATATTTTGTTTACCTGCAAATGAAACAAATTATGCATGCCAGCGGATAAGAGTTATTATGAGAACTGAGATTGAATTGAATTAAAATGAATTAAACAAAGTGATATAATGGTGGAGAAAAGTGTGTTGGACGCTCTAAGGGTTTTGGTCCTTATAGATCAAGCTTTATACTCAAGCCCATGCAAGTTGTGTAGTTTTAAATCCATGTAAAAAAAGGGTGACCGTGGTTTTATGTTGTGATCATGGAGTTCACCAAACGAAGGTGACACCAGGCAAAGGTGCCAAGCACAAAATAAGTGAACTCTCCAGGTGTAGGGCGGGTGAAAACTTGTTTGTATCCTGACATCATCCCCCCCCCCCCCCCCCATGCTGAGCACTGGCGAGGCAAAGGACCAGGCTAGTGTGGGTAACATCAATGAAAACCAGCAACAAGGTCAGAAGCATTCTCAAGGTGATCGACAGGCTCCTAAGTTCGATCACTTGGAGAGAATCCTTTTCAATCAACAAGCTACTAGAGTCCATACTTGAAACGAGAATCCAAAACATTAGCAACTTTGAATTCAGGTTCGTCTGCAATGATGTTAGCTGGTGGAGTGGTGGAATACGACCAGGTATGTCACTCTCGTAGTAAGGTTCGAGAAGAGACACATGGAAGACGGGATATAACCAAAGATGAGTAGGGAGCTAAAGATGGTAGGAAACATATGAGAGGCAGTGGAGAACCACAAAGGGTCTCAGATGTTGGTAATCCATCTTGTCACTAGGTCGAGAGGAAGGCCAATGTTGCCAATCTTTATTGCCTGGTTGAAACATTGGGGTAGGCAAATGATTTCAGTCGGCCATCTATCAGTAAGATTCCTAAGCGCGATTCAGATGATAACAAACTTTATCACAAAGAGCTTATAGGGTGGCAACACAATCCTGAGCATGATCATTAGATAATGGAATAGCCAGCAACTCATAAGACCAACGAGGATGATGTTCGTAAAATGTGAAGAACAAAGATTGGCCAATGGAGAATTGTGCCAAGTTGTTATAGGCAAATTCAGCCAAGGGAAGTAGATCAAACCAATCATCCTGCTAATGCGAGAGGAAGTAGTGAAGATACTGTTCAAGAGTTTGATGGTTGCTTTGTCTAACCATCAAACTATGGACGGTGAGTATTGGTGACTCATAGGGCATGGAGGAACTATTGCCAGAATAATGAGATGAACTGAGGACCTTCATCACTAACGATGTCATCAGCTAAACCGTGAAGCTTGAAGATGCCACGATAAACCAAATTAGCTACATCAGCACCAATAACTAAGTTGTGATAGGGGAAGAAATGCGTCATCTTCAAGAACTAATCGACAATAACCAAGAGACAATCGAAACCATGGGACGGCAAAAGTCTTGAAAGAGTCCAAAGAAATAAAATGCCATGGGCCGGATGGGATGAGAAGCGGATGGAGAAAACCGATAGCACAATGTCAAGACAAAACGCTCAATGAAATGCCTCATGCTAGGCTACCAGAAAAGGCGTTGAACCATCTCAATAGTCTTGTGCATGCCAAAAATGGCATGTAGATGGTAAATCATGACAAACCTGAACTACTCGCATCCAGCAATCTTGGTCATGAACAAAGAGTTGTGTGTGATGATAAAGAAGTCCATCCCAAAACTACAAAACACGATATTCCCCCTCTTGTGCCGACAGTTGGTCTGGAACTGCATGTTGGCAAGTCACCTAACAAAGGGATTGTTATCCTAGGCAACACGGATTTCATGGGACAAAGAAGCATCAAATGGCATTGGGTACTACTTAAAAGCACGAAGCTAGAGTTGGGAAGAGTTAAGAACCACTTACTCTTGCATATCAAAAGCAAGTTTACCAGGAGCATGAGTCATGTAGCTTCAACAGGTTAGGGTGTCTGCCTTACTATTTGCCTTGCCTAGCCGATGAATGATGATAAAATGGAATCAAAAGAGAGATTGTGCCCCACGGGCCTAACAACAATTCAAAACCCGTGCTGTGGACCAGTATTGAAGATTCTTGTGATCACAATGAACTGTAACCACATGAGGAGCACCTTTAAGGAAGTGACATCACTCTTTGAAGAATCGACAATCACCAAAAGTTCTTTTTTTGTAAACATTATAGTTGATTTTGGCAGGAATGAACTTCCGGAAATGAAACACAATAGGATGAAGACAGTGATCTAGACCTTCCTAGGACAATACTCCACTAAGAGCGAAGCCAAATGCATCAGCTTTGACTATGCATGGCTTAGTGTTGTCCAGATGGATCAAAATGGGAGCAGAACTGAAGGCAGTCTTAAGAAATTGAAACACCTATTTAGTTCTGGCATGCTAGGCGAAAGGCAAGGACACATGCGTAGGGGAACTAGAGTCAAGCAGGTGAACATTGGAGTTGGCTATAGAAGTCTTGGATGTAGGAACAAGTGGAGCCTTGGCCGTCAGCTTTTCAAAGGAAAGGCAATCCTTAAGAAATACTTGATAAAGTGATGGTAGAAGTTGGTGAACCAAGGAAAACATTGGACATCATAAGCAAATCGAAGATGTTCCCAATTGGCCCAAAAACTCCTAGAGACATTGTAGAGCTAGAAGTTTCCCAATTGGATCCATCTTGATGTCGTCAACAGTTACAATGCAACCAAGAAACTCTACCTTAGTTTGGTCAAAGGAACATTTCTCAAGCTTGGTGAAGGACTGTGTTCTTGCAGGCTTTGAAAGACTAGGTAGACATGATGGTTGTGCTCCTCCTGGGTTTGAGAAAAGATCAAGATGTCATTGAGATATATCACCATGAATAATTCCAGAAAGTCACGAAAGACATCATTCACCATATGCTGAAAAATGGTAGGTGTGCTGGTGAGTCCAAAGGGCATTAGCGTGTATTCAAAGTGACTATGGCATGTCTTAAAAGCTATTTTCCACTCGTCCCTCTCACAAATGTGGATCAATTGTACATGCCACGTAAATCAATCTTCATGAAGAAGCATGCATAAGAAGATGCCCAAGGATCTCAAAAACAAGAGGAAACGAAAAAGACATGATCTCCAGCAAGGGAATCAAAGTGTTGAATAAAACTGTGGTTAAGTTCTCCTCAATATACTCCCACAAGGTCTAGAGCTCAGCAAGAGATAAACTATAGATGGGACTAGCAAGCGGTTGCTTTCCCTTCACTAGGTCATTCGACAATTGTATGGTCGGTGAGGAGGAAGAGTTGTAGCCTTTTGCTTGTCAAAAACATTAGCAAACTCTTGATACTTGGCCGGCAAAACAATCAAGTTCTTGGTCTGCATAGAGGAAGGATGTACCATAACTACAAAAATAGAGAAAGGATCCTCTCGGCTAGATGCTCAAAACTTTTCCCGAGAGATATGGGAGATCCAAGCAGTAAGCACATGCAAAGACATAGAGGAAGGTGTAGGCAAAGGCAAAGAACCCGAAACACAAGAGTTGGCAGGAGAATCAGCAGGCAAATGAGAAGACCTAGGAAATTGTTGGAAAGAAATAATGGCATAGGATTAGGAATTTGGAAAGAAGGAACTGCTTTGGAATTAGGTCTGAAATATCGTTGAGAGCACCAGTTGACTACAAGATTCACCAATTCCAACTAGGGCAAACCTAAGCTAACTGGTGATCTTGGAATGGAAACAACATTGAAGGCAACTTTGCTACAGGTAGACAAGGAGACAACGTATTTTCATGTGTCAAAACCCTGAAGGAAATCTCCCGACCATCAATGACCTCGACAAATGATGATGTCTACTTGGCAATAAATTGATACTATGGGCAGCAGTGAAGTTGTGGTCAACAAAGTTGGCATTAGCCCACTACCAATTATCAAGCCACGATCCAGGAACTAGGAAGAGAGCAGGATTTCAAGAACAAGGAGGCTTGACTCAGGAATAGGACAGAGAGCAGGACAGGAACTAGGAACTCAGGACAAGATTGGAACTGGATAGGATCCGGGAGAGACAGGAATAGGATAGGATCTTGGAGCCAAACAGGAAGGTGTAGGACAGGATCCAGGAACAAGACAGGAACTGGACAATCCAAGAGCGAGACAAGGAGAGAACAAGAAGTAAGGAGCAAGACAAGAACAAGACAAGACAAGATTGATCGTAGTAAGACTGTGTTGATTGTAACTGATTGTACAACAATTAGGTCGGAGCTTTTATGCTCACAACTCCAAGCTAATCTGGTCATGAGTCTAATCTAGTCATGAGCTAAGAATAGTGACCCTTATCCTCTAGGCATATCCTGTAGCATATCCTATAGGCATATCATGTAGGAATATCCTATAGGTATATCCTGTAGGAATATCCTGCAGGCATATCCTGTAGTATATCCTGTAACCCATATCCTATATCCTGTATCCTATCCTGGAATCCTGTATCGGGTTGTGACAGCACCTCCTCCCTAAGGACGAGTTCCACGAGTCTTGGACCTGGTTTAGCAGGATAATGCCGATGGAAAGCAACTTTGGAAGAAGCATGGAGTAAGTTGGATGCAGGTTCCCAAGTGCGATCGGTAGGCAAATAACCTTTCCAATCCACCAAGTATTGAAGTTGGCGGCGATGAAGACGAGAATCAAGGATGGCTGCAACTTCGTACTCAGGTTCACCAGCAATGACCACAGGAGGGGGAGGAGAAGAAGCACGACCAGGAAGAGAAGAAGGATGATACGGCTCCAACAAGGAGGTGTGAAACACAGGATGAAGTTTCACCGTAGATGGTAACTCGAGTCGGAAAGCTACAGGATTAACCTCCGCCACAATCCTGTAAGGGCCCAATCGTTGAAAATCCAACTTAGAAGAAGGCCTGTTGGTGCGAATGTGTCGACGAAGAAGCCACACGAGATCACCAATCTTGTATGCAGGTGCCGGCTGACGGTGAGCATCAGCATGATGCTTGTATCGTTCCTGTGCCTGCTGAAGATGAACCCGGAGATCATCCTGTACCTGACGAAGATGCTGGAGACGATCCTGTACTGCAGGAGCGGAAGAAGGAGAAGCAGGAGGAGCAAAGTCAAAACGTGGATGGTGGCCTGTAAGAGCAAAGAAAGGTGTCTGGCCTGTAGATGCGTGAACGGAGTTGTTGTAGGCAAACTCCGCCATTGGAAGAAGGTCCAACCAGTTGTCCTGTTGGTAACTGATGAAGCAACGAAGATACTGTTCCAAGGTCTGAATTGTGCGTTCTGACTGCCCATCATTTACGGATGATATCCTGAAGAAAGATCCGCTTTAACCTGTAGACTCCAAAGAAGCTCTCGCCAAAACTTGGACATGAATTGTGGACCTCGATCGGAAACAATACTCTCAGGAAGACCATGATGTCGGAACACTTCACGGATCACCAACTCAGCAGTTGTCTGACTGTAGCTGTCTTGTTGCAGGGTAGGAAATGAGACTGCTTGGTGAAACGGTCAACCACCACAAGAACTGCATCGAATCCACGAGAAGGAGGAAGATCTGTGAGGAAATCCATAGAAATGGATCTCCAAGGAGCAGAAGGAACGAAGAAGACCAGAGGGTGCATGATGAGGCATCTTCGACCTGTTACAAGTGTCACTCCGTACAAACCTTTCCACAAAACCTCGCAACCCAGGCCACCAATAGTTGCGAGTCACCAACTCCACTGTCTTGGCCACACCAAAATGTCCTGTAGCCGGGGTATCATGACAATCCTGTACCACACGAGTCCTGGAAATACCAACAGGAACGTACAGGAGACCTTCCCGGTACAGGAGTCCATCCTGTATGGTGAACAATTGTAGTCTGGAACGGGAACTGGAGGAAGAGGAACTTGCAATGTCAGGATGAATGTGTGAGAACACATTCTTTGCCAAGTCGTCTGTAGCCAACTGCGAACGGATGTCCTGTAGGAGTGTTGAATTTGCTGGAGCCTGATGAACCTGTAGCCGCAAGCCGGAATCGATCAGGACCCAACAACACTTGTCTTTGACAGTCATATGCAGGATCGCCGGACCGGTGCAAGGTAAGAGCGCCTAGACAATGCGTCCGCCTTGCCATTCCGAAAACCGGGCCTGTAGACGATGACGAAATCAAAACGTGATAGGAACTCCGCCCACCTAGCCTGTCGCCGACTGAGAACTCGAGCCGTTTGAAAATACTCCAGGTTCTTGTGATCCGTAAGAACTTGTACAGGATGTGCAGCACCTTCCAGGAAATGCCGCCACTCCTCAACGAATCCACAATGGCCTTGAGTTCCTTGTCATGAATCTCGTAATTGATCTCCGCCGAAAGGAACTTACGAGAGTGAAAAGCTACAGGATGAAGCAACTTGTCTCTCCAACTTGTGATAGGACGGATCCTACTGCAAAATCCGAGGCATCTGCTTCAACGAAGAAAGGACGAGAAGGATCAGGATGTGCTAAAATCGGAGCTGTCGTGAAGGCGTCCTTGAGTGTTGTGAATGCATGTTCCGCCTTGTCGGACCAAGAGAAAACCCTGTGCGCTTGGTGAGTTCCGTGAGTGGAAGTACACGCTTGGAGAAGTCCTGTATGAACCGCCTGTAGAAGTTTGCAAAGCCAAGGAAACATTGTACATCTCGTACAGACTTGGGCCTCTCCCACTCCACGATGGTCTTCACCTTGTGCATGTCCATGGAAACGCCAGCAGGAGAGACGATGTAGCCCAAGAACTCCACAGAATCCCTATCGAAAAAAACTTCTCCAACTTCGCATACAGGCCATGCTCGCGAAGCCGCTGTAGAACTAATCGTACATGCTTGTCATGTGCCGCCTGGTCCTTGGAGAAAATCAAAATGTCGTCGAGGTAGATCACCACAAACTGGTCCAAGAAGTCACGAAAGATGTCGTTCACCATGTGTTGGAACACGGCTGGGGCATTGGTAAGGCCGAAAGGCATCACCGTGTACTCGAAGTGTCCATACCTTGTACGAAAGGCAGTCTTCCACTCATCGCCTGGACGAATCCGTACAAGGTTGTAGGCCCCTCGTAAGTCGATCTTCGTGAACACCTTTGCTCCTCGCAGCCGATCGAGAAGTTCCGGGATCAATGGCAACGGGTACCGATTCCGAATGGTGACTTGATTCAAACCCCTGTAGTCCACAACCAAACGTAAACTCCCATCCTTCTTCTTGACAAAGAAATAGGTCCTGCAGGGGACTTTGAGTGACGAATGAAGCCGGATGCCAAGTTGTCCTCGATGTACTGACGAAGAACCTCCAACTCTGTGGGTGACAATGCATAAATCGGTCCGAACGGTGGAGTCTTTCCTTCCGCAAGATCAATAGGACAGTCGTAGGACCTGTGAACAGGAAGAACTGCAGCCTTGTGCTTGTCAAAAACGTCCTGAAAGGAGTGATACTTGGATGGTAGGGAAGAAGGAGGAGAAGGAAAAGGAGTAGGAGAAGGAGATTGAAAAACAGGAGAGTCAGACACAGGAAAGGTAGAAGAGGACGTAGGAGTTACTTGAAAGGCAAAAAGGTGGAAAGGAGCAGGATCAGTGGTAAGTTCATGCATGGTAGTGGTAAGAACTCGGAGAGGAGAAGGAGGGAGCTGTGACTGAAAAAGAGGAAGGATCTTGGGGGGTGGAACAGAAGCAGAGTAACAAAAGGAGGCAGGATTGGGAGAAACCTGTGTGGATGTTGACGAGTGTACAGGATTGGAAGAATCCTGTACAGAAGTCCGTGGTTGCACAGGAGTGAGGAAGCCTGCAGTGTGCTGACGAACCAACAGGAGGTGGATCCTGTTGAGGAGGAACCTTCGACACTGATACAGGATTGGAAGAACCCTGTACAGGAATCCGCAAACTTACAGGAGTGGAGAGAGCCTGCGGATGTGCTGAGGAACTGACATGAGGTGAATCCTGTCGAGGAGGAGTCTTCAACATACTGATACAGGAACAGGCACGGTCAATCCTGTAGCTTGTACTGCCTCAGATACTAAGGATGTATCCTGCACGCAGGAAGGTACAGGATTGATCCTAGCTCGGAGAGGAAAACGTGAGCGTCCTAGACCTCCAGTCGATCTGCGGATTTGCAACAACGAACCATGGCATGCCCAAAATGATGGGAGTTGACCGAGTCTTGATCAAGTTGAAGGAAATTGAACAGTTGAATGTGCCATGACTGCAAGAGAGAGGTTCAGTAGCATGGGTAACTGCGCAGAAAGCAATCAGACGCCCATCGGCCACCTCTACAGGAACTGCACGCTTCAACTTCACCACCGAAATGCCATGTTGAGTTGCAAAAGTGTCATCCATGAAACATGCATTTGCACCAGTGTCTAACAGGGCAAACTCCTTGAGCTCTCGATTATTAAATGAATGTGTACAGGAAACTTGAGTGATGGAATGGTATGAGCAGCACCAATGGAGCCTGCACCTACGTCCAACTTCGCGGCTCCTAGACGAAGTGGACATTGAGTTTTCCGACTGAACTTCAGCTTCAACTTCACGCGTCTTGAACTTCCTGGCTTTAATAGGACAATCTGCCACCTTGTGTCCTGCTTCACCACAATACAAGCATAGGTTCTCACTGGCGACGTTGCTTCTCAGCAGCGGAAAGAGAGCCACGCTTGGATTTCTCAACCTCCATAGGAACTACTCCAGAAGGTGGTGCAGGAACATGTACCACAGCTGCAGGATTGGTTTGCAGGAACTGCTGACGGGATCTTTCCTGACGACGCTCGAACAAACGGTTGTCGCACGAACGGCTTGTTGCATGATCTCGCTAATGTTTGGGCATCCGGTAACGTAAGAAGAAGGTCCTTCACGTCATCCCTCAACCCAAAACGGAAGTGTTCGATCAATGCAGTCTCTCCCATGGAATGTTCGTGCAAAGTTGCTGAAATTCGGATGCATAGAACGGAAGCTGGTCGGGATCCTTGGTGAGCTTTCGTAACTTGTGCATGCAGAACGGTACTTATCAGGATCCCAAAGCAGGCTTCAAAGGCAGCCACGAAACCTTCAAAGTCTTCCATCAATGGGTCGTCACGCTCCAGCAAGGGGGCAACCCAAGCCGTGGAGATCCACTTAGTAAGGATGCCAAAAGGCCAACCTTTTGTGCATCCGTCGAGTAGCGGCGTGGTTGCATGCGGATCAAGAGCCGGATCTGATTCAGGAAACCTTGGAAATCGGCACGATTGCCACTGAACTTTTCTGGCATGCTAATCTTCGGCTCCGAAAAAAGTTGATGAAGAGGGAACCACCGATGCCTGAGAGAGAGCCTACGCAGCAGCCTTGGAGGATGCATCAGCAGCTGCATGTGCCGCATTGGTGGAACCTTGCAGATCGGTGACCACTTGGCGCAAAGTGGCCAGCTCATGAAGCAACATTTGGTGCTCGCGTTGAAAGTGCTCAAAATCAGCCATGATCTATGAAAGAAAAAGGAAAGAAAACGAAGGAAAAGATCAAGAAAAAAAAGTAGCTGGGAAACGGAGAGCTATGAAAGCAGTTAATCAAACTGTCAAGCCACGATCCAGGAACCAGGAAGAGAGCAGGATTCCAAGAACAAGGAAGGCTTGACTCAGGAAAGGACAGAGAGCGGACAGGAACTAGGAATCAGAGCAAGACGGAACGGATAGGATCCGAGAGAGACAAGAACAGGATAGGATCCGGGAGCCAGACAGGAAGGCACAGGACAGGATCCAGGAACAAGACAGGAACAGATAGGATCCAGAAGCGAGACAAGGAGAAACAAGAAGCAAGGAGCAAGAAAGAACGACAAGACAAGATTGATCGTAGTAAGACTGGTGTTGATATAACTGATTGTACAACAATTAGGTCGGAGCTTTTATGCTCACAACTCCAAGCTAATCTAGTCATGAGTCTAATCTAGTCATGAGATAAGAATAGTGACCCTTATCCTCTAGGCATATCCTGTAGCATATCCTATAGGCATATCCTGTAGCATATCCTATAGGATATCCTGTAGGAATATCCTGTAGGTATATCCTGTAACCCATATCTTGTATCCTGTATCCAGTATCCGGAATCCTGTATCGGGTTGTGACACCAATCAGGATGTCACATGCAAAGGTCGACTGAGAAGATTGCAACATGGCTCGAACATGAAAAGGAATTGAAACACTGGAAGCTAGGTAGGAATCAATGGAAAGCACAGAGCCTTGAGAATCATCCAATCGAATGGTCCCTACTCGAACTAGCAAACTCTGTTTCCTAACGAGGCAAGTGAAGCTTTGTTTTCCAATAGGGTAAGTTGTCAAAGAGTAGCGGCACAAACTGGTCGACGAGGGCAAGCATTAACTTGGTGTTCTGGATCGGCACAATACCGACAGAGATTGTTAGCCACTCATATGTGGCATTCAGCTTGAGGTAGTCATTGTCCCTGCTAAAAGAACTTAGTTTCATAAGAACAAGACCAAAAGTTGTAGGCATAAGAACCAAAAGTGAACGGTTTGAAGAAGTCCTCTCCTAACATTGCTCAAACAAGCGATTATCACATCAGACGACAAGTGCAATTGCTTTCAAAAGCATCTTTGGATACAGCAACATGAGGAGAAGATCCTTTATGTCATCTCGGAGACTGACATGGAAATATTGTTTGAGAGACGCATCTTCAAATGAAACATTGTAGGAGATCATCATGAACTTTGAGGCGTAAGATGAAACATACCTAAAACCCTGTCGTAGGCGAGATAGCTTGTTGATGGCAACTTATTCCTGATCTGTCTCACTAAACATCTCAGTGAAAACTCATTTGAACTTTGAAAAGCTATGAGACAAATGGAAGTGCTTCTCAACGATGGTATACTAACGAAGGGCAAATCTGGAGAGAAGAGATCCAATAAATATTACCTTTAGCTCATTGGTCAAATACCAAAGAGCATGAGTAGTCAAGCACAACTTGGTCTGGTTGAGGAAACCACGAAAAGAAGAGGTGCAATCCATTGAACTTAATTGGTAGACTCAGCTTGGGTTCACCTTGTGAAGCAACAACTTGAAGTCGGGAGAGATCAACCCGAAAAAGAGGAAGACTATATGTTCAGCTCTGCCTACACTATGGATCTTGTGACAACGAGCTCTTTAGCAAGTTGAACTTGTTCTGCATCCACATGCTGCAAGTCATCATAAAGGACCTCCAAAGTGTTCCGTAACTCTTGAATTGATGCCATGGAGTAGCTGAGAACGATCAAACTGTCATGAACTTGAATTTGAGCAGGAACACTTTGTTTGCTATTAAGCAGAATACTTTGTCTGCCTACAAATGGAATAGACTACACCTATCGGTGGATAAGAGTTATTGTGAAAACTGAGATTGAATTGAATTAAATTGAATACAATGGTGGAGAAAAGTGTGTTGATCACTCTGACGGTTTTGGCCCTCAAAGCTCAAGCTTTACACTCAAGCCCATGCAAGTTGTGTGGTTGTGGCTATGTAAAGAAAGGGTGGTTGTTTTCTATGTTGTGGCCATGGATTTCATTAGGTGAAGGTGAAACTTCGCCATGTGCATGACATGTGAACTTGCCAAGTGCAAGGCAAGTAAACTCGCCAGGTGCAAGGCATGTGAACCACTAGGTGCAAGGCATGTGAAAACTTGTTTGGATCTTGACACTTGGAACTATACAACAAGGAATCAATTGGGGAGTTTTAAATGACATTTATCAGAAGTACCATTCATTAAAACATAGTAAGGATCACAACAATCTTAGTTGTCTAGAACATTTCCTGCCAACCACCAAGATTCAACTGTCAAAAGTTCAAGCACACATGAAGCACCATTGAAATCTTTGCCAAGCTCAAGGAGACGGGTACATTTCAAGGTACAAGGCCCAATTGGACAACATATATAAGATATTGTAGATAAAGAGTTGTTGCAGTTGCAAAGTTCTACAATTTCGCCATAGAAGAAAGGCAAGGAAAAGATTGTTCAAATATCAGGTGAGTATCCTTAAATGATTCAATTTAAATTAATGTGATAGGTATTGACAATGATGATTCAAACAATGCAATTCATATCGCTTTTGCTAAACACTACAAAGTGTAAAAGAGACAACTTGGCAATGCAAAACTACATGAAGGTAATTATACAACATATCTTGCATTCTTAAATTCTTATATATTAATTTTCTTGGTGTATGGGGTTTGTGGACAAATCCCACACCAATAAAATTTACTCTTTGCATCTTCCTTTCATGGGGTTCGCCAACGAACACCATGATGCAATCTTGCCTTCCCATTCATTACAAATTGCACGTTCTTATTAACTTTCATATTAAATTTTTTTTATGGTTAGATGCATATCCAAACACCATCCTTGAGATTGAGATCATTCATGATAATTACATTGAAATGGTCAATGTGTACCATTGCCACAAGATTTTTTATGACTATTGAAGGCTTAGTACATGGGTTAAGAAGGTTTGTGGTAAAATAGGCAAATGTGTAATGTTTGACTTGCCGAATAACTTCCCTCTCTCTAATGAAACTTTGCCCAAGTGGAAGGAACTCATTAAAAACACATTACCCATGCATTAGAACTCACCAATGGTTATCTTAGTCTCATCAGCATGCTCATCTTCATTCTTCCAATGTCTTTATATTAGGTTGATGTCCTAAAAACACTCTCCATTAAATACATTTAAAGAGTATTAATCAGGGTCTCTAGTTTACAACACAACTGTCCAAGCTCAAATTGGTATAAATATAAAAGGTACATTGTATTTTTTACTCAATCATTTTTTAATTTTGCACTCATGAAGGTGTTGTCTTGGAAATACCATGTCATTTGCCAAAGAGATCGTGAGTTGGTTAGAAATGATGGTATTGGATTTGTTCTCCCAGGATATAATAACAACACTGGCATTAATCTGAATGTCCTAAACGATGAAATGCTTGTGACTATACCTTTTCAAGCAGAGTACAAGAATTATAAGGAGCATCACTAAGATCAATGCAACTATTACTATAGTTATATGCACCACTACATGCTCTAGTTGTTGATTTTACAACCGATACGGGAAGTGTAGTTGCACCTTATGTGACCACAAGACGATTGGTCTATGATATTGAAAGGATGGATTCACTCGTTGAAGACCAAAAACAAAAACTCATCACTAATAATTGAAACTAATAATTTGTAAATTTATAAATTTAATTCAATCCCATTATATTAATTCAATGAGTAATTTTAATTTTCATAAGAAGAATTTAATAAACATTTTGGAGTTTCTTAAGTAATATTTCAAGTTACCAAACTATGCTAAGTTATAAGGAAGTTTCTTAAGCAAATATTTCAAGTTGCTAAACTATATTAAGAAGTTTTTTAAGCAAATATTTCAAGTTGCCAAACTATGCTAAGGAGAAAACCAAAAAGACAAACTTTGCTTCTTGATGTATTTATTTATGATAAGCCTTATTAACAAATCCCACTTGTTGCTAACGAAATTATAACTTTTTGAATAATTTATTCTTATTATATTTTAATGTCATTTGTCAAAAACATTAAGTATAGCATTTTATTTTTTTAAACTACCAAATTTTATTAATTATGAAATTTCAAATTTCAAATTTTATTTTTTATTTTTAAAATTGATCATGAAACATAATTAAACTAATTTTTTAAAACTTCAACTGGTGAACTTAATTTGAATTCAAACTTTAAAATACAAATTGATAACACAAAATGCATCCAACCTTTATGTTTTGCGTTTGCATATTCACGGCAGTGACTTTTTTCAAGTGTAAAATCTGTATAATAAAACCCTAAAAATTATGTCTTTAAAATACAAATTTTGCACACGAAAATGAGCACTCATTCGTGGACAAGCATCTTGCCAAATGACTCCAATGGTGTATCCAGCATGTGGAGGAGCTCTAATCTCCCACAAAGTAGCCAGTTGTGGCAGTAAGTACATGCTCCCTGGAGATGAGTTCACCAAGTTTTGGATTTGGGTCAATTTGGATTTCCAACATATACAGCCTGCAGATTAATCTGATTAATATTGAGTGTAATCAACTGTTTATGCCCGCCCTGAGAGAATATAATGCTGGACATACATAGACACCGTGACATACACACATAAACGAGTGTGTGTTTAGAGAAAATGTTTAGAGCATGAGAGGTTGGTTCTCCTCTCGAGTCCTCAAATAGGTCTTCTCGAATCCTCAAATATAAGTCTCGCAGCAAAATCAAGAGAGCCGCACCATCCCACTTGGTACTCTCCATCTCCTTAAACTTCTTCATCATCTCCTCCACCTCGATTCTCCTCTTGAAATCCTCTATGCACATATTCTCTATCAGCCTTGTCTTTCTCCGCCACTTCATACATCAGCCGCTGGTGGATGCTCGCCACGTCTCCAACGTCTGCTGCACCGCTGGCCTGGCTTGGGTTTGGGCACGCCACCAGCTGCATGTTGTCAGAGCTCGAAGCTTGTCTTAACACTTCCCGCTACACCAAACCAAGTTTATCAAACCACATATACACACGTATGTAGATGTGTGTGGAGAGAGAGAGCATATGCTAAATACAAACGTTTTAATACGGCACACAACATCAAATATAACACAATAAAATTTATGTACAAGACACACACGTAGACACATCCAAGTAGAGAATATGTACAACATCTATGTAGATACATATAAAGTACGTATATATGGCATATGAACACAGGAATACACATATATGTAAACAAGCAACACAAACAAAAATCAATGATCTATAAGACAGACAAACCCCACCCCCTTCTCTCTCACACACACACAAAAATGAAAACACAATACATATAGTATTTCCAGCGGCTAGATGAGGATAATTCTGAACGTTAGTTACTGAGGCCAGAGTTGGAAGGCGGACAAGGGAGTCCTCCACCTGTTGGATTAAAAGTCCCTTAATTGAATACTGAAAAGTCTAGTTAAATACATACACACGCATGGACACACACCCATGCATACAAAAATGATTGCCTACGTACCATTCAGCTGTCACATGATCATTAATCGACGGAGCCGTGGCCTTGGTAGAATGTACCTGTTGAATATATATATATATATATATATGCCTATATTTATATAAAGGAGTGTTATGTATTTATGTTCTATAAACAAAAGAATATAGAACATAAATACTTACAATGGTCCAACTAGTTAAGTTTCCACCAAGGTTCAGGTCTCATGGCTCCATAGAAATGTCCTCAGTACCATCGCATGAAACTCCGGCTGTTGGATAAACTAGTTCATACACACCCACATGTGAAACCACAAATAGAAATTCACATTGGGTAGTATACATAAATAAGTTTACCATAATTGGAAGCTTTGTTAGTGCAGCATCCACATGGACTTATCTCACTCTGTAATGTCAAAAACTTATTAAAAAAGTACACAACAGAATTAAATAAGATATACATCATAACGGGACGTAAATTCCTAGTTGAATTCAATAGTTTAATATATTATTTTTAAGTGTACAGTTAGAGTATGTCATATATATTAATGAATTGAGTGAATATCAGTACTTATTGAAGAGGATTAACTTAGAAACTTACTATTTTCTTAGTTATCTTCGTAGTAATTCTAATTAGGCTGAACCAGTTTTGAACACATCCATAGCTTCCCGTTGTTCTTTCTACACATACCCTGATTTTCCCTCGTGATGAACACATTGGGGCTGTCCATCTCATCCTGCATGATCCTTGGCTCCATGTCCGCCTTCCTCTTCTTGCTTGCCTCTTGGGGTTGCCCATCACATCCTGCAAGATCGTTGGCACCTTCCTCTCCTGCACCTGGTCCCCTCTATCCTTTTATTGTGACATTTTGAGTACACGGATAAATATTATACTGACTAAATAGTTTAAATAATGTACTGACATCACGAGACAAGTCGCACTTCCAGCAAGGCTGTGTTGTGTGTTACTGAGGAGTAACACCATCAACGCCGTGTTGTGGAACATGAGCGCCATCACACTTCTCGCACACAAGAGTAACACCGTGTTGTAGAGTGTCCACAAATTTCTGCCCATCACATCCCACACAGAGAACTTGCACCAACATGACTTACAAGCCAATTAAGATACACATGCTGTTGGAGGTTACTTTTCCTCTCGCATATTGCTTGTTTGTTGGGCAAATTGAAAATCTACATCATGAACTTGGCTAGATGACAATCTCTTGGGATACCTCTGGTGCCCTTCATGAGCAAAAACTGCATAATGAATAGAACATAATACACAAACATAATCTTATAATTGTTTTTATGTTTATTAAATTTAACATTTTTTTTCATATAAAATTGGATTTATGAATTAACATTTCCTCTTAAAATTATATTATCATTGTGTTGTATATCAAATTAACGAATTTTAATGAATATCCCAGAAATAAATAAAATTATTAATTAATTAATTTTTAATTTGATTGGAAATCACAAAAGAAAATACAAATAATTATGTACTGAATTTATTATAATGCAAACTATCAAAAATTTAGATCCAAGAACATTGTTACAAAGCATTGTCCATGTAATATGCATCAAGGGTAGTGAGACATCAGCAGTAATGAAAGTCCACAAGAGCAATGATGTCCATAGAAGAGGGTAGCTAGATCTTGACAGGTTCCTACATGGAGACAGAAATCACAATGTCAATGGTGTTCTCAACTACTAAGTAAGCCACGGGCACACTCTAGAATTATTAAATCCAAACTTTGTACCTTATTATTTTAAGAATAACAAGCCCTCAAATATTCATGTTATTTTCTAAATATTCATTTTATTTTTCCATTTAGAGCAGAAGAGAACAGCTACAATATTTTCATGAACCATTGTGAAGATGAACTATTGCATATTATAAAGTTCAAGGTAATCACAGGTAATCACGGATCATAAATTATGGTATAGGATATATATGTATATAGATCCATAGATGCTATGAATTAATAAATGGTGCTTTTGCTGTTTTATTTTCTGAATGTATTCTTTCATTCTATACACATTCTTTCACGGTATATGAGGCATGCATATGTTGATTTGAAACTCATTTTAAAGTCATTTATTTTTATTTATTTATTAATTTTGTTTCCTTTCAAAAGTAGCATATTATCATGACTTTTAATTATATTGCACATAACGGTAAGTGCAAGTGCAAAGTCAGTCCATTGTTGTCAGATAATGCTTCTTATTAATTCATTGTCCTGAAAAATGAAAAGAGATTATGAGGCTTGATTAAGGGTGTTAAGATAGGACTTGGTTTTGTCACATGACTGGAGGGAGACTTATGATTATCAGTTGGGTAAATTCAAAGAACGAGATCACCCAGCAAAGCATCTACTTCTCAGGCATGTATCACAACAACAAGTAAGTAACGTGATAAGGATAACCGAACATTCCTCATAGAGTTCCATCTCTAGGGCAGGGAACTAAAAGAATTTTTTGTATCTTTGGTGCGTGATTTGCAAGGAATTCGACCCTGTAAGGCGCAATCACTGTCGAATTAAGCTTGGAACTAACATAGCTATGTATGAAGGAGCCAGGAGATTCACCACAAACGATCGATAAAGACTATGCATTCGGGTTTTAGAGACTCAAGCCACTGCTTGACAATCTTGCACTAGGGAATCTCGTGACGCATTGAAACATCATTATTTCTTTGCCCTATGCATGGAAAACTGCTGCTACCCATATGCATTGTAGACAGCTTAAGCAGCCCATTCAAAGGCCACCTACAAGGGTCCATCGTTAAAGATTTACATTTGTATCTTTTGCCTTTGAAGGTCCTCACGACTTTTGTCATACCATCTACTTGCATGCATGTGTGTGTGTGTGTGTGTGTGTGTGTGTGTGTGTGGGGGGGGGGGTGTCATATTTGAATTACTCAGATTTTGGTTAATCCACAAAGGAACAGAAACTCGTCTCATTCATTATTTGTGAAGTGTGAGACACACATATTGGTATGTATATCTAAATGTGTGTGGATATGTATGCACGTAGGTGGGTATATGTTCAGCCCACTGGGTATATGTTCAGACATGATTATTGCCACTGGATTGGTGTCAAGTCATCCATATGCAATAGCTGGATTTCTTTGCAGCATACTGACCTTCTTGTCTTTTACTGATAAATAGAACTACACACACGGACACTTATCGATTGGCATTGTGGTTGTGCTCACGTAGACTAAGCTTTATAGATTCTTTACAATAGGGAGGGGGTGCTAAACCAATGCCCGTTTCTACGTGGAAACATTCTCTTTACACATGTTTCTGAAGGTATGTATATCTGTTTACATGTACACCCAATGTTCCTGGTGTGTATCTCCGTCTATGGACATGTAGTGTGGATACATGTGTGTGCGTGTACGCTTCCATGCTTTATATGGGCCTTTAAACTTGTTTTCGAAATTAAGTGTTAATGTATATATGGTGATATATGGTGTGTGTGTGTGTGTGTTGTGTGAGTGTGAGAGAGAGAGTTCCGCCACTATATGCAAACTCTTAAAGAATCCATTAGGTCCTTCACAACGTTACGCTTATTCCAATCAAGTTCACACCATGACCTGTGTATGTATGTTTGCATGTATGTACATGTATAAATCATACATGTGCATGCATTTATAAACATGTATTTATAAAGGTGGTCCACGAGAAACAACCTCAATTATCTCCCCACGGAACCTAGTCTTGTACCTATATAAGTATGAAGTGCATATGTATTTGTGCTCAACACATATACACGTAGAGCGTCGCCTTCACTACTAACCAATTACAATGTAATGCACTTCAAATGCTGAGCGCAGTCGACATTCAAGCAACCCCCAGGGCAGAAACAAGAAAGAAATCGAGGGAACAGCAAGACCATCTTGCTTCTCTTGTAAGATCCTGCAATGGAAACAAGGACTTGGAGAGGGCTAGGCACATCCATGCGCAAATTCTTCACAGCAGTTGCCGAAACAACCGATATCTATCCAACCTCTTGATAGAAATGTACAGCAAATGTGGTAGCATCGAAGAAGCGAAGCTCGTGTTTGATGCCATAGATCAACCTAATTGTTTCTCCTGGACCATCTTATTTGTAGGATATGCCCACAATGGGCAAGTGTACAATGCTAAGAAGACGTTCGATACGATGCCAGAGAAAAACTCTGTTGCATGCACTGCCATACTGGGGATAGTCGCACAAAACGGTGAAATCGAACAAGCAAAACGGGTCTATGACCAGATGCCTGAGTATACTGAAATGTCTGTAAACACCCTGCTTGCAGCATATGCCCAAACGGGGCATTTACAGAAAGCTCAAGAACTATTTGACAGCATGCCCTTGAGAAACGTCGTGTCTTGGAGCATTCTTCTAGATGCATATGGTCAAGGCGGTCTAATTACTGATGCGTGGGATCTGTTCTTGAGGATGCCTGCCCGGTCTATTATCTCTTGGAATACAATGCTCGCAGCATTTACTCATAAAGGGCATTTTGATGAAGCCAGGTCCCTCTTCGATGCAATGCCAGAGTTTAACGTGATATCATGGAGCACAATGGTGGAATCATTTGCTCAAGAAGGTCATTTACAAGAAGCGAGGAAACTATTCAGCACAATGGAGGAGCGAAACTTGGTGGCATGGACTTCCATCATAAGTGGGTACGCACGAAACAGGCAAGTCGAGGAAGCAAAGTGTTTATTCGACCGGGTTCCTGAGGTGAACGTGTTTATCTGGAACTCGTTGCTTGCTGCATATGCCTTGAACGGTTATCTGCAGGAGGCAATAGAGCTTTTCAAGACAGAGATGCAGGAACATGATCTCGTTTCGTACAACACGATGATATCTGGATATGCCCAAGCTGGACAAATGCATGAGGCAGCATTTCTATTCAATCGGATACCTCTGAAGGACTCCATCACCTGGACATCAATGATTACTGGATTTGCGCAAGCGATGCAGATTGCCGAAGCGAGGGAGATCTTTTGTATGATGCCAGAGAGGGACCTTCTCTCATGGTCTGCAATGATTGCAGTGAATGCACAGAATGGGCATATAACGAAAGCGAGGAAACTCTTTGAGCAAATGCCTGTGTTAGACGTGGTAGCATGGAACTCAATGATCACAACGTATGCGGGATCTGGGCATGGGAAGCGCGCCATGGAGGTGCTCCATCTGATGGCTTTGCAAGGAAACAAGCCAAACCACGTTAGTTTCTCGTCTCTTCTGAATGCATGTAACCATGTAGGTATGTTTGCGTATGGTTGGCAATTGTTTTCTCCATGGCTGTCGATTACGAACTAATGCCTCGGCAAGAGCAGTATTCGAGCATGATTGACATTCTGGCAAGGATAGGCAAGCTCCCTGAAGCAGAAGAGCTCGTGAGGACCATGCCATTTGTGCCAGATGCACAGGAGTGGGCAACACTAGTGGCTGCTTCGAGGGTTCATCGCGATCGAGAGCGCGGTTTACAGGCTGCCCACTCGGCACTCAAAGTCGATGGATCCAAGGATTCTGCTACATTAGTTTTGCTCTCCAACATGTACAAAGAATTCTAAGAAGGCCACAAGAAATTGCAAATTTCAAATTTGAGCGGCATGGAAGGAACGCTTGGATGTCTGGAAGAAAGACTTGGGTTCTCATAAAATACAAAGCAAGGGGAACAATGAAAAATGAAGGAAGTCTGTTGTGAAAAGGTGTTAAAACACGAGCCGAGCCGAATATCAACTAACCTAACCTATGTTTTTGTATTTTTGAATCTTATTTATACAATTTTCTTTATAACCATATATGGTAATTCTCCATATATGGTAGTTCTCCGTAAGTATGTACGGCATAAGATATATATGGCCTAAACCATATATAACTCTTTCAGTTGGACTCCACGCTGGATATCTCAACACTCCCACTCAGCCGTGAGAGTTCAAGATTGTCATTCGAGACCGGGTGTTTGGAAATTATCCCTGCTCAAAGCTTTGGTCATAATATCTGTAACCATCTCGATACTAGACACATGTTTGAGTTTGATATTCCCGGCTCGAACCCTGTCGGATGAAGTGATACTTCACATCGACATGCTTGACTTTGTCATGATGCTGGGGTTCTCTGAAGTAGCTATGGCACTAGTGCTGTCACAGTATATTGTGATTGGCTGAAAATTCCCATGTCCTTCAACAACTTCATTAACCATGTTGCTTCCTTGGCTGCCTCTGTTGCTGAAATGTACTCGGCCTCCATCGAGGAGAGTGCAATCACTCGCTGCAGTCTGCTCATCCAACTGATAAGCCCATCATCCAGAAGAAACACATATCCTGAAGTGGACTTCCTAGTCTCCCTGTTTCCTGCCCAATCTGAATCTGTGAAACCCACTAGATCCATTACCATGTGATCTCCTGTAGAGCTCCCACTAGCTGAATATGTGAGACAAAACCCGACTGTGCCTCGCAAGTATCGTAAGATACGTTTGACTGCTGTCCAATGAGCCTCTCCTGGATTCTCTACAAACCTGGAAACCACTCCGACTGCAAAAGCCAAGTCTGGTCGAGTCGAAATGGCTAGATATAACAAACAACCAACTATCTGCCTATAAGGAACCTGTGCCATGACTCGTCTCTCCTCCTCAGACGTCGGCTGTTGATCTTTTGAAAGTTGTGTGTGTATGTCCATGGGGGCTGACAGGGTTGCTGTCGGCCATGTCATACTTCTGAAGTATCTCTTGCACATAGTGTGCTTGAGATAGCTGAATCACCCCTGCAGCTCTATCCCGGAACACCTGAATGCCCAAACAATAGCATAGATCGCCGGCTGCGGAGATCTCAAACTGAGATCGAAATTGGTGTTCAAAGAATTGAACAAGCCGAAACTGGCTAGCAGCCATGATGTTGTCATCAACATATAATGCCAGGTATGCAAAGTCCACTCCCTGTCGAAAGACATATACGTTTCCATCTGCAGTGGACTTCTGGAAACCGATGGAGGTGAGAAACCTGTCTACATGATCATACCAGGCTCGTGGTGACTGCTTCAAGCCATACAGGCCTTTCGAAGACGACAAACGTTGTGTTCTTGTCCTTGTACCACGAATCCCTCAGGCTGTGTAGTGTAGACTTCCTCCTTCAGCTCTCCATACAGGAAAGCAGTCTTTACATCAAGCTGGTGAACTTCCAGATTCAAGCTAGTTGCTATCCGAAGAATGAGACGAATGGAAGCCATCTTCACCACTGGTGAATACGTCTCATAGAAGTCAACTCCAGCGATTTGTGAGAATCCTCGTGCAACAAACCGAGCCTTGTATCGGAGTACTTTGCCATGTGCATCCAGCTTCTTCTTGAATAGCCACTTGGTACTTACAGTGCGACGACCGTGGGGAAGAGTAACAAGCTCCCAAACCTGGTTCTTGAGGAGAGAAGCATATTCCTCCTCCATGGCAGCCCTCCATTCTGCTGCCTCTTGTGATTGCATAGCTTCATGCACTGTCCGGGGCTCCCGAGGATACCTGGAGGTGAAGAAGGAGGTTGAAGACTCATCAGCTTCTCTTGCCTTTCGTGACTTGTAGCTAATTCTCCCACTTCTCGTGATTGTGTTGATGGGTCGGTCTGGATTAGGTACCTGCGAAGGTGCTTGCTGAAGTGGAGGAATCTCCTCCTCGCTTTCGTGCTCCTCCTCACTCAGATCTGTCTGCTGCAATCTGCAGTCCTGGATCTTCCCCAATCTGCCCTGGATCAGCCCATGTGCTGGTGGATCCTGTGGTTGCTCTTCCTCAAGAATATAAGCTGTCGGATTAACTTGAACTGTAAACCTATCTTGTAAAGCATATCCTCATTAAACTTAACGTCTCGGCTCACAACAATTTTCTGGTGAGTGGGATCGTAAAGCCTATATGCCTTGCTCTCATGGCAATATCCCACCATGATATACATGTTACTCTTCTGTTCCAACTTACGACGGAGTTCGTTTGGAACATGTGCATATGCCAGCACCCAAACACACGAAGGTGTTTCAAACTGACTCGCTTCCCAGTCCATCGGGTGAATGGAACTTCTCCACCAATGCTACTTGCAGGAAGTCGATTCCGGATGTAGCTGGCTGTGCTTAAGGCCTCTGCCCAATAATTGAGCGGTGTTCCTGCATGCATAAGCATGCATCTTGTCGTCTCCACTAGAGTTCGATTCATTCTTCTGCCACTCCATTTTGCTGAGCTGAGTATGGGGCTGTAAACTGTGTTGAATCCCAGATTCTTCACACAACTTCTTAAGCACACTTGCTTGATACTCCCCACCTTATCACTCCTAAGTACGCGGATTTTCAAATTCTGCCACACGTTTTCTGCAGCAATCTTATATAACCGAAACATTTCTGCTACTTCTGATTTGTTAATCAAGAATTTCACCACTGTGTAACGAGTATAATCATCTATAAACGTCACAAAATACCTCCTTCTGTTCAATGACTGAACATGCATTGGTCCACACAC
Organism: Selaginella tamariscina; assembly: GCA_003024785.1. NCBI lineage: Eukaryota > Viridiplantae > Streptophyta > Lycopodiopsida > Selaginellales > Selaginellaceae > Selaginella > Selaginella tamariscina. The sequence continues at coordinate 297,810 of PUQB01000148.1, forward strand.
GTCTGTGTGCACTAATTCTAGAGGTTGAGTGGTCTTACAGCAGATGCCCTTACTGGGGAATGGTTGCCTATGCTGTCTTCCAACCGATGATGCCTTGGTTGGTTGCTTGTCAGTGTAAGTGATCTTGTCCTTATCGATCTGACCTTTCCAACCTGCATCTACTATCTTCCCAACCAAGATAAGAGTTTCGCTGAGTGTGGGGACATAGTGAACCTGTCGAAGATCGACAATCTCACCATTCTGGAGTTGAATCTCTACTGTCCCGACTCCTGCAATGCTCAATGGTTGATGATCTCTCGTGTAGACTCCTTCTCCCACTGGGATTGCCTGATATGTCTTAAAAGCGGCAAATTCTGGAGTACAGTGAACATTGGCACAACTGTCCAACCAAAGGATATTTTCTTCCTTGAAAGGACTGAGGTTAGTGGTTACCATGAGGGCCATCCGCTGATTGCCCTTGTTCTTCAATTCGCTTGCTCGTGGTTTTCTTCTTATGACCCTTGAACTGCTGTTGTTCTTGGCTCCGATACCATGTTGTGAAAAGGTGTAAAACACGAGCCGAGCCGAATATCAACTAACCTAACCTATGTTTTTGTATTTTTAAATCCTATTTATACAATTTTCTTTATAACTATATATGGTAATTCTCTATATATGATAGTTCTCCGTAAGTATGTACGGCATAAGATATATATGGCCTAAACCATATATAACTCTTCCAGCTTGGACTCCACGCTGGATATCTCAACAAAGTCGTTGCTGCATTAAAACAATGTACCAAAACAAGGGACCTGCAAGGAGGAAGAAAACTACATAAGGATGCAGTTGCAGCTAACTACCGCACAGACAAATATGTAGTTTCTTCTCTAATCTTAATATACAATAAATGTGGAAGCAGGCAATGTGCTCAGGATGTATTTGATCGGATGACTAATTGGGATGTTGACTCATGGAACCCTCTTATTTCAGGATACGCAGAGAATGGTGAAAGCTCCAAAGCAATGGACTTGTTTACCACTATGGACTGTGAACCAGACAAATGTACCTTGATTGCAGCACTGAAGACATGTGGAAGCAATACAGGAAACAGTACTGTTTGGAGAAGGCGTTAGCGATCCATATACAACTCAGAGAGCGAGGGTTTGAAGCGGATGTAATTGTCGCATCCTCCTTGTTGAATATGTACAGATAATGCAGGAGCATGGAACATGCACTGGATGTCTTTGTCTGGATGACTCGTCGGAATGCTATTTCATGAAACGGCCACATTCTGGGATACGTGGAAAACGGAGAAAGCTCCGTAGCGCAGTAGCCAGGTATGAACACACCTTGAGTACTGCAAGAAACGTGACCGAGTTTGGTTCACAATCCATGGTTGTAAATAAGTCTATAGAAACACGTTTACCTTGAGAAGGGGATGGGCATTCATAAGCTAGCTAAGAATCTTGGTTTAGGCTCGGATAGCCACCACTTTAGTGGAAATGTATAGAAAATGCGGATTCATGCAGAAAGCCAAGATTGTTTCTGATCGGACGCCTCACCGAGATATTGTTATGTTGACTTGTCTCATTCTGGGATACCAGGAGAATGGGGAGTTTAGTGCAGCTTTGGATTTGTTTAACACCAATGCATTGCGAACCGGACTCTGTACTGTTTGTTGCGGCACTGAAGGCATGTGCAGGTCTCTCTCGACACAGGAAGCAGCTTTGTTTGGAGTGGGGAAACGCTATCCATAAACGTGTTGCGGGACGTCAGCTAAACTTGGATGACCACTTTGGTGGACATGTATACAAAGTGTGGAAGTAGGAATGTTCTCGATCAGATGTTGTGGCAGGATGTTGTGTTTGTGACCTAAATCTTTGGTGAATGGCACCTCACCATGATTGGGTTTTACTTAATAAAAGAAAACAAAACTTACAAAAGTGTATCCTCGGTTAGGATATGATATGCCAATTGCACATGACAAGCCAATTTAATGAAGAATATGACATCTGATTCTAAGTTTTTTCATAAGACTCCCATAGTTCTTGAGATGCGGCTGCATATCACCTTGTTAGATATAGTCTTTATTCACGCACATATTTGTGTTCATTAAATTATAAAGAGATTAAATCTAATTACTAACAATAAATTTATTATAGATAATTAAAGGCATAATTAACATATACCAATATAATTTATTATGCCTTGTATACTCACACGTTTTTGAGTTGAAGTTGTACTTACTGCTATGAATATTAAAATTAGTTATAGTCTAAGGCTACTTATAAAGCACTTAATAGAGTCACACGTAAACATGTTAGAGTATTTGGTTGTTCCACGTATGCATTTGTGTCTGAAAATGATAAGCATAAATTAAAATATTACAAGTCTTGTCACATAATGATGGTTATAATTTATTATATGCTATTTATGTTTGATAAATTAAATATAGTTATGCATCGTACCTTAGAATTTCATAAGGAAGATTTAACTTCAACCAAATTTAATAATACTAATAAATTTGCTAAAACAAAATTGTTTGAGTATGAATCCATAGTTCCTGACTCACATTTACCCTTTAGTGATTCTTATGGTCATGATATGTCATAAGATGTATTGTTCTCGAGAATATGATAGCAACAACAATATTGATGATGTGTTAATTGTTACTTCTCTGTGTGAATGATATTGTAAACAATGCTTCTAGATTTGATGTATTAGAGATGGGTTCTAGTGAATCCATGAGTCAAAACATCCAGTGGACGTACCTCTTATTGGGTCCTTGAAGTTCATTCATTTGCGTAAAATATAGGTGGACATATAAAGCAAGTTTTTATAAAGCAAGAGGACAATTGTTTACCTATAAAACTTGGTGAAGAAGTTGTGGTGGGTCCTTTGTGATGTTAAATTTAAAAAGTTATGAAAGCTTGCAAAAAGGTACTTAAAATCGTTATATATTTTACTTAGATGAGTCAAGCATTGTCAATAAGCCATGTGTCGCTCAACAATGGATTTTTACCATGATAGAGTTCCAAGGTAAATTTTTGGACACTTGTTTTCTTGCATTGTGCTATTTTCTTTAAGTGGTGTTTAAAGACCATTGAGTGATTCAAATCTCATCTTGTAATTAAGGGGTGCTTGCATAGTAAGATCTTCTCATCAATAATAAATTAGTTTCATATGTATTTTACTTGTCTTTGTTGCAATACATATATGGAGAAACATCAAATGAATGTGAAGAATGCCTTTTTACATGTAGAAATTGATTAAGAGATCTACATGGTTTGATGACCATTATTTAATCAGAAATGGAGGACAAACATTGCATTAATAGGCATTGTGTACATATTCAAGCATATAATTAAGACTAAGTTTTTTTTTGGATCATAAGGCCTCATGGGAGTTGAATCTATGAAGGTCCATTGATGTTAATCTAAGGAAGGTAATTGCTTTTGAATATCTCCACACTGTATCCTAGAAAAGGACCCAAGGATCATAAAGGTCACTAAAGAAGGATGACCTACCTCTTAGCTTTAAAAATGTCAAATCAATGATTAAAGAATTTCACCTTTTCGACTTTAAGAAGTCCAATCGTTGACCATTAGCATTAGCAATAAGGCTAGAAGTCCAATTTTACATAGAAGGGAAACCATTGGCTCCATATGTAGAAATTAATAGAGAAAAGAGAGAAGAATTCTAGGCACACATAAAAACGATGGACCCTACTAGTATCTAACAACCCTAAGAGGTAAGAGCTGCACTCCTTGTTAAAGTTGCTACCACACATGTACTTGGAAAATAGAAGTTTAAACAACAGTTTAAGTGTTATAATTTTTATTATAATTCCTCTTTACTTTAGATGCTGACTATTGTTATTTATTTGAATTATATTGATAAGTCCTAAGTGTAGAAGAAACAAGCCTTGCTTAGTGCATAGTGATGGTTCGGGTCGGGGTGTCATTAAGTATTTATAAGAAACTTTAGGCGAAGCTAGCACTTCTATTTAAAAAAACTCTTACCCTAATTTTCTGTGTCCTAATTAGGTTTCTAAGTGGTTCCGGTACCCCTCCCTAAACCCCTCAGGTTAGGGTTTAGGGATTAATGAGTCATTAATTGATTCACCAAGTATATTCTCTCTGAAAATAAGATTCCATGCCAACCCACATATTTAAATAAGAAAACAGGGGCCTCTATCATATATATTAAGTAGTACATGTAAAAGAGGTATTAGGTTCATGACTGAGTTCGTTACTCTTTTGCTAGTACATTTAGTTTATATCCTTAAGGTACAACCCTCTGTTGTGCCACTCTAACTTCCAAAATGACATGGGTACGTCCCATCTTCATGGTAGTTCACCCTGGTTTAGGTTGGTAAATCCATGTTTGGGAGGTCTTGTCAGAATGCATGTTCCAAGAGGCAGAGGTTGAGGCTTATCTCCAATCTTCTCTTACACGTCAAGCTAGGTGTAACACTCATGACTAAGCAAGGCACATCCGTGTCCTTGTCCAACTATGGACGTGAAATCTTGTTTAACAGGTTCACATTATTTAGTTCTTAAGGGTTCATTAAGGGTTCTAGAGTTGGCATTTAAGAGCTACGTTTGTGACACTTAGTGTAATTTTTGAATCTAAGGGCTATGGCATGATAGCCCACATCGTGAAAGTATGGAGATGTGACACTGGGTTAGACGTCACACGATAAACACTCGAGGCAGCACCCTTTAGGGTTGTGTCATGGGTTTATCTCCAAGGGGTTAATACTCTAACAAATAAGCATGTTTGTGCGCGCATTAGGGTGTCTTAAGCCTTGGACATCTACTCAAGGGAGGTTAGGTCTCGTAATTAGGTGTGCTTTGGCACACTTAGTTAGGGTAGTGTTTTTCTTAAAAACCAAGGGTTGAACAATCTAAGCTTGTTAACATAAGCCTTTTTATGAAGCACTCGTAAGGTTATGTACTTAAGGTTATCCAAACCTAACCTTAAACAATTTGCTTAGCAAAACACTCATGTCCGCCGCCCTAGGTTTAAGGTATGACTTGGCCAAGGGTATCCCGGGGTTGTACTACCAGATGAGGGTGATTAGGGGTTAGCGACAATGCCTTAGCTCTATCATGAGGGTATGTGTGAGACACATTAGGTTAAAGCATGAGCCTGTTTAAGTCTACTCTACTAGGATAGGATCATAAAGTTTACTTGGGATATTCTCTAGGGTTTGAGGATGGTCATTCTTCTAAGAGACTTAGGATAGGAATTTAAGTTTTCTGTTTAACTAAACATCTGAATCAGACTCTTAGGGTCATCTTGGAAGACTTAACATTGCTCACACAGGAATTAACACCGAAAGGCCACTTGACAGCCACGTGTTGCCATGTGTTAGCCTCCAAGTTAAAACTCTGACATTAAGCTTCACAATGGCACAAACAAAAGAAGGAAGCCAAGAAGGAGAGAAGTCTAACTTACATTTGATACAAAAAAGGTTTCACAAACTAGTGAAGTACAAGAAACAACAATATCGAGAAGTCCTAAATCTACAACAAGCATGGGATGTTAAACATAACCATCGTACCAAATCTTCAAGAAGAAACCATACATTTCGTAGGTATATCCCAATGAAGTTGCTTTGACACAATCCCAAGAGGACTACTGTTCGAAAGGCTAAAGGAAGTTAGAACACCACCAGTAGTTGTGCAATCATTATACACCAATGTGACAGCCACTTTCCAAGAAGGAGAGATTTGAAACTCAAGTTTGCTAGAACAAACTGTGAGTTGATCTTATATTTGCTTTTACAACACAAATGTATACCATCGTTTATACTGTATAGAAATGTTTCTTATAAAAATTAAATTGGAATTTCACTTGATCTTGTAAATATTAAATAGAGTAAACAAGTAATATAATTAAATAACTACCCTGTGTGTAGAGAGTACATACATGCATGTACTGACGGTGCCAAAGGCACTGACTTGTGAAGACAACATAAAGCCATAACAACATTGTTGGAAGGGAAGTATTGTACGAGGGAGTCAGATGCATTACTCAATGCTGATGGAATTTACTGCATGTACTGTGTTATATCTGCATATTTCAACTGGTGAGCTAGCTTGCTTCATATGCCCTGAATGGGTATCTGCAGGAAGCAATAGAGCTTTTCGAGGGAGAGATGCAGGAACATGACTAACTGTATATCTGCTACATGTCTTATGTGTGAGTGTTGTATATAGAGCCTGTACTGTTGAAATAATGTATTGCATTGTAGTTTTAACTTTAATATCTCTCTCTAAATACACAACACACTCACACACATCTACACAAAATTATAGCAAAAGAAAGGAATACATATTCTTTCACCGTCATCCTTGAATGCTTAACTTGTGTATGTGTGTGAAATCACACGAACACATCATTAAAGTTTATTGTACGCAATACATGGTTATATGAGATTAAAAACCACTTCTCAAAATCTTCTGCATTATATATATTCAGATATATATAATGATATGAATATCTTATCAACATGTACCTCAAAAGTGTTCGAATCAAAAACATAATCCATACTACTCTCACTCAACAAGACATGTTAATATGTAGAATGGAGATTTAGGCTCGTTCTACACTTCTGTAATCATTTTTAGTTACAAAATTATTATAAATTATAATTGTGAGAGCTCGGAATATAGAAATGTGTATATCCATTAGTTCAGAAACCCTAACTTATATACAAGAGCGAGTGGTCCAGATTGAATCCAATCCGACGGCTATCAAAATCCACTACGCTAATAATAGTATGTGCACATGCAGCCGTACACGTGGATCTTACATCATCCCCTCTCTCGGAAGGGTGTAAGTTGGTTAGGGTTCTCTTGTAACGGGCCCGGATCTGGAGGAACATCAGGAGGAAGCACTGGTGGATCTATAGGCGGCACAACTTGTTCCCGTTGCACAAAATGCTTCAACCGTTGTACATGTACAATCTCCGGAGGATCGGGTTGAATGTCGTGCCGAACCTCATAAACCTGTGGTCCTACTTGCCGTAACACTCGATACGGTCCTTTCCATTGAGGAAGGAGACTCTTAGCTAAACCACGTACCGTAAGCTTGGGAAAACGAACCAACACCAGTTCATCAACCTTGTACTCGCAGGAGGACGATGATGCGAGTTGTACCGTTGTTGTTGTCCTACTTGTACGCGGCCCAAGTGTTCTGCTGACTCCGCACGAACCAATGGAAGGATGCTTGTCAGATACCGATCCCATGACCTAGCATCAGCAGCTCGCGGTAACCGAGACGGCAAACCCAACTCCGTTGGCAACACCGGGTCATGACCATACAAAAGCTTATATGGAGAAGTACCAATGGAACTTTGAACTCCAGTGACATAAGCATATCGGAGAGACGGCAGATAACCATCCCAATCTGAATGTTGAAAGTTCACATACTTTGCGATCATCCCCTTGAAGGTTCTAACAAGCCGTTCCACTAAACCATCTGTCTGAGGATGATAAGCACTTGTGAAAGTGTGGCGTATCCCTAATCGAGATGTCAAAACATGAAATGCCTCAGCCATAAATGCGGGACCATTATCCGAGAGAATTCGCTCCGGACAAGAATGCTGAAACACGACCCGATTCAGGAGAAACTGACCAACAGCAGAAGCAGTCGCACTAGCAAGAGCACCAACTTCTACCCAACGAGTTAGGTAATCAGAAGCAATAATAACGTACTCGTTACCAGCAGTTGACCGCGGAAAAGGTCCCATCAAATCAAATGCCACCAATTCAAACGGACGAGAAACTGCAATTGACTCCAACCGTCCTTCCGAAGCACATGGGGGAGTATTGCGAGCTTGGCACCACACACAACTACGCACATACCGAATCACATCTCCTCGCAACTCCGGCCAATAGAAAGATCTGCGCAGCTTCTCCATCACCCGACGATGTCCCATGTGCCCGCCAAGAATAGGAGAGTCATGGTAAGCATGGAGGAAGCGTGGAATGAAGATTGAAGGCACCACCAACCGCAAAGGATCATCTGGATCAGTCCCCACAAAATAAAGAAGGTCATCCTGAAGGCGATACTGTGAATGTAAATGCCTGAAAGGCAAGTCATCAGCAAGTGATGCAGGATTCTCAAACCCATCACGAAGCCTTCGAATCCACGGCTCAACCTTTTGAGCTTCCCGAACCTCATCCAAAGACGGCAAATCTAAACTCTGCATTCTGCGGACACTGAACGTCAAGCACAGCAACTGCTGATGGTACGGAATCTTCATCCAAAAAGTCCACTGAAGCTGGAACAACTGGTTCCTCTAAGGTGGAAGAGGAGCCCGAGAAAGAGCATCAGCATCAGCCATGGAACTCCCTGGACGATGAACAACTTCAAAGTCGTAAATTTGAAGTTTCAAGGCCCACCGAGCAGTACGCCCAATCAAATTCTTTCGCTTCAACAACGAAGTGACTGCTGCATGATCACCTTCCAACAACGTCCGCGAACCATGCAAGTAGGCATGGAGCTTCTCAAAACCCCAAACTGCTGCTAGACACTCCTTTTCAGTTGTGGAGTAATTCACCTCTGCTGGCTGCAATGTACGGCTGATGTATGCAATGGGATGTCGTTGGCCAGGAACACTTGTACTCTCCTGCATCAATACACCCCCGAGGCCGATGTCAGAAGCATCTACACGCAAGATGAAAGGACGAGTGTAATCCGGGTACGCCAAAACTGGAGGAGTCGTCAACAACTCTTTGAGATCTGCAAATGCCTGCTTGCAATCCTTAGACCAAACAAAAGAAGTCATTGACGATTTCAACAACGCGCGCAACGGTGCAGTACGATCTGAAAGATGATCCAGAAAACGACCCAGATATTGTACCTTGCCAAGAAAGCGTTGCACATCATTCACACACTTCGGCGTAGGGAACTTCAAAACTGCAACTAGTTTGTCAGGATCGACTTGCAAACCTTCACGTGAAATGCGATAACCCAGATAAGTGGTGTCCTTTGATCCAAATACACACTTAGATGGCTTCAACTTCAAACCAACTTCCCGCAGTCGATCCAAAACCTTACGTACATCACCGACATGCTCCTCCCACGTTCCATCTGAATGGATCAAAACATCATCGATGAAATCAGCAGTCACCTCCGGCATGTCGCAAAGAACCTCATCCATCATACGCTGGAAAGTTGCTGGAGCATTGCTCAAACCGAAAGGCATCACCAGGAACTCGTACAGGCCAAATGGTGTTCGAAAAGCAGTCTTGGGAATGTCCATGTCAGCCATCGGAACTTGCCAATATCCAGATGCGAGATCTAACTTGGTGAACCAACGGCTCCGCCCCAGTCGATCCAAAAGGTCTGCAGTATGAGGAAGTGGGTACACATCTGAGACGGTTACCTCATTTAACGGGCGATAATCAATGCAGAATCGAACGCTCCCATCAGGCTTCGTCACAAGGTGAGGTTCGCACGCCCAAGGACTTCGAGACTTCCGGATAACACCCTTCTCCAACATCTCTTTGACATTCGCTCGTAAGATCTTGAGCTCCTTTGGTGATCGACGCCGAACAGGTACCTTGATTGGCCTAGCTTCTCCAGTTGGAATAGGGTGGCGTGTCGCAATCTTGGCCCCAGATGACAAGTCGAAGTTGAAAAGATCAGCATACTCCTTCTTGAGTTGATCAACAACTACAGCACGACGATCATCTGATGGATCCAAAGAAGAAAGGAAGAGCATGAAGGGAAAATGGTTGGAAATAAGGGTGAGACAAAAGTGATGGAAGCAGAGGTGGAAGCAGATGGACGAAGTGGAATAGAAGTAAAGGAATACGAGGGAGAGTCAAACAAGGGGGAGACTTTTCAAAGTCACACTTGGCATGATTGCGAGTTAACCAATCCATACCAAGAATAAGGTGAAAAGCTTGACTCGGCACCACCCGCAAAGATTGAAGCTCGAGCTCACAATCATCCACACGAACAACAATGTCCACTTCATCCCGCGAACAAGCATGAGTATGTCCGTTGCCGTACAGAATGAAGACTGGTTCTACCGCACGACGCAAATGAAGGCTGCAACGTGTAGCAACAGATTGAGAAACAGAGGACAAACTTGAACCTGTATCCACCAACACTGAAAGGAAAACAGGATGAGGTGTGCGATTGAAACGAGCTTGAAAAGTGAAAACCGGATGATTTGGTGCCGAGTGAACCCCTTGATGATACTCCCGAAAGAAAGATGGAGGGGTCACTAATTTATTCGCACGAGGACCCTCCTCTACTCGTGCGATTCGTCGTTTCCCGGAAGATCCACCGCATCACAACCTTCCACTGCAGCAGCACCAACCGGACGTTGTTGCCGCCATGGCCTCCATCCTGGAAATGGGGGACGCCAATCGGGAAACCGTTGACAGCGCCGATACGTGTGTCCAACCTCATCACATGCCCAACAACGAACTGCACGTCCACGTCCTCGTCCACGGGCCCCACCTTGTGCTGGTACACGAGCGGCAACAGCCTCAACCTCCATCGGAGCAGGTCCATCCCCAACATGGAGTGGAACAAGAGCACGTGAAGGCACAAGTGGGAGAGGTGACGACTCATATCGTTGTGCCAGCCTCAAAGCATCGTCAAGAGTCACTGGAGCTAGTGCATGCACAAGCCCCACAAGGTCTTGACGAAGTGCTGGCCACAACATACCTAACTTGATGCGTTCCGACATGTTAGGTTCTGCACGCAGCAAAAGGCTTCGAAAGCGAACACCAAACTGCATCACCGACTCAGACGGCTCCTGACGAATACGATGCAACTGCTGAAAAGCATCATCACAGTCGTCCGCATGCCCAAATGCACGTTTGAAGATCTCTGGAAGAATATTCCAATCGCCACGAGTTGCAACGTCCAGACCATTGTACCACTGCAACGCCGTCCCTTGAAGACAAGTAGGAAACTCGCGCAAACACTGAGCACCGTCCCACGAATGATATGTGGCAACCACAGTGAAGTGGGTCAAACCAATGGTACACATCATCTCCAGGATTTCCGCGAAAGAAATCCGGTCGGACACGGGGGTTTGCAACTAGGAGGAGTACCCTGGCCTGTGAATGCTGCCATCAACTGAGAATGATTGTTCAATTGCACACGCATGGCATCCAACAACTGCATGAGTAACTGCTCCACAGACAAGGGATTTGTCTGTTGTGGATTCATGGATGAAGAAGAGACAAAATCCACAAGAAAGGAATAGATCTAGACAATGGAAAAGCTAGACCTAAGAAGACAGAGAAAAAAGACACAAATCCGAGCACTCCGTAGGGACAATTAGAGGTGCCCCTCACCTCCACCAATGTGAGAGCTCGGAATATAGAAATGTGTATATCCATTAGTTCAGAAACCCTAACTTATATACAAGAGCGAGTGGTCCAGATTGAATCCAATCCGACGGCTATCAAAATCCACTACGCTAATAATAGTATGTGCACATGCAGCCGTACACGTGGATCTTACATAATTAAATATATATCCATAACCGTCATGTATAAAATGTTATTATCCCCTGTAGTGTATTGTTTTAAATGCTTTACATGTTTACCTTGATTATGTTCAGAAAAAGTGTACACAACACAACACGTAGAATGCTCTCTCACACACACACCTGCAAGAGGCTCGTGACCCCCAACTTCATTGTCAATTGAGCAAACAACCATCATCTAAAAGCTTATCTCGTTGTGCAGATAGTTTCCCATGCTTTCTTTTAGCATTGTCTGGCGCGCCATCTCCCCATTTGGCATAATAAGAGGTAGAGAACAATCGTAACTGTACAAACAAACGCATAACAATCATGCATTAGAAATAACAACACACTTCTTTCTCTCCCGTCTGCACACCACACAGATATGTATGTATGTATTTGCCTTATATAACACTGTATGCATACCTGGCATTGTCTCAGCATTAAACAGACTGCTTCCTGTCAAACACAAAAAGGTCCGTTTGTGTGGTGTGTAGGGATACCTACGCTTTTCTACAAAAGAGCTGCTTTTGGCTGTTGTGGAGGCTGGAGCAGCTCCATCCGTGAGATTGATTCCCTCAAATTGCTGTTTCGTAGTGTGTGTTTTTGAACAGTACCTACTACCTATCACCAGAATTTGAATGAGCCATTGTACAAGTTCACTTCACTGTTCTTCTTTGCAAAACCGAACTATCCCGATGGTTTCATGGCCATCATCCAACGGACCAAATTTCCATTCAGGATCCCGCTCGCGAATGGCATTCACCTGTATCATTAAGAACTAAATACGCCTTGACAAGCTTCACTACCATTCGTACCTCTGAGTGATCCACGAAGAAGTGGGTGTTGATAGAACATAGAATAACCAGTTATCTCCGCATCCCGAGTGTAAGGAACCTGAGGCAAATGATATATATATATTAAAAACCACATGGGCATAAACCAATATGTTATGTTCATTTGTGAGTAACGGATGACTCCTTGAGCGTGCTGAGACAAAAGCTCCGGTGGCTGCTTCTAATGTTCGTATTGCATACGGTTGACTTGATACCAGCCCCAGCAACATCAGATCTCCAATCGATGACATTCTACATATTAGTATACATACATGGTCGCACGCTGCATATTAGCATGCACAAGACAGTCGATGAAAAATGGAATTAACAAATGTTAACACACACATACGCACAGCATCGTTGAATTTATAGAGGGAAACAGATTCAGGACGTATACCTGCCAGCGGCTGTAGTAGAAACGCTTGCAGAAACCGTTGAGATCCTTCAAGGGCAAGAGACACAAAGCAAGGATCGTCCAAGAGCATGTTATGAGTTGATCATTTTCACATTCTTGCCCTCTTAGATATCTTGATTTCCGAAGAGAGAGAGAGAGGAGAGTCATTTTGCACACATGACCCTGTACTCCTTCAGTTCTAATTAGGGTTGAGATGGAGTACAGATTGGCAATGAGATTGTCTGGCGGTATGGGAGGTGAGGCAAAGGTGCACCAGCTGAGCGTGCTGGCAAAAAAGTTAAAATGATGCATCACAAGCATATTTCTCTTTGACGATGCTTGTTTTGTCTCTGTTGTCCTAGAAGTCCACAAGTCACTGGCCAGCGTTTCTATTATCATCCACTCGAAGGTGCGCCCTGCATGGGTGCACGTACATAATTCATAAATTAGAGTTTACAATATGGTACAATAGAAATGCCGTTTCATCTCATGTATTAGGAAATGTGCTCTGGATTACTCAACTAGTGGTTCATCCCACACACACACCACAAAGGAATATGTACGATGTGTATATATGTTGTCAAATATTAACATATTACAGCGCGCGATTGGTTGGAAGTCTGATGTTCTGCTGGATTGGTATCAAGTCATTCATATGCAATACATGCACTTAGTAGAAGCAGCCACCAACGCGTGTGTTCTCATGGAGCTCCTTTCTCAGCATGCCGAAGGTCACGTGTGAGTATACTTAGTTATACACATCACAACAAGTATACTTAGTTATACACATATCACAACAAGTCAGAACGTGTGATTTTTGAAAATTTTAAGATTTTTTTAATTATTAAAAAACCACATAATTTTATGCATGATTAAACATCAAGTTGGCTTTCAGTAAAAGTTTTTATGTCAACATAATTAATCATGTGTTTAAAGTTTAAACATGTCCTTTGCACCATTTAGTTTATATATAATTAATTACATTAATTTAGGGCACATACATTTGATTTATGTATATTTCATTATTATACTTAAGGTATCTAACATTGGCATATTAAAATATGTTTTATTTTTATTTTTGCATAAGATGTAAAAACGGACTTACAGGTATCATAACCAACATGAAACAAATAATCGATTTGATAGAGAATTATACAACAAGTATTGCACATTTACAAATGTGCAACACGAAAATAAACTTTTATATTATGTTCTTACATTCATGACAAGAGATGGTTGGTTGCTCAATAAACTCCTTCATACGTGGACCATTTAGAATTCGACCTTTATATACATTTTGTATATGCACATATACATTTAGGTGTATATACACCTTAAATGCTTAACTAGAGATTTAGGAAGGGGTTAATTATAGCCTAGTTTTTCCACATCGATTCGTGATGGAGATCCTAATTGGAGCATTAGATAATGGTCGTGAAACTATAGGGATTTGTTCCATTTTGCAAATATAATTGATGCTGGAGTTGAAGGGTTGAAGACTAAGTAATAAAAAAAAGATATGAGTTTCTCTCTTTCTCTCTCTCACAATGAATTCCTATGTATCAAACTTTTGCCCTCCAATAGAAATGCAATTAATGTAAGAGCTACCTATCTGGAAGTTTCAACCTCTCAACTATTTGTTTGGGTACGTTTGTCTATTAGGACTGCATTAGTGTGGAACGCAATCACATACACACACATGCGGACGTGTTTCTTTGACAATCATAGTGTATATTTGTAGTGCATCCAAAAATCGCATATTACCACATCATAAATAGCATATGTGTCTCTGTATATGTATAAATATATATATATATATATATATATATATATATATATATATATATATATTTTATATATATATATATATATATATATATGCATGGAACATAAATTGTCCAGTTGACTACTTTTGAAGATGATAGGTGATAGACATGTGGTGTACAAACATTCAACCGTAATGTATACAAGGTTTAAATGTGGTCAAGAATCTTAATTATACACGTGTTTCCCACCTTTTATGTAATAGCCCGTGATATTACAATGATTACGATTAATTAAAAAAATTGTGTGACTTTTGAAAGAGAACACAACATATACAACCGTAGTAAGGAGGACTAATTTATGAGTTTGAAACATTGTAGACCTAAGTCAAGATGAGTCACTGCTGAAAAGATACTCTACATCGTATATATTATTTAGATAAGGAGCGCAGTTTTCTGTTTCTACTTTATATATTATATATATATATATAATATATATATATATATATATAAAATGAGATACATGCTGAACGTAATATGTATCTGAGCATTGTATTTTGTGATTTTCTAAAGAGGGACGTGGAAAATCAAACAAGCAAAGTTTTTAGCAAAAGAGGTCCTTTGAGGAATATTGTGCATATTTTGTGTCTGTGTGTGCGCGCAATCACATGCTTAGGTAATAGGCATTGTTATACATGAATGTGTTTCGTAATGTGCATTATGCTTTGCATATTACTGCGATCATGTAAATATATGTATTTGTGTACATATATTAATACGTGTATGCAGATGTACACACACACATATAATCAGTTTTTCCTCGATTGTTATATATATATATATATATATATAGTGCATGCACTTTAATGTTCCTGTAAAAGCATATATGATAAAGTATCCCTTTTGCAGTTGTCCATCCAACCTCCTCAGAATCTCCCTCCCAGCCTGCTTCCAAAACTTCTCCACTCTCCTTCTCTATTCCATACCAACCTTGCTAACCGTGCAAACACGTGTGGATTATAATATAGTTACATTAGCCCTACCATTGGTATATTCATGGTATATTACCATTATCAAGGATCCGATCCTTTGAGTCTAAATATGGATGGGGAGCAAATATATTTCTTACACATAAAAAATAAACTGCTATGGAAACGAGAAGGGAGGGACCAGAGTGGTTGTGCAGCTTATTAGAATACAAAGGTTTCTTTGAGAAGTGCAAAGCCCACGAGGAAGAGGGAAATGGGAAATCTACGGAGAAGTACTTCTGCATCGACTGCAGACAAGCAATATGCAAACTATGCCTTGAGCACATATGAATGACAAGCATCCAATTCTGCAGGTTCGCAAGGCTTCTAACATGGAAAGTATTAGTACAGAAGATGCACAAGGGATTATTGATATTACGGAGTCCTCCCTTACAAGTTTAATAAAGGACCAGTTGTGTTCCTTCGCTCGCGTCCCCAAGATACACACCAGCCGGGGAAAGTATCATTGCGCGAAATGCGAGAGGTATCTGCACAAGGGTGGTGGTATGTTCTGTTCAATCCAGTGTAAATTCCTTTACTGGATGAGTTTCCAGAGATCACTTTGGAAACGAATATAGATTATGAAAAGTTTTCGAACTATCAGAGACTGATCGACAAGGTGTCTGGAAAAAGGCCGGGTTAAAGCTCTAAGAAGCACAAGAAGGTCTATCAACATGAATGGACCTTCGAGTTCTTCTGATGCCACAAATAACTCAGATCGGTTTGACGTAAGGAGTTCGGTGCAAGCAACGTGAGATAAGTACCCAGAAGTTAAACAGGTTAGTAAACAGGTTTAGAGTTAAAACCTACGCATCCTGGTGATCTGCAGATAAGACGTCACCGAATAAAGGGCTTCCAATCAGGTCACCATTTTTTTAATGTGATTTTGTGTAGCATTTCATATGGCACCGAATAAAAGAGCAAGCTTTTCAATATATCATTGGCATTTAACAAGATTGCCGTGTATGTATTTTTAGAAAGAGACATGTATGCAAAGTATCCTTCATACATCTTTGTGTCGTTAAAACGTAACGTTTTATTATTATATATAGCTTAACACACACGCACACACGTACACCTGAACATTATTGTCACTCTATCCATATGCACTGGTCTTTATTGAACAAAACTTACATCAGTATTAAGTGGATTTCAATTTAAACAAAACTTACATCAGTATTAAGTGGATTTCAATTTAAACAAAACTTACATCAGTATTAAGGGATTTCAATTTAAACAAAACTTACATCAGTATTAACGGGTGCCTTCTATTAACTCTAGTAGTGGATTTCAATTTAAACTGGTAAGATCGTAATCAAAATGAATGATTAATGGATTTTATTTATGAATAAAAAGAAGAAACATTTTGAAAACCCCTTGGCTAATTATTTCCTTATATATTCTTAATCTTATTAATGTATAATAAAATCGATTTGTTAATTAGAAAGAGGACATTAAAAAGTTAAATCAGGATTAAACCTCATTGACGATATTGAAAGTTAAATCATGATTGCACTCATGTGTTCGTAATGTATAATGAAGACGGGACAGAACATTTAAAATTATACCGTAGATTCAATTATCATAAATATAAATTATAATAAATCTAATTAGTATATTATTTAGAATAAACCATAAAAATACACTTCATTTTACTTTATATTATATATAAATATGCATTGTGTGTCAGCATTTGTAATAGTTATTTAATATGTCATATATGTGCTCTGTGGTTCAGATGTGTTGTATTTCTATATTCTGTTGTTTTTAGTTTATGATTTGGGATATAACACACAGACAGACACACACACATACACACACACATATATATATATACACATTTATTTGATTTTTATTTATTTATGCTGTTTAATGTCTCACCCGGTAAACTCTTTTCCATCCATCAACCCTTTTCCATCCAAGGGAGCCATCATATTTTTCACGTATACGATCATATGCTGAGCACTAAAAACATCACATAATCCACACTCTTCTGTCTCGTGGAAGCAGAGCTGGCAAACCCTGTGGTTTTAGCCAGCTTCCCACCTCCACATATAGTCCTTTCTATACCTTGACAGTGTTTTACTAACCCAATTCGATTCTCCAATTAAACTCTAGGGCCAAGATCCCTTTTGGATTAATTGTGTGGAGGTATACTGAGAGTTAATGCTCCTTTCCGTCGTCCCCCCATTCTCGTAGTGCCATGTTTCTCCATTATGGTTGGAATGCATCATAACTTGTTTGTAATTCTTACAACTTGAAGCCAAACTTCAACGTCCATTCTCTCAAATCATGCCACCATCCTTCTTTTCATAGTGTAGGTTGATGGAATCTTGTATCCTGTGGGTGAGTGTTGAAGGTTCATCAGATAAGTAATGCGTCTCTCTCATGCCATTATCTCGAGTGGGTATATACCGACACTAAGGTGCAGCTGACATTGTGTTCCTTACTCCCAATTCTGTGCATATTGAAGTGACTATTCATTTGCTTTATCTTCTAAGTTCCAGGCGGATTCCGAGACTCCTGGTACCCATGCTTCTCCATCGTTTCTTGGTGCATCACTTTGTAACAGATAGTAGGCACACTGTGCTGCTATCACCTGTCCGCAATTCGCTTTCCACGGGTTTTTTCTATGTATCATGTAACTAAGGTATCTGTATCTCTCTACATGTTCCACTTCTTCACCTTTTATACATGCATTTCTTTGTCACTTGTCCAAAGGATATGATCTATGTCTTTGCCATATCACTGTTAGGCACGTTACATTGCAGAATCATTCCAATGCATCAAGTTGGTTTTGTATATGTTTGTAACTTAGCCCATATAGTAGTAAATCATCCACATAAGAAAGGATGTATACATATAATCCTGCAAGTTTCTCCACCCCTAGTTCTTCCTCATGCATCAATGCTTCTAGGGCATCTATGTATATGCCAAATAGCTGGGGTTGTTGGGAGTAAGCCAAGTGCCTGCATGGCACACACGCGGGTTTTGCTTTTGGTTAACCTAATAAGCTGAGATTGAGGACACGGCCTCTTTTTATCATGGTATTGGAGCCATCAGGTTCAAACGAGGTAATCTAGAAATTGTATAAGATGATAGAGAGCAATATTGCTTTTGAAATGGGCATTCATCCGTTTCCTTTTGTGAACAAAAATTTGAGCCTTTAGAAAAAATTAGTAAAGACACATGTGAAATATCAAGGTATTTATAGGGGGGTTCTCTCAAGGTGTTTATGGGGTTCTTGACAGTAGTGATTTAGAGTCACAAGGGCTTGGCAATGGGTCGAGGCCTAGAAGATTGTGAGGGATTGAAAGTAATGAACTAGTGTTGCTGTTAATTGTATTTATACCTTCATGAGCTATGAAATTTTGTGAAGTTCTAGAAATAGCTCGATGATGAGTATAAAAACATTCTGACATGAAAGTGATGCGAATTCAATCCCAGCTTGTTGGTGTGCATGTACAAGGACGGTGGAGATACACTCGAATACTAAACAAGCTCTTTCCAGACCTAGTTGCACAAGAAAAGATTTCAAAGTGCCTAACTCGATGCAGAAAATTTAATTTAAAGTGTCTAACTCATGTAGAAAATTTAATTTAAAATGCCTAACTCAATGTAGAAAATTCAGGGCCGATTCACACCACACATTAAGTTGAATATACATTAGTTGTTATTAACTTAATGTTATTAGTTAATGTCATTGATCTTCACATCAGCATTAGTTAATTACAACATTAGAAAATTTTAGTTAATGTAACCTAATTATATTACATTAGTTAATTACAACATTAGAAAATTTTAGTTAATGTAACCTAATTTAATGTAATATAATGTAAATGACTTCACATCATATTACATTTAGAGTTATTAACATATATGTGTTTTCACATATGTTTTACATTAACTTTATATTAAAAGCTCAATTTATTATATTTAAATATTAAATATTATTTTAAGTTCTGCAAATTTTGAATTTTCCTTTAGGTTTTGCATACACATGCACACACACAAATTGAAATATTTAAAAAATTTAATTACAAGAATTTAATTTAAAAATTTAATGCTCAGCTGGTGTAGGAGCATTTGGAGGTTCGCCCGTTTCCACGCAGGAGCGTTTGGAGGTCTCGCCATTTCCATGCAGGAGCATTTGGAGGTCTTGTCGTTTCCATGCAGGAGCGTTTGGAGGTCTCGCCATTTCCACGCAGGAGCGTTGGACGCCCTAATGTAAACCTTAAAGCATTTGACATTAAGTTAATGCCAAGAAATCTTGGCATTAACTTAATGTCAAATTTTATAAAGAAAATATTAAGTGAACATTATCTTTTAATTTAATGTTAAATTGGTGTGAATAAATTACATTAATAAATAACATTACATTATCTTTTTAAAATTTAATGTAATGTTTAAGCTGGTGTGAAGATAATTACATTAAATTTAGTTAATGTTAATAAGTTAATGTGTGGTGTGAATCGGCCCTTAAATTTAGAAGTCATTGCTAAGAGAGTGGGATGGCTGCATAGAGGAGATGATAGAGAGGGCAACTTAACCTTGGATGGAGCTATTTCAAAGTTCATCAACACTACGATGTTTCATAAATTAATTTTTTTTAATTTAGACTATGGTTTTTATTTATGAATAATAAACCCTATATATATATTATATATTATATATATATGTACGTACGTATGTATGTATGTATGTATATATACACTAATTTATATAAATAATTAATTAAAAGTATTCATAAAATTAAAAAATATAAAATTAAATTTATATATTTAATTTAATTTAAAATCATTATATAAATTGATTAAAATTATTAATTTCAATTAGTATAATTTATTGATAATTTAAATTATAGCCTAAATCAAAATTATTAATTCATGACAAAGTTATGAGCAAACAAAGCTCAAACTTATGAGGTTCATGACATCGTGTATGTCAAAAGAGAGTCAGTGAGGGCTTCACATAAGGCAATGGATGGCAAGGTGGCTGTCAAGGACGAGAGCGTAACGTGATGCCCAGAGTTGTGCCATTGCTTGCTTGAACTCAATTTGCTGTCAAAGCATGGGAAGACGGGATGCAAGGCGCATTCGCCATGACCAATATAAGTTGTGCTAGAAGATTGGGCATTAGGCTCGAGACTATAATAACATTGACACAACAAACTTGAGTGAGCCGTAGGAGGAACCATGTGAGGAAGTTAAAGAAGAGAGTCACTCAAGTAGAAAGACTCTCTTCCCAAGCATCAGGAGGATTTCATAAACTTCTGCATCAGCATCTGTTAGTAAGGGCATCTGCTTGAGATCTTTCACAAAAACACATAATTAATACATGTATGTATATAAAACTAGGAATTGTCTTACATTTCACATATTCCAAAAAGGACTCAAGTTGTTCCTCCGGACTGAGCCCTACATTGAATGGAGTTGAGTAGAGATTTGAGAGCGCAGTGTCTCTCTAGATACAACATCTTGCAGGTTGTCACCCAAGGTCACAATCTGTGTCAATTAGACACTGCATCACTTGAACCCCTACATTATAACAAAAAATAAATTAGAATTTAACAAGCCTGTTAAAGTTCCAAGTTTCACAATTTATATATAATACTATGTATATGTGTGTGTGTGCGTGTGCGTCAATATTATATTTTAGTTTTATATAATGATTATTTTTTGAACATAATTATTCAAAATAGTAATTCATTTTAATACATAAGTTTAACATTTTACACACGTAAATATATTAATAAAGTATACATATGTATATTCCTATTCAAAATTGAAATGAGGAGCATTTATTAATTTTTTAATTTTTTTGTAAATAGATATTAATAAAATCAAAAGTATATAGGTACATTAAAAATCAATATGTACATTTAACTTTCACCACGTGTGAGTTGGCTTATACATTTTATATGTTTATTATATGTTAATTGTAGTTATATTTCATTATTTAAAAACTTTAATATAATATAATATTGCATCCAAGATAATCAAAATATACCATTAACAATTTCATTTTAAATATAACATAAACTACAAACATATAACTATTATATATATATTATATTCAAATTATGGAGCTTGTATTTTTAAAGGATGTTTGTGGCTCATTAATTAGTCAAAGAACATTCTTATATTTCTATTCTTACGCACACACACACATAATATATTACACACAAAAATATACATATATTTTACATAAAATTAAGGCAAATTAGAATATTCTCATCATAAATAAAATAATAGTATTAAAATCTTTAAAGTTTTTGTCGACAGCGATAACTTTTTTTCTGACGACTGCAGAAAAGAAAAGGAAAAAATCACGTCAAATTTAATTATTTATTAATTAATTAATACTTAACATGTGTCATATTAACCAATTAGAATTAACATGTGACAAAACATTTTACCGGTAACCGGAATTTAAAATTACACATGACACCGTGACATGCCACAAGACACTGTATTCATTGAACATTTTCATCTTTCGGTGTATTAATTCGTAGTCCCTGTTTAAAATGACATTTGAGAGGTCATCATACTCAAAAATAAATTATTTTCGTGTCATACTTTACAACCATAGAAAATGAACACGAGGTCCTCGTGAAGTCGAAGGCAAACTTAAAGTATATACATATATCAGCTACGAAGTACATATTAAGATCCAGGCAGGTTTGCCAAGAATTTGCAGCACGTCCATATGTGTATCCCAGTCTTGCATCTTCTTATATCTCCTACCATTTTGCGTATCCTGTTCATCCAAAGGGTTAAAATCTACATGTAACATGGCATTGACTTTACAGAGCAATGTAATAGTAGAACCACCTCCCATTAACAATGCAGACGTTATGATAAAGCCAAGTATTACTAAAACTTACAGAGGGAAGTTTGTAATTCGTAGTTATGAAGTCGGTGTAGATCGCAAAACATCAATCCTAACAATAGCTCGTTTGTTACAGGTGAGTCTCTTATTCATATAAACTTAATTAATGAATGTATTCATTATATAGTGTAATAATCTTATATTTGTGTTCATTGTGTTAGTTAAGTTTATTCTGTATTGCAGGAAGTGGCTGTCAACCATACAGATGCAACCTGGTCTACTGAAGGGCCTAACGGTGGTTTTGGACTCAGTGCAGGCATGCTTAAACATGGGTTGATATGGGTGTTTAAAAATCTACACATAGAGGTTGAGGAGTTCCCTCTCTGGTGAGAAATTTATAAATATATATTTATGTTTTTGTAACTCGATATTAATTTTCAGGAAAGATACTATAGAGATCGAGACATGGTGGCAGTTACAATTAGGAAAGACAGTTGGAAAAGAATGGATCATTAGAAACCCAATGACTAACAAGCTATTTGCAAGAGCAACAAGGTGTATATATGTGTGTGTGTGCGCTTACAAAATGATAATCAAGGTTTCTTTCACAGTTCAATGTTGATGATTAACAAGTCGACTAGACGACTTTGTATGCCCTTAGAATGTCTAAATGAGATCACTCAGTTCTTTTTAGATCCTCCAAGGTACAGAAGAAGAAAAATTGTGTCTAAAATGAATAATTATGTCTTATGGCACAGGTTTGTGTTTGAGAAGAATTCACCCCTTGAAAACTTCAAGCTGGAAAAATACGACCACATTAAACATGGAATTAAGGTATGAAATGCTTCCTTATTCAGAGAACTTCCGCTGATCTGGAGTTTCCAGCCCATGGCTGAAGACATTGATATGAATAACCACGTCAATAATGTGTCCTACATCAGCTGGCTGCTTCAGGTATATATATATACACACATGATGATATATAGTTTCTTTGACATTTACATAAATATATCAGGGGTTACCGATTGAGTTGCAAAAGGCATGTCAGTTGAAATCTATCTCTCTAGAGTATAAACGAGAGTGCATGCAAGACGATGAAATTATGTCAAAGTCTTATTGCTGCCGTCCTGTCTCTTCTTCTTTGCTAGATTTTAATCATGCATTAGAATTAGCTCGAGATGGTAAAAGAGTTTGCTATGGAAGAACAACATGGGAGAGAAAATGAACTTAGATGTGGGGATTTTGCATAATGGGGATCATTTGCCTGAATTGTTCTTAGAACTGTGAGAATTAATTAATTAAAAACTATTTTATCATTAAATAAACAAGACAAGCTTGGCTATCCTTCATGTTTAACACTCGGAATATTATAAATATAATTATACATATCATATTGAAAAAGATTAAGGTATTATATTGAAAATAAAATATGTAAATAAAAATAATAAATATGATTAACTTACATATATAGGTATGTAATTAATACATATATGTACATTTAATGTATTATCAAGGAAAACATTAAATTCCTTGTGTGTGTGTGTATTGTAATATGTATTCTTTTATAAGATCAATATTTTAATTTTGTTTTTAGTTTGTGTAATTACTAATTACTCTGTATTTATAAACACATAAATGTTATGTGTATATATATAATCATATATAATAGTTTAATTCTTTATTACTTACTTGCAAATATTATGTATAATTATTAAATAACGTTGTTTGTTTTTATACATATATGTATGTTACATTATATGTATTGCCACTTTGAAGTTCCGATTAGTTATATAAAGATGTAGAAAATACTCAATTAAAGCTTACCCATATTTTATTTAAACATTATTTAATAATATGAAAGGCTTTTAGGTAAATGCATATTCTCTGGGTTTTTTCATCACACATTTTTCCTGGATAGCAACTAATCAAGTTTTAATATAATCATGATTAACATTAACATGAACTCTTCCACACAACACACTGCCCACACCACACACACACTCTTAGTGTAACTGTCCATATGCTGCACACACACACTTGTAGTGTAACTGTCCATATACATGCACACACACTTGTAATGTCATTGTTCACACACTTGTAATGCCATTGCTTGTAGCAATAAATAGAATAATTGTATATTGCTTATATATATTATTAGTTATTATTTATTTTCTTATGTGTAATGTGTGCTTGTAACATTGTGTAACTACAAGTGAGTGTGTGGGGGAAGTGGCATTATAAGTGTATGTGTGTGTGGACAATGGCGTTACAAGTGCATGTGCGGACGTATTTATACAAATGTGTGTGCTGAACAATTTAGGGTTTAGGGTTGTCTATATGTACGTGTGTTCACACCACACACTCCACACACATTGCCACACACAATGTTGATGCAGTGGCACTACAGGTGTGTGTGGATAGTGGCTAATGTTGAGATAAATGTGCTGAGTTCTTTCGTCTATAGACATGTATATTATGTACAATACTAGTTGTAAAATTATTTACTACAATTATTTATTTTATATTATTTTTATTTTTTTATAAAATGTTTATATATTTGAAAATGAGAATTTGATATTATATAACTATTTTGATAAACAAAAATGAAAAAGAATAATGATATTAAAATTTATAACATTTACAATAGAAAAGATAATGAAATGGCATTCTTAGAAATATTATATTATAATTAATTTTACATTTTCACTTTTGACAATATATAAAAAAAATGATGATAAATAAAAGATAATGAAATAATAATGCACTTGTCATAAATCATCTCTTAATTATTCCTTAATTTTTCAAAATTAAAGTTAGAATCTATATAATTAAAAATTCAACTAATCATGTCAAGTTTTTAATATATTTATAATTTTATTAGATAATCAATATATTTCTTAAATGTGGAATATATATTTCCTATATATATATTGGATTGGAATATATCTTACATTACATTTTCTGAACTCAATCATGTGACATTGAATTCCTTTTTGCCATAGTTTGTAGTCGTTTTATTAATACATACTTTAAGTGTCTTCTAGAATCATTATTCAAATTTCTCACTTTTCCAAATGTGTCAGTGATTTCATATCATTCATTTAGATTTTTCTATTTTACTATTGTGCCACATTTATGTATGTTCATTTTGAATTTCTTACCCTAACATGTATGTTACTTTGATAAGGGTTTTATGATTTACATGCTTTGGATTTGTGTTTTATTGCTCCTTCTCTAGCCCTTTATATTGTGTAGGAGCAACATTATTGTTGAAGATCTTGATGCCTTCAACTTCATTTCACACTTGGAAAAGTTGAAATGCATAGTAATTGCCACATTTTTGAACTGAGGGTTCCATATGTTATTAAATGTAGAGTCGTTAACTGTTTTAAGGTCCATCAACTATAAGCACCTATTGACATGAGTGCATAACTTCAGTTGAGTGTAAATTAAAAATAGTAGTTTTAGATTTTCTAAATCCCTTCTTTTAATGTGTGACATTTGTGAGGGTGGGTCAAACATGCTTTATGAGCGTGTCTAGTGTTTCCACAATTAATTGCTGCAAAAGGAAACGTTGATTGTGCTTAAATTAATCAATGTAGACATGACTACTACAAGTTGAATCAGAAGTAAAGACATGAGTTAATGTATGCTTCCCTAACTAGGTGTTTTTATGGGATGGACATAAAATTATCACAAGCGCACATTTATATTATTCAACAAGTCCGCAATATACTTCAAGGCTTTATAACAAGTGTAAGACTTGCTACTTTCCTGGAAACTCCCTTCTCTCTTGCCCTCAAGGTCATAGGTGGATCTAAATAAAGAGTACAAAAATTTACAACGTGGCCACCATTATGAGTTCCCATCTCTGAAAAGTGGCTAGGGCATTGCAAAGGCCAGATGGCTTACCTTAAAGGTGAACTCCCCTTAATTGGTGATGAATGTCGTCTTGACGTAGTCTTTGGTTGCAATTGTGACTTGGTTATATCCATTGAAACTATCTATAAAGGAGTATATCTTGTGCCCCGCTACATCCTCCAAGATGGCCTCAGTGAATGGGATGGGGGACAAGTCCTTCTCAGTGGTTGAGTTTAGCCATCAGTAGTGTCATAGTTTTTATTATGACTCAAGAATTTATTTTGGACGTTAACTATTATTACCTACTGTACTATGTTGAAGTACCCTAGATGTAGTAGGAAACATGCATGCTTAATGCACTTCGGTATTTAGTGATGGTCAGGTTGGGTGTCATTAGGTATTTATAGGAAATTCTAAGCGAAGCTAAAACTTACCTTTTTAGAAAACCCATCCCAGATTTTGATGTCCCAATTAAATTGATTGGTTAATGTAGATGAGTTCAACGTGTTGAGTAGGGTTAGGAACACCCTAGGGTTGACCTAACCCTAGGGTTTCCCTAACCCATGCCCTAAAACCCCAGGGTTTTTAGGGTTGGGAGTTAGGCTAAGTTAAACACTCATTTTGTTAACTAAATAAGGGGCTAGCAAATTCCATGCCAACCCACTTACACATTTAGGAAAAGAGGGGGGCGGGGGGTGGGGCATTATAACGTAAATAAGGTAGAATATGTAGTAGGAGAGCTCATGTGTTCATGACTGAGTTTGTTATTCTTTTATTGGTGCAAGCTTTAATTTGTGTCGTTAAGGTACAACCCTTTGTTATCGTAACTTCCATATAACAGGGGTACATCCACCTTCAGGGTAACTCATCCTTAACATTGGCAAATCCATGTCTGGAAGGTTTTGTCGAAATGCACGTTTCAAAGAGGTAAAGGTTAAGGCTTGTCTCCAACCTCCTCCTCCACATCAAGCTAGGTGTAAAGCTCATGACCAAGCAAGGCACATCCGTGTCCTTGTCCAACTGTAGGTGTGGGATCTTGTTTAACAAGTTCACATTACCCAATTCCTGAGGGTTCATTGAGGGGTTCTAGAGTTAGCATTTAAAAGCCATGCTTGTGGCACTTGGTGCAGCTCTTGAATCTAAGGGGCTATGGCATAATAGTTCACATTATGGAAGGCAGTGTCACATGAAGATGCAACACTGGGTTAAATGTCACATGTACAATGCCTAAGGCATGCCCTTTGGGGTTGTGTTATGGGGGGGTTGAATACTTTAACAAACAGGCATGCTTGTGCTCGCACTAGGGTGCTAAGCCTTGGGCATTTGCTCAAGGGAGGTTAAGTCTTGTAACTAGGTGTGTTTTGGCACACTTGGTTAAGGGAGTGTTCTCCTTGGAATCCAAGGGCTAAACAACCTAAGCTTGTTACCAAGAGCCTTTTCAGGAGGCACTCGTAAGGTCATGTACTTAGGGTTATTCAAACCTAGCCTTAGGTAGTTTGCTTAGCAAAACACTCGTGTTTGCCTATGGTGCACTCGTGTCTCCACTAAATACTAATCGATGCGACCTAGGGCTAGTACTTAGTGAGGGCACGAGTGTGCACTATAGGTGGACACGAGTGTTTTGCTAAGCAAACTCCCTAAGGTTAGGTTTGGATAACCCTAAGTACATGACCTTGCGAATGTCTCATGATAGGGCTTTTGCTTATGAGTTTAGGTTGTTCAACTTTTAGATCCTAAGGAGAACACCCCCTAGCCAGGTGTGCCAAAGCACACCTAGTTACGAGACCTAACCTTCCTTAAGCGAATGCTCAAGGTTTAGCACCCTAGTGCAAACACAAGCATGTATGTTTACTAGAGTATCCAACCCTTGGTGACAAACCCATGACACAAACCCCAAAGGGCGTGCCTTGGGCGTTGTATCGTGTGACATCTAGCTCAATGTCACATCTCCATGTGACACTGCCTTCCACGATGTGGGCTATCATGCCATAGCCTTTTAGACTCAAGAGTTGCACCAAGTGCCACAAACATGGCCCCTAAATGCCAACTCTAGAACCCCTTAGTGAACCCTTAGGAACTGGTAATGTGAACCTTGTCAAACAAGATCCCACACCCACAACGGTCAAGGACACGGATGTGCCTTGCTTGGCCATGAGTGCTACACCTAGCTTGATGTGGAGGAGGAGGTTGGAGACAAGCCACAACCTCTGCCTGTGCATCCCGACAAGACCTCCCAGGCATGAATTCGCCAACATTAAGGGTAAGCTACCCGAAGGTGGGACGTACTTCTGTCATTTGGAAGTTAGGGCGGCACAATAAAGGGTTGTGCCTTGACACACAAGCTAAAGCTTGCACCGACAGAAGAGCAACGAACTCAGTCATGAACCCAGGAGCTCTCCTACGTATACTCTACTTATTTATGTGATGGAACCCCCCCCCCCCCCCCCCCCCTCCCCCATTTTCTTACATGAGTAAGTGGGCTGGCACGGAAATGCCAGCCCTTAGAGAAATTGAGTTGACCTAACCCTAGGGTTGCCCTAACTCCATGCCATAAACCCCCTAAGGGTTAGGTTTAGGGTTAGGTTAGGTCAACCTTAAGGGTGTCCCTAACCCTTATTTTGATAAGCTATACTTTGCAAAAACCCCTAACTTGGAACGTCAAAACGGGGGAGAGTTTTTCAAATGGAAGTGCTAACTTCGCCTAGAGTTTCTTGCAAATACCTAACGACACCTGGCCGGACCATCACTAGATACCCAAGTGCACTATGCGGGCATGTTTCTTTTACATCTAGGGTTCGTCACATAATCCAATAAGTAACAACAGTCAACGTTCAAAGTAAAAGAGGAGTCATAGTAGAAACTATGACACATTGTCCAACCTGATCCACTTGTGGATCTCCAGCCGCAATCTCTTTCAGTACCACATCTTCTTAGTTAGGTCAACATAGGAATCCCTTAATCGAACGATGTACCCAAGTATGCGGACCGTATATTCGTGGACTGACTCTCCTACTTTTTTCTTCAAATTAGTTAGTTTGTGAATTATCTCTTTCTCGCTTTTCTCCTCCAGGATGGTGTCTAGAAGCATCCTTTGTGCAAGATCCTAACGAGCTCCTTTGTTGGCCTCGTGAAATTGCATCCACTAGGCGTGTGCCTTCTTGTCCAGAGTGCATACAAATGCACTTAGTTTTTGTGGTTGTTGTTCACACTTCTCAGCTCACACACCTGTTCAAATTGTGTACATGATGGTCTATGTCTTCACCTTTTGCTCCATGGAACGCGAGTAATGGTACTGTCATTGTGCTCTCCTACATCCAATTGAGCGTGCAAGCTAATAAGCTCTCCCATGGCATCCTGTTGGGCCTAGGAAGTGCACCCTCCACTTCAGACGTGCTGTAGTTTCCATCCCTATATCCTATGGGTACCTTCTTACTCCCTCACACCCTTGCCCTTCGATTGAGGGTTGGTGACGAGGATGGGCTCCTCCTGGCTGTCCCTCAAGGGCCCCATTCATGGGACCAGCCTGATGGTTGATGGGGCGGCATATTTGACTGGATGGTATCCCCTCATCTAGTGGGTGGCTTGGCTAGATCGTGCAACATTGCGGAATCCCCTTGCGGTGTCGAGACAGTTGTGGTTGCCGAGGCGGATTCTCCTTGCCCCAAGACAGTATCCCCTTGTCTTGTGGTTGTCGTGGCTCTACTGTACGCCCTAACAGAATCCCCTCATGTGGTCGATACAGTCTCATTTGCTTGAGTGGATTTCCCTTACCCTAGAATGGAATCCCCTCGTCCCTAGCCTAAAGAGACCACTATGTGGTTCGCTTTATTGGCACCTCCTCCTAGTCTGTTAGCTCATCAATGTCCAATCTCCTTCGCACATGTGGTCTTCCCAAGTGTAACCCGGCCTTTCGGAGCCTCAAGCCATTTACTGGGTGCTTACCCTTGCCTACTGCATCATCTAACCGGCTGAACTTCTATTGTGGAGGTTTCTTCATCAGTGGTCAATGTCCCTCTATGGGGGTGCTCGTTGACTATGAGTTTTGCTCTCTGGTGTGGGAGCTTTTTGTAGCTATCACTTTGTCAAAGTATAGTATGGTATCTCTTGAATATTGAGTTTGGAACGCTCAATATTGTTGGTTATTGCCAGGCGATGTCACCCATCTCGGTGTTGTTCATCTCCGCACGTTCCTACACCTAGGATTTCATCAAGACACGTTGGGGGTTCTTCATACCTTTCTTCTTTGTTTGTGGCTTGCAACTAACTTCAATGGTGTTGTGCTAGACTTCCCGCTCCATGGAGGTTTGGCCATGTGGTGTTTGCATCGTGCCCTTGGATAGGTGAGGCCAAGGCTAATTGTGGCGTTCAGGGTACCACCCTGCCCTCCATAAGCCTCTCCCAACCAGCCCGGTGCATCCTCCTGGCCAGTTGGTACTCGCTAATCTCTAGTTATTCAAACGAGTTCGCCCTAGCTCTTTGATCTCTCCTTCAGGCTACAACTCTGCTTGCTACAGTGAACTACATCTATGTGTAGTTAAAATCCCTCTGTGGTCGTCACAAATAGTTGTCAGGGACTTTGCATGCCAAATGTGGGGTGACTTACATAGCCTTGGTGGTTGCCAGGGCGCTGTTGCCAATGCCCAATCTCAAGGGTCTGCATTGGCTGGCCGGGTTTACCTCGGAGGTGCTGTAATATGTGGTGATGTCCTTTACCTGGACACTGCGAGGGCTCGTGGGCGGATGAGGAGGAGTTCCCATAGGGTAGAGCTGCTGCCTCCCCGTGAGTATACAACTTGGGGGGAGAAGAGAAGAAGAGGATCTGGCGAGAGACACAAGAAACATGGATAAGATCTAGATATCTATATTGCCTGATGAGATACAAGAGGGCCCTTTTCCCAAGAGACGGTGGAGCCAAAGACAAAGAAGAAAATGGACTAAAAGGACCCCAACCCACTGCATACCTTCCTATTTATATAGTGGGTCGCCTTGTGCTAGACTTTAGGTCTAGGTGGTGCTCCCCTACTAGTCTCTATAGTTGGTCCAGATGATTAGATCTAGCCTACTGTTGACGCCTCTTGATAGCTGTCGCTGTCAATTAATACATGTTGTACTCTTCCAGCTCGACCACTCGTCCCTGTCGCTCAACTACACCAGCTAGAGATATGACACTGTTTACCCATTGTCAACCAGTCATCCAACCATATGTTCCACTCTCCTCCATAGGTCGTCATGGGGCGGTTTCACCTCTCTAAATGCTACTCATTCCTGTGTGTTCCTACACATGGAATTTCATTAGGACATGCTGGGGTTTCTTCAAACCTCTCTTCATCATCTGTGGTTTAAGACCGACTTTGAGACCATTGTCTCTCGCTTGCATGGCCCTTTGGGGCACCTACCTCTTCTCCCACAAGGTTATGTGGTTATGTGGGCCAAGGGTATCCACGTTGTGGTCCCTAGCTAGGCTGGAGTTGACTATGGCATTTGAGGTACTTCTTTGTCCTCTATTGGCCTCTCCCGACCTGCTTGTCGAATTCTCCTAGCCAATTGATACTCATTAATATTCAATTGTTTGAAAGAGTCAACCCTTGTTCTCCAACCTCTCCTCCAAGTGGCAACTCGACTTGCTATAGTAAACTCCATCCATGTGTAATAGTTATCCCTATGTGGCCGCCATAAAAATGGTCATTGGGGACTCCACATGTGTTAGAGTAGTACTTAGGCATCATAGAATTTCTAAGTTTACACGTGTTTCATTAGGAAAGTATAACGGGGAAATACCAAAAACAATATATATGGTGAAAAAACGAGAGTTAGAGAAGAACATAGAACATACATGATTCAAGTATTAGCGGAATACGGCAGTTCCAGAGAAAGAACTAGAATATGGCAGTTCCAGAGAAAATCGGAATACGACAGTTCCAAAGAGAGAACCAGAATACGGCAGTTCCAGAGAGAACCGGAATACGGCAGTTCCAGAGAGAGAACCGGAATACGACAGTTCCAGAGAGAACCGGAATACGGCAGTTCCAGAGAGAGAACTGGAATACGACAGTTCCAGAGAGAACCGGAATACGGCAGTTCCAGATTTCAGCATATTACGTCTAAGGGAGCAATTATCATAACGACATTAAAGAAGTTATGCAACCAACTAGATAAGATTCAAAGGAAGTTCCGATAACTGAATATACTGGACTAGAAGTGTGGGTATAAATAGATGAAGTTAGGGGTAGGAAAGCATCCCGGGGTATACTGAATATTGTACTATGTTTTGACAATATATACTCTCCTCTTACTCTCACTCTTCAGTATCTTACTTGAATTCTACTTCTCATTTCTACTGCGTTCGGGATCCACAGTACTACTTGCTATATCTATTCTCTTTCTACTATCTTTGGTATCTTACTTGATTCTTTGATTTCTACTGCGTCAAGATCTACAGTACTACATGCTATATCTTTACTCTTCTTACTTTCTCTATGGTATCTTACTTAATTCTTTGATTTCTACTTCTCATTTCTACTGCATCGAGATTGCAGTACTACTTGCTATATCTTTTTCCTTCTCACTCCCATTTGAACCATCTGAGGATTTGTTTCTAGACTTGTGTCGGTCTTTCATATTTCTGCTATACCTTTGTTTGTGAGTCTGTCACCCTTATTACAGGTTTGTTTGTGAGTCTGTCACCCTTATTACGAGTTTGTCTGTGAGTCTGTCACCCTTATTACGGGTTTGTCTGTGAGTCTGTCACCCTTATTACGAGTTTGTCTGTGAGTCTGTCACCCTTATTACGGGTTTGTCTGTGAGTCTGTCACCATTATTACGGGTTTGTTTGTGAATCTGTTACCCTTATTACGGGTCTGTTATATGCTATACACTTATTACGGGTATGTGTTAGTGCTATACCCATATTACATGTTATCTTAGTCTTTTCCTTTTATTTCTACTGTGATGGGATCCATAGTACTACTGCCTGCTATATACCTTGCCATCCTTACCCTTTTCCCAACCTTCTAAAGTCTGATCTATACTCTATATCTGTTCTTTTATATTCCAATAGACTCTTAATACGGGTTTGTCGGTGGCATCCACTGCTATGTTTTAGACTGTAGCATTTTCTTGCTCAACAACATGCCAAATGTGGGGTGAATCCAAGTGGTTCTGGTGGTCACCGAAGCACTATTGCCAGCATCCAATCTTGGGGCCCAAGCCAAAGGTCCAGTCGTCACCTTGGTTGTATGAGAATGTATGGTGGTGGTCTCTACCTGGACACCATGAGGGTCTATGTATAGGTGGTATGGAGTTCTGCCGCAGAGTGCATGCCCATTCTAAAGGAAGAGAGAGAAAGATGGAGGTTAGTTGTAACAAGTAGGAAGAAGGATATATATATATATATATTGCAACTTGGAATTACAATGGGACCTTCGATACCCAAGGCCTTTATCTAATCACTTAGGTAAGACACAATAAGAAGATGAATTAAAAGGACCTCGCCCCACTACTTGCTTTCCTGCTTATATAGTGGGTTGGGTGGTACTTGTTTGTAGCCTAGATGGCACCCTCCCGTTGGATGTCCTTCATAGGACTAGGTACTGGTCAATTGTCTTAACACACTACCCCCACGTGTATCATCCTCTGCACCTTGATGGTTAGTCCGGACTATCTAATCTCGCCTACTATCAGCGTTGCCTAACACCTCTCACAATCTATCAACACCACCTGATAGCCATCAACATCCACCCGTGTTGTTATTCCATAGTTGCCCTTTGTTAGTTGACTGCCTCAAGTCTCAGTCTCTGTCCAAGGCCATCGCTTGTGTGCGCCATTTGTTTGCTTTGGTGGTGGTTGCACAACCACCAACCAATAAAGAGATATGCCATTTTATAAAGAACTTTTTTAATAGCTAAGTTGGTGATAACTGAACTTAATTAACTGAACCTAATTGGTAGTTAATTTATATATTTGAGTTGATTTAATTTCAATCAATAATTTTATTTAATAATTTGAGTCATTTATGTTATTTGGTGGTGCTGCTTAACCAACAATTAAATTTGAAGGGATGGTTGGATTGTGAAAGTGTTTCTTGAAAGTTTATGTTGAAAATTGGGATTAAAAAAAAAACAAAAGCTACATTTTCTTACTTATATGGCTTGCCACTCATAACAATAAAGAAATGATAGTTGTGGTAGATATAATGTGGCAAGCATATTTTATATTCAAGAAAGGGGAGCCTATGCAGCTTTTTGAAGATCTTTATTAACACAAAATGGATCACGTAAGATCCATACTTATCATGAGTATGGATTTTACATGAATAAAATCTTTAGCTTGAAATTCATGTAAGGTATTATGAAATAAAACTTTAAATAATGTAAATTTGATAGTGGATGATTTCTACTGATTGGGGAAAAAAGCTATATGATCATATATCTTGGCACAAAGGACAAGGCATAAATATAAAATTCACTAGTTTACTCGAGATGGTAAAGCAAAAACTAAAATATATTGATATGAAAAATTTATTTGATATGTATTGTGGGATTGAATAGGAGAAAGCTAGTGGGGATGTACAAATGAAAATAGAGTGATGGTAGGCTACAAAAGTGGGCTTACTACCAATTTAAAATGAGAGATCCCACACTTTCTTCGTGTTTATTGTGTAACATAGGGAGAACTATGTTATTAATCAAGATGTTAATAAGTTTTTAGAACTTGTATATCTGGATAAATTGTTTAAGACAATTTATGCTTCAAGCAAGAGAATGGATAATTTATAGTTGTCGGAAGGTGTTCCAAATATGACTGAATTAACTATGCTTCAAAACCATGTTGTAAGGTGGTTGTCCATGGCTATGTGATGGAAAGGATTATAAAAGTCATGCCTACTTTATTAAAGGATTTTTCTAGAGATATCTACACATTTATAAATAATTAACTTTGTATTGGTGTATAATTTTGCATCCACATGTTGGTAAATGCATGTTCTATGTTGAATAACTTAAATATTTAATTTTGAATTGACTTTGTAGATATTGCAAGTATTTTTAAATATTTGACTTTGCAAATAAATATTTAAAAAATTTATGTGAATTTTAATAATTGTCATGACATTTTCCTCTCCCCTCAAACTAATAAAACAAAGAATTAATTAGTGTTTATAATAGAGTCCTTAATTATTACCACTAAGGTATTCTTGAGTAGGTATTTCTTAATTTTACTTAGGTAGTCGAGTCATCTTAAAACTATAATAGTCAAACTCATAATTTTAGAACTATGACAATAATTATAAGTAAAATATCTAAAAGCATTTATAGAACAAACCGTGCATGGACAAGTTTATTTTTTAACGTGGTTGGTGCATAAAGCTGGCTAAAGATCAGTTACAAACCTTATATTCAAAACAAATAATAAACACACATTTCATATGGCACAAGACAATCAAAACACATTCATGACACAGTAAACAAAAATTTTCATACAGTACAAGACAGTAAACACACATTTGATTACGTACATATGTGGTATGAGACACAATCATAACACACGGTTTCCATATAGACTTTAATATTTATTATTATAACATTTGAATCACATCTAAAATTAAAATAATTACATAAAAGCTCAATACATACACGTGTAGTTTACATGTACGTACATCTGTACACGTTGCTGTTTGTGGATAACTACATTATATAATTCTGCTCTTCATACGAAAGCTGACCTACATCTCATTCGTACACAGACCATATATATGTACAGTACGTACACATGCATATTGCTGTACATCTCATATACGCATATCTGTTGCAACGTACACATACCGGTAACTTGAATTGACACACTTATTAATATTAATAAAACTGTTCAAACATAAGGAATAGCTCAGAGCTTAGACTGGAAAAGATAAGAATGAATGAGCTCCACGTACTCTGTCAATTCATTCGTATCATGCTCTTCTGTCTCCTCTTGTACGTCCTGTTTAAGTGTAGGCTGCATTTTTATGCCCCCATGCATTTCCGTGGGCTCCATATAGATTCTCTCAGTACAGCTATAGACACATGTACAGAACTATATATATATATATATTATATATATATATATTCGTGAACATATGGTACCTTTCATATAAGATGAACTCGGTGACTAGCTTGTTCTTCATGAACCTTTCCATAACTGGCTCTGACATGCAGATTGCAATCTTTCGATTCCGTCCTCCCTCCGCTGAAGGCAGTATGTGGACGCACCCATCACCGAACCAAGGCTCCGTGACAAGCGTGTAATGGACCTGCTTTCCCCATCCAAAGTCCGTCTTGAAGATGGGGAACGTGTGCATGGTCGTACAGTTAATGTCCTTACCACCGTAGTAATCTATGTTGAACGCACACTGCAGGCCCTTCCTGCGTTGAATCTCCATCCAATCTATTGCAGACTGAATATACTCTCCCTTGATCTTTGAAATGTCCTCCTTTATCAGCCTTGCAACGAAAGATATGTGGTGAGATTTTATATCACCAGCTCGAGCAGGTAACACAGCCACATGTATCGCGTTCCCAAAGTAGTTCATTGGGACAGGCGGGTTCTTGAACCTCTTGTTACCCCTGCAAGAAACTGGGTACAAGTACTTAGTTACATTAGTGTCAGGTATCTGGCGTGCCTCCGTCATTGCCTTCCAGATGAGTGCGCAGATGGCCACAAAACTGCTCGTCTCGCCGAATCGGAATGGGCCAGTTTCAATCTCCTTCATGAGTTTATCCACATTAGTTGCAGTGAGGGTGAGTATCTTCTTCCTGTAAGTGGATGCTTCCTCCCCAATCTTGTAATCGAAGGACTTCTCGGAGACATAGTCCCGAACGGGAACGGTTACTCTTGGTGGTTCTCTAGGCTTAAACATGCCTGCATTGAACAGTGGTGCTACTGTGATTGGGAAGCCACGGTACACCCTCGACCATGCATGGATAAACTCTGCCACTGAGTAACCATCAGCTACCGTCTCTGCCAAAGAGCATCCCAGGGCAATACCTCCACAGGCAAAGCGTGTCACCTACAGATATCACAAAATCATGCATGCAGTTTTTATACTTAGACCGTACGTGTATATTACTTGTATTTGAAGGATTGGGGAGTTATCATGGTATTTCTCCTTTGTGTTCAGTTCCTCCTCTATGGAACACTCTTCTATGCTCTTCCAGTCAGTAAATCTGGCTTCCGTGTGGGCCACGCGGATGGGGATGCCAGCGTCGTTACAGTTGACTTGCAGCTGATCGTTGCTTCCGATCTGCACTCTCCTGCAAAGACGTAATAATGGTTGAGCGTGAGTGCGAGAGACTGCCTAAGTTTGGACAATATAACGCCAAAATATGCAATGGTGGGATCCTGTGGCGGCATATAATAGTGTATAAAGCTAGAATAATAAGAAACTGGCTAGCAGATCGATGTTTGAGAGGGATTTCCAACAGGGCTGTGGAGTTGGAGATGAAGGGGAGACATTGTATATGCAGTCCAGAAATATGGAAGACATTTAGAGCAAGTGGATGTCTCATACCAATGTACGATATCTTTATATGATACGCTCTCGCTAATACTGCTTGCTAAGTGAGATCCAAGTTTATTTGAGCATGGATATCGTGGGCGTGCTTTTGCGTAAGGATAACATTTTGTATAATGAAACGCTTCGACTTCCACCAGACCAGAGCCAAGAATGTATAAATGCTTATCACCAAAAGCTGCAACTCATTTAAATTCCATACTGGGACTCTACTAACATACCATAAAAATATTCTCATTATATAAATTATGTATGTAAAAAATAATATTAAAAAATCTTTAATGTTTTTCTTCGAACAGTGTAGCGGTGACAGAGATAACAAACACATGTCACATCTAAATACGTGTCATATTTACCAATTAAAAATTTAAAATGCGACGTGGCTTCGACGTGACTTAACCATTTCAACAACATAAATAGCCTACATTATAAATGTACAAACGTATCCAACCAGAGACGGATACAATCTGTGTCAATCCTTTACATATATGTACATTATTATAAACATGTGCTAAGATAGAATTGGAACGATTAGATAAATAAAATAAAATAATTATACTACACTGCAGCACTAGATTTTAAACATCCAACCCTTACATTGAAAAAAAAATTAAAAATTAGAATTTAAATATGTTTTATAATTTATATATAATATAAAAATGTGTATAAATATTTTATTTTAAATTAAATTTTATTTATTTATTTATTATTTATAATATTTTAATGTTATTATAATAATTTTTTTGAATATAATTATTATATTCACTTCAAAATAGTAATTTCATTAGTACATAAGTTTAATATATTACACATAAATAAAATATACATATGTTCCTACTAAGATTTAAAAGAAGAGCATTTATTAATGTTTTTCATAAATAGATATTATACTTATGATATAAAATGTATTGTTGATAAAATCAAAAGTATAATATCGAATATTTTAAATCAAATTTTAAACTTATGTACATTGAAAATCAATATGTATGTTTAATGTTAACTGAGTGTATTGAGTTTATTACGGGTTGAAGAAGTTCAGTGTTTTAGATATGTCATAAGCCTGTAAATATATTAATATATTTTAATTTTTTAATTATTTAATCTACAGTTTTAAAGTTATTTCTCACATGGCAGTATTCTCACCAGATTAAGGATAATAATTAAATTATTAAGTTAAGTGTTATTAAATAGTTAAATTTATGTATAACTTAAAGATAAACTCACTGTTTCAAGATAATAATTAGATTAAAAAGTTAAAAATAATAATAAATTTATATTTATATTGTGTGTACCTATGTATGTTGGGAACACCCCCCTCCAACCGTTAATATCTTACCAATCCAAGATTATCCTAAACTCACCATATAACCACCCCATCCCATGTTGGTGCAGAGTACATTTAAGTGTAGAGTGATAACTATATATCATTTGTCTTTGTAATGTATATGAAATTCCAAGGAATATTAAATATGAAATAAACAAATGTTTGATTCAAATATACATAACAGATTTGAATCTGTTTTCATATTATCTCATTTTAATATGAGTAAAATATATATATGAAAATAAAATGGTCTTTTATAAACTGCATGTGTTTAAGTAAAAGTCATAACTTAGTTTTTTATTTTCATTTTGATTTTTGTTCTATAACTGTTATTTATATACTATTTCATATTCAAATACTTCTATGTATTAATAAAAATCAATACTAAGTTTTTATTTATTATTTGATATTACATAACGAGTAGAAGTTGAAATACAAGAATATACAATTCATATTTTTAATTCTTTTTTAATTTATTAATATGTATATTGTAAGGTAACTACGATAAATACATATTACCCTAGTAATTAAGATATATACGAAGGTTAATCCTATAATTAAGATTATCTATTATTGATTTATAGGATAGTTCAAATATGATTAGGAACTATCGGTAGTATGTCCAAGAGGAATTATCGGTTTAGTCCAATATAAGTATTGTTGATTCTGTGTCAGAGTTTTTACTTGGTGCCACAAAGGTGGCTTGCCAGGCGCCAACCCTGGAATCCCTCTCTGGAAACCCCACGGAATCTGGTAAAATAACCCATATTAGGAACCCAAGCCTTAGGAACTCAAACCCCTAACTGACTGAGCCCACGAACGAGACTCACCTTATGAATCAGGATATACGGACTAGCCGAGCTTTAGGTGTCGTTCCTAGCTTGGCGTGGTTGAGGCGGCCGGAGCAAGGCCTCAACCACTAGTTTTGCGGAACGTGAACTCGGGCAATGTCTTTGAGCTTGCGGGCAGGTTTTCGGACCAAGGAATCTGACTAACTCCTTGGAAGTGACGTGCCCCTATCTCAAAGGCAAGATCCTGCCAACGATAAGGATAGTCTAACCCTAGGGTGGGTTGTACCCCTGTGTCGTGTGGAAGTTTGGGCGGCACAACGGAGGGTTGCACCTTGACGACACAAGCTTAGCTTGCACCGGTAGGAGGTTAACGAGCTCTCTTTTGAACCCAGGAAGCCTCACTACATATACTCTACCTTATTTATGTGACGGACCCCCCCCCCCCCTGTTTACCTAAATGAGTAAGTGGGCTGGCACGGAAATGCCAGCCCTTAGAGAAACTGGTTGTCCTAACCTAACCCTAAACCTAACCCCTAGGGGGGGGGTATTAGGGCGTGGGGTTAGGTCAACCCTAGGAGTGTCCCTAACCCTTATTTTGACAAGCTATACTTTGCAAAGAACCCTAACCTGGAACGTCAAACCGGGGGAGAGTTTCTAGAAGGTAAGTTCTAGCTTCGCCTAGAGTTTCCTGCAAATACCTAATGAACCGGCCGGACCATCACTAGATACCCAAGTGCACTAAACGGGCCTGTTTCCTACTACATCTAGGGTTCGTCACACAACTCGGTAAGTAACAACAGTCAAACCCCAAAGTAAAGTCGAGTCATAGTAAAAACTATGACACACTCCCCGCCTTTGAGAATGTCAACGTCCTCGTTGACGTCTAACTCCAAGACTAGACTAGGTTAGGAAAAATTAACTGAAAACTAACACTAATCACTCTATGCGGAGTCAGCAAAAAGTTCACAAGTTTTATTACCCCCTTAAGCGAAGCCAAATACTTCAGAACCGTCGTTCACTGAGCGAGAACTCAGCTGCCGGAGGCACCACCTGCGACAAGAAGTCATTTGGAGACCTTTTGCACGTCTGCAAAGTCTGTCACCCGACACAGACAACAGGTTAGTTAATTTCTTTAAGTTAACTAGAATTTATATTGGAGGCCTCTAGTTAAGGTTGTCTGTCGGCCCCTAGGTTAAGAAGAAATAACTTTATTTCTTAATCAGTTTGAGACCTCTTGCTCAAACTCATTCACCAACTCCATCGCGTTCTGCAGATTCTCCAATGGTTCCCATGTCGACTCGCATGCCGGGTACCCTTTCCACTTAACAAGATATTCACGTTTACGTTTTTCGCCGTCCATGAATGTTTCGCCCCTTTAATATCGCCTCAACTTCAAATTCTTTCTCCTCACCAACTAACTCTGGAGGCGGACGTAAATTATGATATCTATGTGGATGTTTCTCATCCTTGTGGAATGGCTCAAGCAAGTTGACATGAAACACATTGTGTATTGTTCCCAACTCTGGAGGAAGATCTAACCCATAAGCCACTTTCCCTACTCGCTTCACCACCTTGTATGGGCCTATGTAGTGCGATAGAAACTTCTTCGAAAGAGTTGTTGGAACCTTCAGGTTTCTGGTACTCAACAATACCATGTCCCCAACCTGATACTCTACATCCCCGATGCTTATCGTACTGCTGACGATACCTTTCCTGTGCTGCAGCCATCGCTTGACGAGCAGCTTCCCATGTTCGATACAATTGTCCTGTGAACTCTGCTACAGATGGAACTCGATTGCTATCGTCTTTCGGTAACACCATACTGAGGAATACCACCCTTATTCCCAGTTAACACTTCCATCGGGCTACATCCGATTGCAGTGTGTGCGAGTTATTGTAACATATCTCAGCCATATAAGTGTTCAGCCCAATCAAGTTGATCACCTTGAACATAGCATCTGAGATAGTCCTCGACTTGTCGGTTCACCCTCTCGTTTGACCATCAGTTTGCGGATGGTAGGCTGTACTGAACTTGAGCATCGTACCAAACTGCTTAAACAATGTCCCCCAAAACTTCCCCGTAAACCGAGGATCCCGATCTGAGATCATGGTTTCCGGTAGTCCGCGCACTCTTATGACTTCGTGGAAGAACAACTTCGCTGCTTGAATTGCATTCACTGTCTCTACAGTTGGAATGAAATGAGCAACCTTTGAAAACCGATCGACTACCACCATGAGCGCGTTAAAACCACAAGTTTTGGCAATCCCATGATAAAGTCCAAAGTAAACACTTGAAATGGCCGCTCTGGAATCGGTATACACTGCAACTTCCCAGCTCGTTTTTGCGATCGGCTCTTTACTTGTTGACATGTGGGGCATGTCTTGACATACTTGGCAACATCATCTATCATACCCGGCCAATAGAATCCCTGTTTCAACAAAGCCAACGTCTTATGCCTTCCACCATGTCCTGCCAAAGGAACGTCGTGATGCTCTCTTAACAGCCTCTCCCTCCATGTCCCTTCTGGAACATAGAGTCTCTTTTCTTTATAATAAAGAACTCCATCTCGTACCGCAAAATGGCCTGTTTGAGTGCATCCATTCGACTTTCTATTCCTGCTGGAATATTACCATCTCTTCGTAATTGATGAACTTGTTTCCTCTTTGCCACCAGGCTCAAAGCCTCCTTAGCAAACTTGTCCTGAGGATACGCCGTCACAAATTCATCCACCAAAGTTGACACGGGTGCTGACATAATTCGAAGATGACCCTTTCCTACTGAGTGCATCAGCTACCACATTGTCCTTTCCCGCTTTATGTTTGATTTCAGGCTGAAATCGTGCCAACTTCTGCTGCCATCTAGCATACTTCGGCGATAGCTTCGGCTGCGTTTCAAAATACCTTAGAGTTACACTATCTGTCCAAACCACAGTGCCATGACTTGGAAGATAATGACGCCAATACTCCAAGGAAGCAACAATAGCATACATCTCCTTTTCGTGAGTAGGCCATCGAGTTTGCGCATCTAACTTTTCGAGAAAAAGGACACCAAATTGCAAAGTCGGAAGCGTCACATTCTACTTCAAAGGGATCTTCAAAGATGGGCAACTGCAAAACTGGCTCAGAAGAGATAGCCTCTTTGAGTTTGACGAACGCACGTTGGCACTCTGGAGTCCAATGCCATGGAATGTTTTTCGTAAGATCTGTCAATGGGGCCGCTATTTCCGAGTAACCCTTTATGAATCTTCGGTAATACCCTGTCAGACCAAGAAATGATCTAACTTCATGCACATCTTTTAAAGTCATCCACTCGTAATAGCTTGAAATTTTCTTTGGGTCCATGGCAACCTCCCCACCTGAGATCAAGTGTCCCAAGAAATCTATCTTGGTTTGACCAAATGCGCACTTGCTTTCTTTAGCATACAACTGGTTCTCTCTCAACCTCTGAAACACTTTTTCTAAGTGTTCCACATGTTCCTCAATTGTCGAACTGAAAATCAGAATGTCATCAATATACACCACTACGAACTCGTCTAGATAGTCTCTAAACACATCATCCATCATTGTGCAAAAAGTTGCTGGAGCATTGCACAACCCGAATGGCAAGACTAGAAACTCAAATGATCCATAACGCGTTCGAAAAGCGGTCTTCTCAATGTCATTCTCTGCTACCCGAATCTGATGGTACCCGATCTCAAGTCTATTCTTGAAAAATACTTTGCTTTTGATAGCCTATCAAATAAGTCGTCCACTCGTGGAAGAGGATACTTATTTTTGATAGTTATCGCGTTCGCTCGATAGTCCACACACATTCGCATCGTACCATCCTTTTTCATTACAAACAAGATAGGTGCACCATACGGCGATCGACTAGGTCGAATGTGTCCTCGACCAATCAATTTGTCAGCTGTCTCTTCAATTCTACTAACTCTTGAGGATTCAACCGATATGGGGCTCTTGCCGGTGGAGACGAACCTGGCAAAATCTCTATTCTGTGGTCCACAGCTCGACGTGGAGGTAACTCGGGCGGCAAGTCTTCTGGCAACACATCCTTAAACATGTTCAAGACTTCCAAAATAGGTTCAGGAACAGATTCTTGACCATCTCCTATTTTGACTTCACCAGTATCCAAAACCATTGCAAGAAACACACGTTCCCGATG
Organism: Selaginella tamariscina; assembly: GCA_003024785.1. NCBI lineage: Eukaryota > Viridiplantae > Streptophyta > Lycopodiopsida > Selaginellales > Selaginellaceae > Selaginella > Selaginella tamariscina. The sequence goes on from PUQB01000148.1 coordinate 341,833, forward strand.
TCTAACTGCTTACGCAACTGAGTTAAGGTAAGGAACATAGGATTCCAATCCTTATCAGTTAGCGTTTCCATTCTGAGCGTGGTCTTTTCTAATGTCTCTTTATCTGCTGCAAGCGTGATTCGATTATCTCCAGAACCCCTCATTTCGATTACATGTTTATGGAACCATTCCATACCCAAAACAAAGTCAAACCCCGTCATATTCAAGACAACTAAGTCTAGCTTAGCCTTCCAATCTTTGATTTGGACAGGAACTGCCCTTGCTATATTATTAGTATTTTGAGAACCTTTGCCAAAATTGATCTTTATTTCACACATCTTTATTACATCCAAATTCAATCGACGAGCTAGACTAGTCGATATGAAGTTGTATGTTGCTCCAGTATCGATCATCATTCGGACTCGGTCCCCTCGTATCCTTCCTGTCAAATATAGCAAAGGGTCAGTTTTGTCTTGAATAGCGAATAAGGCAGGTTGTGTCTGGCACAACATTACCTCTTCTGACTCATCTTCCGGATCTTCAAGCGTTTCTGGTTCAGCAACTTCCTCTTCTACCATCGCCTTGAAATGTCCTGATTGTTGTGAGGGTGCCTGACACTCTTTAGCAAAATGACCAGGCTTGTTACAATTATAACATTTCACAACCCCGCCTGCGGAACGCGGGGGAGCAGACTTTGGAGCCGATCCTTTGGCCTGCTGAGGAGGTGGTAACGCCAATGGTTTCCGAAATCCGGTGGGTCTTGATGTGTCCGAAAACTTGGAACTGCCGACAAAGGGACTTGCACTTCGAATTGATGGCGATTGATCTGGTCGCCTATCAACCTTCTGAACCCAGACTTTGGAGGAAACTTCCTTGGTTTGGTTTTGCTTCCTCCCCTTTGTACAAGTCTTCTAACGACATGCCATAAGCAACCTTTTGAGCTGCCTCTTGACATTCCCGATAGCTTGTTGGCTTGTACCTTAAGATTTCTCTTCGCGTCTTCTCATTCAAGCTAGCCATGAAGCAACTTCGAGCTTCATCATCACTCATATTTGGCACCAATCGCCGTACACTTTCGAATCGATAAACGTGGTCCATAGGACTTCCCCGAACTCCCTGTTGACAAAGTGCCAGGTCAGCACGCAATCGCAAACCGAGATCATCCGGCATATACTGCTTTTTGATCTCCTTTTTCATGTGCTTCCAGCTGTTTCGGTATCCACGTTCACCTTCAACAATTCGCCACCAAGTCTTAGCTTCTTCTTTAAGAAACTGCTTGGCACATGCAACCTTTTCTGTCTTTCTCACGGAAGCAGCCTCGAAATAGCTTTCCATATCATACAACCAGTCATCCAAAACCTTGTAATCCTTTGAACCCATGAAATTCGAAGGCTTTACCGGTTTGAATTTACTGGGACCTCTACCACCTTCTTCCGTCGAAGAATCTGATTCAGAGGAACCTGACTCTGAGTCATGCTTTTCTTCTTTTTCCGTGTGTCTGGTTGCGGAACATCTGGCACTGCAATATTCGTCAAAATCCGAACGGCAACATTATCGATTCGGTCGTTCAACCCCAGAACATCCCCTCGAAGTTCATTTAGGGCATCCATCATTATTTCTCGCCAACCAGGTCGTTGTCTAACCCTAGGGGGTCGACCTGGATCAGCCTCATCCATCTCCTCATTTTGAGCCTCTGCGACAGCCCTCTCTGCCTCAGGCTCTGGTTGCTTTCTCTTGCTCATCGTATTGAACCCTAGTGTCAACACTCGGAGAATATGCTTGGAATATTCCCAATGTGAAACTGGAAACACCCTGCACAGGTTGTACACCCACACACATCAGCTTAAACTAGCATAAGACTTTCGGACATACCTAGAATCTCACGCCGACTCACTGAGCAAGTGTTCTCCGAAGTTTGACACCTCACAGGATCAAACTCTCTGCGCAGAATATAGACATGTTGTCAGAGTTTTAACCCAAAGGGCCAACACGTGGCAACACATGGCTGCCATGTGGCCATTTGGCGTCATCACCCTGTGTGAGCAACGCTAAGTATCCCAGAACAACCCCAACGACCCCTAGGGTTAGACTCTAATGCCCAAGTGGACAAGAGACTTAGGGTTTAGCCTAAGTCTCCTTAGAATGTCTACCCCAGAACCCTTGAGGGATAACCCTAGTTGACTTAGGGTTTAGCCTAAGTCTCCCTAGAGTGTCTACCCCCAAAACCCTTGAGGGATAACCCTAGTTGACTTAGGGTCTTGCCCTAGAAGACCTAGACAGGCTCATGCCCTAACCCCCATTAAGGAGACGTGTGTTCCACACATACCCCCGTGACAGAGCTAAGGCATTGTCACTTACCCCTTGAGGAATCACCCTCATCCGGGAGTACAACCCCTTTAGGGCGACAAGGGTACCCTGAACCACGACTAACCCCTAAGGGTTTGAGTGGCCAAGTTATACCCTAGACCTAGAGCTAGTACTTAATGAGGACACGAGTGTGTGCCATAGGCGAACACGAGTGTCCTGCTAAGCAAACTCCCTAAAGCTAGGTTTGGGATAACCCTAAGCACATGACCTTGCAAGTGCCTCATGAAAGGGCTTTTGCTAATGAGCTTAGGTTGTTCAACCTCTGGATTCCAAGGAGAACACTCCCCTAGCCAAGTGTGCCAAAGCACACCTAGTTACGAGACCTAACCTCCCTTGAGCAGATGCCCAAAGCTTAGCACCCTAGTGCAAGCACAAGCATGCCTATTGGCTAGAGTATCCAACCCCTTTGGCGACAAACCCATGACAAACCCAAAGGGCGTGTCTCAGGCATTGTACCATGTGACATTTAGCCCAGTGTCACATCTCCATGTGACACTGCCTTCCCCGATGTGGGCTATCATGCCATAGCCCTTAGATTCAAGAGTTGCACCAAGTACCACAAACGTGGCTCCTAAATGCCAACTCTAGAACCCCTCAATGAACCCTCAGGAATTGGTACTGTGAACCTGTCAAACAAGATCCCACGCCCACAGTTGGACAAGGACACGAATGTGCCTTGCTTGGCTGTGAGTGCTACACCTAGCTTGACGTGGAGGAGGAGGCTGGAGACAAGCCTCAACCTCTGCCTCTTGGAACGTACAAAACCACAGACCTCCCAGGGATGGATTCGCCAACATTAAGGGTAAGCTACCCTGAAGGTGGGACGTACCCCTGGCATATGGAAGTTAGGGCGGCACAACAGAGGGTTGTGCCTTGACGACACAAGCTAGAGCTTACACGGGAGAAGAGTAACTAGCTCAATCATGAACCCAGGAACCCTCACTCATATATACTACCTTATTTATGTGACAGAGGCCCCCCCCCCTATTTTCCTGTTTACATAAGTGGGCTAGCACTGAATCTCATTCCCAGAGGGAACATACTTGGTGAGTTATCCATCAACCCCTAAACCCTAACCTGTCAACTGGGGTATTTCTAAGCATATCCGACATGCCGAACTCATCGGAACTAGCCCTTAATCCAACCGGGACACGAAAATGAGGGTAAGAGTTTTCTAGAAGGTAAGTGCTACCTTTGCTTAGAGTTTCTCGAGAATATCTAAGGACAGCCGGCCGAACTACCCTTAAACACCTAAGTGCACTAAGCGGGGCTATTTCTCACTACATCTAGGACTTGTCAACATAGTACAGTAGGTAACAACAGTCAACGTCCAAAGTAAAGAGGAGTCATAGTAAAAACTATGACACTAGAACCCCTCAATGAACCCTCAAGAACCAAGTAACATGAACCTGTCAAACAAGATCCCACGCTCACAGTTGAACAAGGACACGGATGTGTCTTGCTTGGCCGTGAGTGCTACACCTAGCTTGACGTGGAGGAGGAGGCTGGAGACAAGCCTCAACCTCCTGCCTCTCTTGAACGTGCATTCTGACAAGACCTCCTAGGCATGGATTCGCCAACGTTAAGGGTAAGCTACCCCGAAGGTGGGACGTACCCCTGGCATCTGGAGTTAGGGCGGCACACAGAGGGTTGTGTCTTGATGACACAAGCTAGAGCTTGCACCGGGAGAAGAGTAACGAGCTCAGTCATGAACCCAGGAACCCTCACTCCTATACTACCTTTTTTGTGACAGAGGCCCCCCCCTAATTTCCTGTTTACAAGTGGCTAGCACTGAAATTCATTCCCAAAGGGAACATACTGGGTGAGTTATCCATCGACCCCTAAACCCTAACCTGTCAAACCTGGGGTATTTCTAAGCATATCCGACATGCCGAAACTCACCGGAACTAGCCATTAATCCAATCGGGACACGGAAAACCAAGGTAAGAGTTTTCTAGATGGAAGTGCTAGCTTCGCCTAGAGTTTCTTGTAAATACTAATGACACTCGGGACCATCATTAAATATCCAAGTGCACTAAGCGGGCCTGTTTCTCTACACCTAGGGCTTATCAACATAGTACAGTAGGTAACAACAGTCAACGTCCAAAGTAAAGGGTTGAGTCATAGTAAAAAACTATGACACACTCCCTGCCTTTGAAATGTCAACGTCCTCGTTGACGTCCAACTCCAAGACTAGATAATGTTAGAGAAAACTAACCAAACTAACATATCACTCTATGCGGAGTCAGCCAAAAGTTCACTAATTTTTATTACCCCCCTTGCATTAAGCAAAACCAAGTATTTCAAAACCATCGTTCACTGAGTCGTAAACCCAGCTGCCAGAGGCACCACCTGCGACATGAAGTCACCTGAGACCTTTTGCACGTCTGCAAAGTCTGTCACCCGACACACACACACTAGTTAATTTCTTTACTTAACTAGTTATATTGGAGGCCTTCTAGTTAGTGTTGTTGTCGGCCCCTTGGTTAATAAGAAATAAAGACTTGCTTATTTCTTAATATTAAATGTTGTTGACGACCCCTGTCGTCTAACACACAATAAGCACTTCTCAAATGCTTGACTAAACACCTTCGCATTCTTTTTGATTTTCCAATGGTCCCACATGTTAGGATATTATAGCTTACATCTCTGCATCCCTCGGTGTTTCTCTTACCCTTTCATAAGGGTCTGCTACTATACCTATCTCTCGTTAGTATATAGTTACGCCAGACTAATCGATACGCTCTAGAATCACATAAGGACCTGAGTACCTAGGAGACAACTTATCATTGTGTCCCTTCCATAAGGCCACAATAGTGTTCCGCCTTACATGTGGTAAATACCACTCAGAGATATACTTAATCCCCCACCTGGAACTCTTGGAAGCTTCTGTGCTCATTAACAAACTTGATAGCTCGGTTCTGAGCTACTTGTAAGTTCTTCTTACACAACTCTGAATGTTTCTAAGCTCAACACTCAGATCTTTAGCTTCCTCATCCATGTGCCTTGAGCTTTCTTACTTGCTAAACCCAGCTCAAAAGCTGTCTTGGAATGCCGTCCAAACATAGCATAATATGAACTCATTCCAATGCCACTGTGTCCTTGGCAAATTAGTGACAAAGTCCATAGAGATACTGCCCCTTGCCTGTTGGAATAGGCAATGGTACTAATAGCCCACTTGGTTTTTCCTTGGCACCTTTACTTGCTGACACTTGTCACAAGTCTTGTAGTACTCTATGATATTAGCTTTCATATTCCTCTAATAGAACCTTCTTCTTGATCAACTCATATGTTCCCCTCCCCCAAAATGACCAGCCTCCGGGTAATCATGATGGAAATATAGTACCTGGTTGATCAAATGGTCTACATAAGGAAGATACACATGGCCATTGCAGTACAAAATTCCATCCTAAAATGAGAATGGTGGCTCTAGCTGTCCTCTGAGCTCCTGCACCTCAGCGTCTTGTGCTTGAGCATGTTGAACTACCTGGATAAACTCACTGATTGTCCTTGTTAATGCATTACATAAGCTTGTTTGGAATTCTCTAATCACTGTGGCTCTCCTAATGCGTTGACAAAGCATCTACCAACATTAGCCTTATGCTCAATAGGAATTTGCCAACTCCATGAGCTTAACCATCCAGCGAGCTTGTTAAGAGTTTAACTCTTTCTGTTTGAACAGATACACCAAAGTCTTGTGATCTGTAAACACTTTGAAACTTGTACCAAAGATAGTGCCTCCAAACTCATAATGCATTAACAATAGCCAGTAGTTCTTGCTCATACGTTGAGTGTTTGCTTACAGGATTCAAGTACGGCTCTTATAAGCAATAGGCCTTCCCTCTTACATAAGTACAACTCCAATGGCCACTCAAGCTTGTTTCAAAGCTTGGAAATTGCTCTTCTCTGAAGCACTTCATGCAAAGGGAACGTCCTTCTTAGCAACCTAGTTAATGGAGAAGCTTTCTAGGCATAATCCTTGACATACCGCCGGTAATAACCAGCCATGCCCAAGAAACTCCGTAACTCTTCTGCATTGCTAAGAACTAGCCATTGCTCCACCACTGCCCTTCTGTGGATCAGTCTTCACTCCACTTGGCGTCACAATGTGACCCAAATACTTCCACTTTGCATTGAGCAAATGCACATTTGCTCTTCCTTGCATAGAGCTTGTTCTTCCTCAACAACTGAAGAACTCTTCGCAAATGCTGCACTTGCTCCTTCATATTCTTACTGTAAATAAGAATATCGTTGAGGAAGATCTCCACAAAGTCATGCAAGTAGTCACCAAACACCTCAGTCGTCAACTGAGTGAATGTGACTGGGGCATTTGTTAAGCGAATGGCATAACAGTGAACTTGAAATGCCCAACTATCTTGGTGAATACTCTGGCTCCACCGAGATGATCCATGTATCCACACATGGCATGGGCATGTTGTCCTTCACTGTTTGCTTGTTGAGAGCTCTATAGTTTATGCACGTCCTCATGGTGCCATTTTCCTTCTGACAAGCAATACTGGTGCACCAAATGGAGACTGCTCAGTTGTATGAAGCCATATTCCAATAGCTCCTCACTTGTCTCTTAACCTCTTGCTCCTTAGCATGGCTTAGTCGAATGACTTACGATAAATGGCTTTCGTACCCTATTCCAGCTCCACACCTCTTGCATGTGGTAGCCATGAGGTAGCTCAGGAGGGAAGACGTCAGCAAACTCCCACACAATAGCTTTGTTCAAGTGACAGTAAAAGAACTTGTTTGGAGACTCAAGCTTTGTTCCAAACCAAGTGTCTTTCACTTCACTATACTCAGCTTCATGTGCTTGGTGCTCCACTAGATCTTAGGATCCACACGCACTAGCTTCGCAAGAAAGAAAGTCTCCACCAACTGGGTTTTTGCGAACCTTTAGCTGTAACTCCTCCACACAAGCAATTTAGCTCTATGTGACAACTAAGCCCTCAATCTCGTATTGAGGCATAGTCTTCGTTCAGCTCCACCAGCTAGGTTTTGCCAACCTACAGTTGTAACTCTTCACACAAGCACTGTAGCTCGTGTGTAGCTGAGCCCTCAATCTCGTATTGAGGCACAGTCTTCGTGCTCCACCAGTTGGGTTTTGTCAACTTACAGCTGTAACTCCTCCACACAAGCACTGTAGCTCTGTGTGATAGCTGAGCCCTCAATCTCGTATTGAGCAGTCTTCGTGTAGCTCCACCAGCTGGGTTTTGCCAACCTACAACTGTAACTCCTCCACACAAGCACTGTAGCTCTGTGTGATAGCTGAGCCCTCTCTCATATTGAGGCAGTCTTCGTGCAGCTCCACCAGCTGGGTTTTGCCAACCTACAACTGTAACTCCTCCACACAAGCAATGTAGCTCTGTGTGATAGCTGAGCCCTCAATCTCGTATTGAGGCTCTTCACGCAGCTCCACCAGCTGGGTTTTGCCAACCTCCAGCTGTAACTCCTCACAAGCAATGTAGCTCTGTGTGATAGTTGAGCCCTCAATCTCATATTGAGGCTCTTCGTGCAGCTCCACTAGCTGGGTTTTGCAACCTCCAGCTGTAACTCCTCCACACAAGCACTATAGCTCTGTGTGATAGCTGACCTTCAAATTCATATTGAGGCACAGTTTCGTGGGCAAGCTGCACTCCTCCACTAACTTTGTTGACACAAAGTTATCGCTACTCATGCTATCCACAAGGACTCGCACTGGATGCTCACCAAGTCGCCCTCCACCATAATAGCACGTGTGTGTGGCTCCTTCCGTGCCATGTAGTTTACCTATTGAGCAAGAACAAATAGAAATTTACCTTGTGGTTTAGAGAAGTCTCCTTTGTGCTCCTCTCCACGCTCCATCTCTTAAAGCTTCTTAGGTGTCTACTTGTTCTTGCTGCCATTGAAACTTTTGCACTTAGACTTGCTTATCCTTGGACAATTTGCCTTTTAGTGTCCAACGTCTCCACACAGGTGGTATTATCCCTTCCCACCGGCACTCATCTCGAACCTTCCTCCGATACCAATTGTTAGGCACACTACGTACAAACTAGAGACCCTCACAAAACCACCCGACCTCCCCCGAACTGTCTCTAGTCTCCACATGCTGCTCTCCAAAAGGCTTCCAATATTAGTGTGCCCTTAATTCTCTTATCTAGGTATAGCTCTTTAGGAATATTCTAGCTTATCCTTTTGGGAGAATATTCTTTGATTTGTTATACGGGTCGTAACATATACACATATATATATATATACCTATGTATACATACATATTATTGTGTACCAGTATCTGTATAATTTTATTTATTTATCTATCTCTCGCACACACACGCGTATATACATATACATATAGTGTGTGTGTGTATCTGTATAATTTTATTTAATTTGACTATCTCTGGCACACACATGCACTCTCCTACACACACATATACATATATATATCTGTGTGTGTGTGTGTGTGTAGCGGCGGGATTAATCCCGCCGCCTACGCATGCCCTGCGCGGGATCGGGTGGGATTAATCCCGCCGCCATTGGCCTGCCTGAAGGGCCTAGGCGACGGATTAATCCCGCCGGATTCCGCACAGGCATTGGCGTCCGGCAAGATTAATCCCGCTGCGTACGCATAGCCCTGCGCGAAATCGGGCGGGATTTATTCCACAGCCATTGGCCTGCCTGAAGGCCTAGGCGGCGGGATTAATCTCGCCGGATTCGACAGGGCATTGGCGTCCGGCGGGATTAATCCCGCCACATACGCATGCCCTGCGCGGAATTGGGCGGGATTTATCCCGCGCCATTGGCCTGCCTGAAGGGCCTAGGCGGCGGGATTAATCCCGCCGCCCCGGCCCTTCACTCGAGCCCTAGGCAGCAGGATTAATCCCGCCAAATTCTGCGCAGGGCATTGGCGTCCAGCGGGATTAATCCCGCAGCCTAGGGCCGAAGTGAAGGGCCGGGGCGGCGGGATTAATCCCGTTGAACGGCGCAGAATCGGGCAGGATTAATCCCGCCGCCAAAGGCCTGCCTAAAGGGCCTAGGCGGCGGGATTAATCCCGTCCGATTTAAGCAGGGAATTGGCATCCGGCGGGATTAATCCCGCCGCATAGGGACCGAGTGAAGGCCCTGGGCGGTGGGATTAATCCCGTCGAGCCTTCAATGCATGTTGGAGGAATGAATCCCGCCACCCTTCGCTTTTTTTCTCCATTGGTGAGTCGGACCAATCCCAAACGTTTCTATCTGAGACGTAGAATGTTTACAACATACCAATGGAGAGAACGGGGAAGGGTGGGGAAATTCATTTAACCATCCCTTACATGGTGGGCGAGATTAATCCCGCCTCCTTTCTGGAGTCACTGAAGGGGTGTGCCAAATAAATCCTGCCCAGTTCTCTCTGAGACCGAGAAGGGTGCAAGATTAATTCCGCACTCCCGTTCAAGGCCTCCAAAAAGGTGGTGAGATTAATCCCGCCCACTTTTTCAGGAGGCATTGAAGGGGTGGCGAGATTAATCCCGCCGCACCTTCCATATGAATATATATGTGTATTAGTATATATAAGTTGCATATCTCATTTTATTTACTTTTATCATCTTATCATAATATTTCGAGTAAAAGCTAGGAATCTATGTAAAACTGTCTAGAGCTCACATTTGTGATGGTTCTAAAACGAAATGTTATCTTTTCTTTTGCACTAGCACAAATGTGAGCTTTGGACAGTTAATTCGTCTACTTCTCTCTGTGTATTATTTTTGTATATTCGGGTTTATACAAGTGTGTGTGCGTTTTATATATTGTAATTCATAGTGTATTATTTTGCAGAAGGACGATTTTGATCAAACAAGGAGATTGAGTCATTAGTATGGAGTCGTCGTCAAATTCTGGGTAAGAATTAAAATAAAATCTGTTGTACTCGGATATGTGCTTGAATTAATCAGTTTTGTATTCAGATGTAGAATTGAGGTGACATTAAAGATGAGAGTAGGAGAAGAGATGGGCAGGGGGATTCTGGAATTAACTTGGCCATATTTCAAACTAAACGGGAAGCGCATTGGAACAATCATGGTTACTGTCAAACTAACCTTGTCACATCGCATGGACAAGCAAAACAATGGAAAGTGGGTGTGCTAGTCAAGCATCCGAAAGCATGATGTGAACCCATATTGAACGATGCTCGACACATATGCCTCGTTCCATCCAATGTCACGTTCTCGGATCCAGAGGTCGCCAGTTACAACATTAATTTCGGGTGGTTTTGTCGACTTGTGGATAATGACGTTCACGTGTTCACTAATGATGTTGACCTTGGAGTTCTTCTTCAACTCAACGAAAGCCCATTTATGGAGGGATCCATCTGGATGTTTACTTCGAAGATCTTCAACTCATCGAGTAGGTGTATTGTCAGGAGATATTGCTTCACAATACAGAAAATCCACAACTGGAGCAATCGTCCCTCTTCACATTGAAGAAGAACACTGCGACATCATAAAGGAGATTGAGAGAGGGTGGCTTGGTCTCAGGTTCTTTACAGATCACTTTCAATTTGCTTAGAAAATTTCGGGAGCTGGAGAGTGTGCGAGAACTTAGAACAGCATCAATCGGGGATCACACATGTTGATTTGGATTGTAGAAGAAAATCATTAGTCGTTTTTGTCAGCTGACCTGTGGCGTCCCATGCTGCATAAGCCACAAGGAAATGATGTTGGATGATAGGATTTACCAGTGTAGGGTTAAGTATTGCAGCGTCAACCCAAACTTCAATTACAGGCCACTGAATCAGGAACGTGTTAGCTGAGCTCATGGAGAAGATGAAGGACGACAATTCTTACACCGTTCCATATAATGCTGTTTTGTACGCATACTACGAGAGACACAAAGGGCGCTGACAAAGTGTGGATCACAACACCGGAACAAATGAGGAGGTTCAGACGGAGAATAGAAAATCAGTTAAGTACTACATCATTAGTGGCTAGCACACAATAACGGCAGCCCAATGACTTTCTCGACGAACACAACAAAGGAACGATGGCAACAAAACTTTTTGAGCATACCCGTGAGAAGCTGACGAAAGATCGGCATTTTTAGCTAAGCCGAATCTCACAATCGAGCAGTACCATAAGTTATCGGCGGAATGGGACGCTGCAGACACCAACCCTACAACAGCAAAATATGGGAGAAGTTCAAACACACGCGAGCCGTGTGGGAATCTCTTCAGCGACCACAAAGAGCTACCGCAGGGAATACACAATCTGCGGACTACCATGTAAGCAAATTGTTTGGGCGGGATTTATCTCGCTGGTATATTAATCTGTCTTCTTCCTCAGAGAGTTGAAGAAATTGTAGCAGTTGATTTTGCCCAGGTGGGCGGGAAAGAAACATCCTTTTTGATGATGTTGATTTCTTGTCCCGAGGATAGGATCTTTGCGAAATGGTTGGGGATTATGGAATCCTTTGCAAAAGGAACACTAAAGAAGAAGCAGACAAGTGAAGTGGAGCCCTCAAAGAAGTATGCAAAGAAACCCAGTAAGACGCCGAAGTCTAAGTCTGTTCAATCTATAAAGGATGTAGACAACGATTTCAAGCTCACATGGTTGAAGCCTTTAAATGGAACAACGATGGAGGAGATGGAAGTCTTGGCTGATTTGGTGATTAATGGCAAATTACAGATTAACAACAGCAGCCCCACCTCTCCTTTTCATTTGAAGGCAATGGAGTTGAAGATGGTCAGGCCTTCAAGGAGTGGTTGGGAATACACTGCCACAAACTGGGTTGGATTTCGGCTTCAACATACGAAGAGGTCAGCAAATATTTGCATGTGACAAACGATGATATGCTTGTCGAATGGGTGAATCAATCGGAAGATCTGGGCAAGAATCTATTGCACGCCAACGCCAAGGAGAACATTGCGATGACGCCTTCTCTTATGGCAGTCCTTCAGCAGCGGAGAACCGAGTTGAACCTTATAAAGGAGGATGCTACGAATCACGACAAGCCCTACAGATGTTTGTTGTTGGATTCGGAGACTTTATGGGGTACCATCACTGCTTGTAGGAAACCGTTTCAATTGTTCGTGATGGATCGGCGGGTGTCAAAAAATCCTTCGACAGACAGGACACTAGAGGATTTGGTGGAGAAACTTAGCCGTGCAAGCATGTACAAAGAAGGTATTTATTATTGAATTCATACTTGCACTCTTGACTGATATCTACGTTTTCAGGTATTTATTTCTTGATTCTTGCTCATGTCACCGATACCTTTGCCTTCTCCTTTGCCAAGAGGAATAAACATCGTTGGACAGGATTTTATATGAATGATGCTGATCCGAAGTGCATTGATTCGGTTGTTCACTTGGTTGTTAGGAATGCGCCAAACAATTTCAAACTTCCAAATGACTGGCCAGGCATCTGTTTGCACTCCAACGGCCCTGAACCTCCATCCGATACACCGATAGGTGAGAGTGACGTATTCGGCAATGTACGTTATCCAAACATCACAAGTCAAGCGGCACGGAGCATCGTCAACTTGATCAGGGGTCCTCACAGTGATGCGTGGGTTTTTGACTACTGCACTAGGGGGTCCGTCTTGAAGGAGTGTTACCTTCGGCATACATGTGTGTTTGCCGTTGAAAAGGATAAGACCATGGTTGAGGACCTGAACAAGTGGATAGATTGGTTCAACTGAGTACCCCAACGAATCCATAAAGGTATTTGAGAAAGTTCCCTCCAGATAAGTGCGATAGCTCTGAAGGAATCTCTGGTTCAATGTCGGAGTCTGAGAACGAACTTCAATCAGATATTAGACCGGAAGTTATCTCGAGGAGTACAGAACATTCGCACACTCCAGGACCCATGGAAACATCAATAGAAGATGCAGAAGATCTTGAACCATCTCACAAGCGGCTTAGACCTTCTTCGCCTCACTCAGAAGGTAATAGCGAAGAAGAATTGTTAATGAATTGTAGAGTGACGAATAGTTGTAAATGAGTGTAACATAAGGCATTTTTGTATATTTCTTTATATTTGTACAGAAAATAAATTCTCAAGGATTAATGAAGCTTTTAGTTCAAACATGGGTCACACATTAACAAGGTAAATAATATACCTTGATAATTTTAAGGTCAGCTAATTATCATTTTGCAGATGTAATGAAACAATTGAGAACATGGATTTTCAGCATTGCATGAGGTAAGAGAGGGGTTTGGCGACAATTTCTTGTGCCACATGTCAGAATGACAGAGTTCATGCAGGAAATGGATAATAATGCAGCTCAAAACATCGTTACCATGGGGGCCACTTCAGTTTTTCATCATCATTTTTATTGGCTTCAGTTCCGAAATCAATTTCTTCAGCGCATGCAATATCTGAATCTTGTAAGGATGATGTACAATTAAATGATGAAGGGATAGGCAACGAGATAGTGGCAACGGATAAATGTGAAAGGGAGCAAACAAGTGATTTGCAAAGTATTCAAGAGGCAACGCTATCTCATGTTACTCATGGCCATATTGTGTTGTTGGATGTCAATGGTGTTCTGCTTCATCGACAAAGGCCCGAGGATAGGAAAAAAGAAATCAAACAAGGAGATTTCATTCCTTGTCATGGTAAATTTCGATATGATATTATTTTTCGTCCAGGGTTGGATCGTCTCTTTCAAAAGCTTAAGGAGATGGGTGCGCTTGTGGGGATTTGGTCATGCATGCAGATTCATAACTTAACACCGCTGTTGAATTTACTTAAGAAACATTGTAGTGTTGCAGAAGAGGTGATTCGTAAAGATTGGATTTTTGACCAGCGAATGTGTTATAAACCTCTCGAATTTCACAATATAAGAAAGGAAAGCAAGCCATACTTCTTCAAGAATGAAAGAATAATTGGGACTCATGGGGAGATCAGTCGCTTAAGGATAATGAAGAATGCACATATCTTAGTAGTAGACGACTCTCCTCAGAAGGCTATGCTCAACCAAAACATTGCTTGTATTCATCCAATCACTTTCGATCCATATTCTGATACCGATATCATGGATGAGCTAGTGAACTACTTGGATACGTGCCTCAGAAAGAAGAATCTCGAAAATTTTTGTGAGCAGTATCCACCGTATCATACATTTCCTGAAGCTTTTCTTTCTCGTGATATTGAATTTTATAAAATGAAGGATAGCAACCGGGCGCTTTATAATATTATTCTTAAGGAACGTCAGTTTTTAGATGAGCCTTTATGCAGACCTTCTTATTACATCTTATGTATTAACAAGGATGGCAACTCCCAATTGCATTCGTGAGAGTGTTAAGTGGTGGCAACAACATCAAGATATTGACCAAAATGATTTGATTAATCCGGAGAGTGATGATTTAGACAAAATGAAGATTTCTTTGTTAGGAAGAAAGTATTTATAAAAAAATTAACATGTTGATAAGAAAATGATTTCATTTGTAATTATGTTTGATAGTATTTCTTCATTATTGTAAACTATTTTTAGAATAATATGAATATTCTAAGATATTTTAGGAATATTCCTTACTAAGTAAGGTTATTGAAGGATTAATTAATTAATTAATTAATATTTAAGGCTTAATTACATATTAATTAAATGATTAATTAATAATTAAAACTTAAGTATTAATTAGTAATTTATTTTATATTCCCATTTTCACGTATCATGCCCACTTTAGTTACAACGTGCATATGTTCTCCTTTTTGGCGTTGGCGTGCAATAGATTCTTGCCCAGATCTTCCGATTGATTCACCCATTCAACAAGCATATCATTTCACATGCAAATATTTGCTGACCTCTTCATATGTTGAAGCCGAAATCCAACCCAGTTTGGTGGCAGTGTATTCCCAACCACTCCTTGAAGTGCCTGACTGTCTTCAACTCCATTGCCTTGAGATGAAAGGAGAGGTGGGGCTGCGTTGTTAATCTGTAATTTGCTACCAATCACCAAATCAGCCAAGATTCCATCTCCTCCATCGTTGTTCCATTTAAAGGCTTCAACCATGTGAGCTTGAAATCGTTGTCTACATCCTTTATAGATTGAACAAACTTAGCCTTCGACGTCTTACTGGTTCTTTGCAGACTTCCTGAGGGCTCCACTTCACTTGTCTGCTTCTTCAGTGTTCCTTTTGCAAGGATTCATAATCCCAACCATTTCGCAAAGATCCTATCATCAAGACAAAATCAACATCATCAAAAAGGATGTTTCCTTCCCGCCCACCTGGGCAAAATCAACTGCTACAATTTCTTCAACTTTCTGAGAAAAAAGACAGATTAAGTATACCAGCGAGATAAATCCCACCCAAACAATTTGCTTACATGGTAGGCTGCAGATTGTGTATTCCCTGCGGTAGCTCTTTGTGGTCGCTGAAGAGATTCCACACGGCTCGCGTGTGTTTGAACTTCTCCCATATTTGCTGTTGTAGTGGTTGGTGTCTGCAGCGTCCCATTCTGCCGATAACTTATGGTATTGCTCGATTGTGAGATTCTGCTTCACTAAAAACGCTGATCTTTTCGTCAGCTTCTCACGGGTATGCTCGGAAAGTTTTGTTGCCATCGTTCCTTTGTTGTGTTTTGTCGAGACGTCGTTGGGCTGGCCGTTATTGTGTGCTAGCCACTATGATGTAGTACTTAACTGATTTTCTATTCTCCGTCTGAACCTTCCTCATTTGTTCCGCTGTGTGATCCACACTTTGTCAGCTCCTTTGTTTCTCTCATAGTATGCGCACAAAACAACATTATGTGGAACGGTGTAAGAATTGTCGTCCTTCATCTTCTCCATGAGCTCAGCTACACGTTCCTAATTGAGTGGCCTGTAATTGAAGTTTGGGTTGACGCTGCAATACTTAACCCTACACTCGTAAATCCTATCATCCAACATCATTTTCTTGTGGCTTATTGCAGCATGGGACGCACAGGTGCAACTGACAAAATGACTAATGATTTTCTTCTACGATCCGAATCAACATGCGTGATCCCCGATTGATGCTGTTCTAATGTTCCTGGCACACTCTTCCAGCTCCCGAAATTTGCTAAGCAAATTGAACGTGATCTGTAAAAGAACCTGAGACCAAGCCACCCTCTCAATCTCCTTTATGATGTCGTTGTGTTCTTTTTCAATATGAAGGGACAATTGCTCCATTTGTGGATTTTCTGTATTGTGAAGCAATATCTCCTGACAATACACCTACTCGATGAGTCTGAAGATCTTTGAAGTAGACATCCAGTTGGATCCTCTCCATAGATGGGCTTTCGTTGAGTTGAAGAAGAATCCACGGTCAACATCATTAGTGAACACGTGAACGTCATTATCCACAAGTCGACAAAACCACCCGAAATTAATGTTGTAACTGGCGACCTCTGGATCCGAGAATGTGACATTGGATGGAACGAGGCATATGTGTCGAGCATTGTTCAATCTGGGTTCACAGCATGCTTTCGGATGCTTGACTAGCACACCCACTTTCCATTGTTTTGCTTGTCCATGCGATGTGACAGAGGTTAATTTGACAGCAACCATGGTTGTTCCAATGCGCTTCCCGTTTAGTTTGAAATATGGCCAAGTTGATTCCAAAATCCCCCTGCCCTCTCTTCTCCTGCTCTCGTCTTTAATGTCACCTCAATTCCACATCTGAATACACAATGATTAGTTCAAAGCACATATCCGAGTATAACAGAGTTTATTTAATTCTTACTCAAAATTTGACAACGACTCCATACTAATGACTCGATCTCCTTGTTTAATTAAATCGTCCTTCTGCAAAATAATACACTATGAATACAAATCATATAAAAACGCACACACACTTGTATAAATCCGAATATACAAAAATAATACACAGAGAGAAGTGGACGGAATTAACTGTCCAAAGCTCACCTTTGTGCTAGTGCAAAAGAAAGATAACATTTCGTTTTAAAACCACCACAAATGTGAGCTCTAGACAGTTTTACATAGTTTCCTAGCTTTTCTCAAAATATTATGATAAGATGATAAAAGTAAATAAAATGAGATATGCAACTTATATATACTAAACATATATATTCACATGGAAGGTGCGGCGGGATATTAATCTCGCCACCCTTCCAATGCCTCCTGAAAGAGTGGGCGGGATTAATCTCGTCACCTTTCTGGAGGCCTTGAACGGGAGTGCAGAATTAATCTTGCCACCCTTCTCGGTCTCAGAGAGAACTTGGCAGGATTTATTTAGCACACCCCTTCAGTGATTCAAGAAAGGAGGCGTCGCCCACCATGTAACGGATGGTTAAATGAATTTCGCCACCCTTCCCAGTTCTCTCCATTGGTATGTTGTAAACCTTCTACGTCTCAAACAGAAACGTTTGGGATTGGTCCAACTCACCAATGAAGATAAAAGGGAAGGGTGGCAGGATTCATTCCTCCAATAGGCATTGAAGGCTCAGCGGGATTAATCCCGCCGCCCAGGATCTTCACTCGGTCCCTATGCGGCGGGATTAATCCCGCCGGACGCCAATGCCCTACGCGGAATCGGCTGGGATTAATCCTGCTGCCTAGGCCCTTCAGGCAGGCCTTTGGCGGCGAGATAACCTGCCCGATTTCGCGCAGGGCATGTGTACGGCGGCGGTTAATCTCGCCGCCCAGGCCCTTCACTCGGGCCTTAGTCGGCGGGATTAATCCCGCTGGACGCCAATGCTCTGTGCGGAATCCGGCGGGATTAATCCTGCCGCCAGGCCCTTCACTCGGGCCTTAGTCGGCGGGATTAATCCGCTGGACGCCAATGCCATGTGTGGAATCCGGCGGGATTAATCCCGCCGCCTAGGCCTTCAGGCAGGCCAATGGCGGCAGGATAAATCCTGCCCGATTCCGCGCAGGGCATGCGTAGGCAGAGGGATCGCCCAGGCCCTTCACTCGGGCCTGAATGGCGGCGGGATTAATCCTGCCGCTCATGAGGGTAACGAATGAGCGGCAGGATTAATCCCGCCACGTGGCTAATTATATAGCGGCGGGATTAATCCCGCCGCTACACACGTCTCACCATATAGCGGCGGGATTAATCCCGCCGCTACACACACACACACACACACACAGATATATATATGTATATGTGTGTAGGAGAGTGCATGTGTGTGCCAGAGATAGTCAAATCAGATAAAATTATACAGATACACACACACACACATATATATGTATATGTATATGTATATACACGTGTGTGTGCGAGAGATAAATAATAATAAAATTATACAGATACTAGTACACATAATATATATATTATACATAGGTATATATATATATGTGTGTGTATATGTATATCGTGTGTATGCGTGTGTGAAACAAATAAAATCGTACAGATAAACAAACACACACACACACATATATTAAATTGATAAATAAATAGAATTATATATATATCTGTGTGTGTGTGTATATATATATATATATCTGTGTGTGTATATGTATACGAGTGTGCGTGTGTGTGCGAAAGATAGAGATCTAAATTATATTATTAAGATACACACACATATAAATATATGTGAATAAAAATAAATAAATAAATTTAGAGGAGTGTGCGTGTGAGAGAGAGAGAGAGATCTCACCTATGTGAGAAAGAGAAAGAGATTTCGCTGCCGCCGCCTTACAAACCCTAGGAATATACTTAAATCCTAAAAGGAATAGAATATATATTACCCTAATTGAATATTCCTTTTAAGAATATACTTAAATCCTAAAAAGAATAAACTATAGATTCGCCCTAAACGAATATTCTTTCATTATATTATCAACGTGTGCGTGTGTGTGGGTGTATCACATACACCCCAAGAATAAATATCATGCACGGGTTTAACACGTGTGTGTCCATGAGAGTGTTAAAGTTTCACGTGCAGCGATACATATATACACACATGATATTATACACATAGACATACATACATATTAGTACATATTAATATTAGAGAGACAGAGTACAAGATCATGTATGGTGTGTATGTATGAGAGAAGAGTGACAATACATATTATGGATCATGCATGGTGTGTATGTTTGAGAGAAGAGAGATAGTACATATTTACATGGATCATGCATGGTGTGTATGTATGAGAGAAGAGTGAGAGTGTTAACAAATTAAATTCATACACATTGGATATATTAGTACACACATATACATACACACGTGTATACACACAGACATACATACATATTACATGTGTAAATTCAATGTAGGGTTTAGGGTTTAGGGTTAGGATGGATCATGCATGGTGTTTATGTATGAGAGGAGTGAGTGTTATACATAGATATACATTATACATATTACATAATATTGTAACATCAGTACATATTATGGATCATGCATGGTGTGTATGTATGAGAGAAGGGATTATGCATGGTGACACTGTGTATGTATGAGAGAAGAGATAGAGTGTTAACAAATGAAAATCGTACACATTGCATATATTATATTAGTACACATATATACATACACACGTGTATACACACAGACATACATATATATTACATGTGTAAATTCAATGTGTTACATACACACACACTGAGTACATATAGATCATACATGCGTTGAACATGATGTTTTTCAATAAAGAAGCAACATATAATTTCTCAAGTTTGGTTTAGGGCAATGTGCATGTGTGTGCATATGTGTCTCTGTAAGTGCTTCTAATGCGTGTGCACATGTATATATAAATTTATGATTGTGTTTATATATAATATGTGCAAAACAAACATCGAATAATTAAGAAAATAATATTAATATACACACTATGAACATATTTTAAATTATACATAATAATATATGATTTTATCTAATATATAGCCATATATAGTTTTAATAATATATATTAATTTAATATTGATAATAAGGTTTAACACTAGAATATTCTTGAAATAATAACAAATTAATTGAGAAAATCCCATTAATATATACAAATGTAGAATAATTACTGAGATAATTAAGAATAAGACTAATTTAATTATGATAATCATGTTTAATATTGGAATATTCTTTGAATATTAAGAAAATAACAAAGAATATCCCATTAATAGTAGGAAATGTAAATTAATTACTCGAGTAATTAAGAAAATAATAATAATAAACAGACTATGAATATATTTTAAATGATACATAATAATATATCAATTTATTTATTGTATTAGTATATATATTATAATATAAATATAATATATATGAATATTAAGAATGTAGAATAATTACAAAAATTTCGTAATATTAAACAGCTTGAAGCACTTGAATGACATTAAATGCAATTTTAAAACACTCATTGGAATTGGAGAGTATATATGTCAGACTGTCGGTTATTTGTTTCAACTCATCTTAAATTTTCTTTTCTGTTATTTCAAAAATTTTGAATTTCTGACATAAGTATTATCAGTCTGACATGTAAATTTGAAAATACATTTAATTTCCCACTCAAATTCAGATCTGGTTCTTTCTCCGGCAAGGGTTTCTTCATTTTCACTCTTCAGATTTTCTTTTTTCTTCTTAGTGATCAGCTCAGGAGCGACATTAAATTGGGTGCGCTATTGTTTATAGGAAAGCACGGCGCCTTCAGTGCTGTTTACAAGTAAGTATTATAAACAAATTTAGATATATTTATAAAGATTCACTCTCTTACATTCTCTCTTAAATTTTAGAATTTAGGGATTTAGGAATGCATTAGGATTACAATATATTCTGTTAGGGATTTATCCCGTTTAAATATACTTTTAACTTAATATTCTCGGTTAGCCGGGCGGCGGGATTAATCCGGCCATTTTTTTTTCGCCTCTTTGAAGAGTGGCGGGATTAATCCCGCCACCATCTCTTTCATAGCTATGGCAGAATTAGTTCGGGCAATGCTTCTCCGCCTCTTAAAAAGAGCGGCGAGATTAATCCCGCCGATAACTCTCTCAACTGATAATGATTTACTTGAATTTATTAGAAAGAGTTGTCGGCGGGATTAATCTCGCCAACCATTTTAGGAGGCAGAGAAGGGGTGGCGGGATTAATCTCGCCACTACTTCCCTGTTTTAAATATTTTGGGCAGAATTCATCCCGAATCTCTTTGAAATCATAGTTTCGGAGAGAGTTGTGGGCGGGATTAATCCCGCCGCTATTCCCCGTCGTCAGAGTTGTGGGCGGGATTAATCCCGCCGCTCTCCTCGTCGGAAGTTTGGCGGGATTAATCCCGCCCTCTCCTGCGAGGAGATCCGGCGGCGATTAATCCCGCCGACTCTCTCGGAGGGAGCCGCGGGGATTAATCCCGCCGCTACTTCCTCGTCGGAGAGAGCGGCGGGATTAATCCCGCCGGACTCTCCCCGAGAGGGAGCGGCGGGATTAATCCCGCCGCTCTTCTCCGACGGGGGAGTCGCGGCGGGATTAATCCCGCCGACTCTCTCCGAGGGGTAGTCGGCGGCGGGATTAATCCCGCCGACTCACTCTGAAGGGTAGAGTCTGCGGCGGGATTAATCCCGCCCATCAGTTATATTAATAAAGCATGAGATATTATTTATATAATAATTATGTATTTATGCATATTATTAAGCAACCGCAGTTATGATTTCTTAGAAATATTGCATAAACAGATATCATAAATAAACAATTATTTATGTGCAGGACAATATGTATAATACTGGAGATAAAGTATGTCTTCTTCGGAACAACGAGATAGTTGGCACTGGAACTGTGGAAGTTCGAGATGATAATGCATCATGTCACAATATTGCCCAAGGATCTTGTGTGTACGTATGGGTGAACACCATTTTCAAGCATGTTGAGGTTCTGGAATGGAATTTGAGGAGGGTTCTCCTGTATTGTGGAATTTGGATGAAGTCAAGGCTGACACAGAATATACAGAGTCACAAACAAAGTAGCACGAGTTTTCCAGATGATGGCTTGCCTGCTGTGATGGATGAGGTGATTCTCTTTCTTCATGAGATTGAGGTTGGGAGAGGCATCATCACAGCTATAAATCCAATGGAAGCAGTGTCAGAAGAGAAACTAGGGTCCGACTTCGTGGGTGTAGTTGTGACAGAGGTTTCACCTAATGGCACATTGCATCCTGGATCCCTCGTGAGGTGGCGAACATCTGAATTAAGACGGCAAGATGGTTCAACATATTCTGGGTTGGATTTCAATAATAACAACCCGGAAGAACAACTCATATTTGAAGAGGTTCCTTGCATTGGTCCTATTGTAAGAAAAAGGCGATTCATGGGTTGCAGATCTTCCCCTGCAGTTTCAGCAAGAGGGTGAAGATGGATCCTACATCTTCCGAAAGTGTTACGAGCATTTCCACGATTGACTGCTGCAAGAAGAAGTGTTGTCAGATGGCAGACCGGAATGAAATTACCCAATGTAGACATGTCTTTCGTACGCTCACCCAAAAGCAAAGGCATGAGTTTGTATATGCTGCACTAACTGGGTGTATTGATGGAATGGCTCGGACACAGGTTATCAGAGTACATCCATGGTATTTAATAAGGTGGCCATCTGCTTCAAAGCTTGGTACAGTATATATGGGATCCCAAAGACCACGTTCTACCGTCGGAGGGATGAGTGGTTAGATGGAGCGCGAACCTCAGTACATGGGAACACTGGCTTGGTCAAAACCCGCTCTCACATTATGGCAGCCATAGAGATACTCAAGGCTTTTGTGGAAGCAAATGCAGACAGGATGCCTCACAAATGCCGAACCACAAATGCAGGGGTCAGGGAAAATCTCAAGGTTTTGCCTTCAATCTACACTCAATTGAAGCTGTGTGAACATGTGAACAAGTGCCTCAGCTTGATGGGGCTGCAAGCAATCTGCACTGGTACCTTCAACAACATATGGAATACTCATTTTAAGGATGTGGAGATTGCAAAACACTCTAGCTTTTCCAAGTGTGACACTTGTACATCATTGAAGGCTGCAGAGGCTTGTGCAAAAACCTTGGTGGAGATCACTACCATTCAAAAGAAGATGGAGGCCCACATGATTGCACAACAAACTTGCCGGTCTCAGTACTATGCACACCGCATGCTTTCTGTGTCACGCCCATCAGAGTACCTGTGCTTGATCCATGACAAGATGGATCATTCAAAGACCAGCATTCCAAAGCTCTTTGCAACACCAAAGTGCCTTGGAAATGTCATGAAACTTCCGATTTCATTGACAGGTGTGCTAACACATGGACACGGTTGTGATCATATGGACACTTTTCACTTCCACATTGGTCTAGCGACTCCAATTTCACTATTGGGTCGTTGGCCATGTGTTTCAGAAACCTTGAAGCCCACTCACAGACAAGTCCTATCAGTGATCTCAAAGTGAAGAAACAACACCTTCAACCTTTACATAATGCTCTCATGAACACGTCTGCACTTGAGGCTACTTGGGAATATGAGAGGCATTGTCAGCAACCTGCACAAAAAACAGATGGCCCTGTTGAGAGTTCAGGTTCAGTGGAGGGATCTAGCTCAAATAGTGTACATGTGTCCTCAACATCAAATAAGCTTCCTCGTCATTTGCTTTTACAGATGGATAATTGTGCAGGCGAGAACAAAAATAGGTAAATCATTTTACTTAAGGGTTTCTCAAGCTCATACTTACTTTTATTTTCTAGATATGTGCTAGCATACTTGTCAATGCTTGTTGCCAAAGGTGTGTTTGAAACAATCACGCTCAGTTTTCTTATGGTTGGTCACACTCATGAAGATATTGATGCGTTCTTCAGCAAGGTCTCCAACTCTACAAAAAGGACAAGTGCACTTACCTTACCGCATATGATGAATCTTTTTGAAAATTGCATCTCCAAAAAAAGTTGTGCTTTGCTTGTGACTGAGGTGCCAGACTTCAAAAAATTTCTCAAGGAGTATATAAAAAGGGGAGTGATTCTTTAGTTGGTCACCTTGTGCCGCTACAATTCTTTTTCTCCATACGAGATGGTATACCTATTATGCAGTACAAGTTACGGCCATCAGAGCAGGAGTGGTTACCGAAAGAGGGGTTAATGCTCTTCAAAAGTGGAGAGAATGGAAAGCCACTTCTCCCAGAAGGACAACCAGACCCTATTCCATTGAGTGCCCAGCTCAAGGAACAAGAGGTTATTATTGATGGCATCAAAAAATATGTGGCATGGGTTCAAAAATCGATGCCAAAGAATTCTGATAAGGCAACTGGTTACTCAGAACTATATAAGCATGTGGTGACTATTGGGAGACTGTTGTTCGAGAGTTGGAAGGGCCTACTGTCACAAGTACAGAATTGCAACACCCTTTTGGCCTAAAACAAGGTGGCGAGAGGAGATTGAAATGACATCACTGAGCACAGACGACATAGAAGCCAGTAGTGATGTGGAAGTGCAAACCCCACACTTTGTTGGACAAAGGAACCAAAAACCTAAAGCATACTTTGATTGCTGCCAGGATCTTCAAAAACTAATGATGGTTCTCATTACTCCAGATGCGTCATATAATCAGCCTATTTGGATGGGTCAAATTATCGACACACCTGAAGTAATCACAAAAAATAGTATTGTTAAGGTTGCATGGTTCAAACCACAAAAAAGGCGACACGAGAAGGAGAGCGAAAGATATAATGGATGCCTAGAGAAAACATGGTCTCCCAATCAAAAAGACCCAGCATGTTTTATAAATGTTAAATCCATTCGATATGGGTGGATGTCAAGAAGCGTTGATAAAGTCACGATTAACAAAACTGCAAGGGAATGTATGTTTTCTGAAGCTTAAAGCAATTACAAAATTATAAAATATCATATATTTAATATTCATAATTATTATAAACTCTTTAATAATAGTACCAAATTGTTTACTTAACTATATAAATTTAAAAAATGATATGGAAGATTGACTATATTATTATAGGATTTTATATATATATTATTACTACTACAAATTTTTAATTAATAATGTTATATTTAAATATTAATATTTTAATAACAACATCAATATTTATATAATGTACCTCTTATGCTCTTCCTTAATTGTTATATTAGGCAATATATTATATAATTTAATACCTTCTACTTTTATAATGTTATTAATTTTTGTTCAATGAATGCTATAATTTATTAAAGGGTAGAATACAAAATAGAATATTCTAAAGAATATTCTTTTTCAAACATATATTCTAAAGAATATTCCTTTAATATTAGAAAATGCTAATTAAATAGCTAAAATTGCTAATTATTAGGAAATGGGACTATAGCCATGCCCATTTTAGTTTACAACATGCATTTATAAAGAAATGTAGATGAATTACTTGAGTAATTAGAAAATGATATTATTATACACTAGGAAAAGATTTTAAATTATACATAATAATATATCATTTATCTAATATATAGTCATAATAATATTATTAATTTAATATTGATAATAAGGTTTAACATAGGAATATTCTTGAAATAATAAGAAATTAATTGAGAAAATCCCATTAATATATACAAATGTAGAATAATTACTGAAATAATTAAGAATATAGACTAATTTAATTATGATAATTAGGTTTAATATTGGAATATTCTTGGAATAATAAGAAAATAATAAAGAATATCCCATTAATATATTATAAAGAAATGTAGATTAATTACTTGAGTAATTAAGAAATGATATTATTATACACATTATGAAAAGATTTTAAATTATACATAATAATATATCATTTTATCTAATATATAGTCATAATAATATATATTAATTTAATATTGATAATAAGGTTTAACATAGGAATATTCTTGAAATAATAAAATTAATTGAGAAAATCCCATTAATATATACAAATGTAAAATAATTATTGAAATAATTAAGAATATAGACTAATTTAATTATGATAATCAGGTTTAATATTGGAATATTCTTGGAATAATAAGAAATAATAAAGAATATCCCATTAATATAAGGAAATGTAAATTAATCACTCGAGTAATTAAGAAAATAATATTAATAAACACACTATGAATATATTTTAAATGATACATAATAATATATCAATTTATTTATTGTATAAGTATATATATTATAATATATAAATCATAATATATACTAGAATATTAAGAATGTAGAATAATTACTAAAATTTCGTAATATTAATTAGCTTGAATCACTTGATTCACATTAATTACAATTTATAAAACTCATTGGAATTGGAGAGTATATACGTCAGAGTGTCGGTTATTTGTGTCAACTCATTTTAAATTTTAATTTATTTTATTTTCAAAAATTTGAATTTTTGACATATGTATTGTCGGTCTGACATGTAAATTTGAAAATGCATTTAATTTCCCACTTAAATTCAGATCTGGTTCTTTCTCCGACAAGGGTTTCTTTATTTCTGTAGTTTTCACTCTTCAGATCTTCTTTTTTCTTGATAGTGATCAGCTAAGGAACGACATTAAATTGGGTGCTATTGTTTATAAGAAAGCACGGCGCCTTCAGTGCAGTTTACAAGTAAATATTATAAACAAATTTAAAAATACTTATAAAGATTCACTCTCTTACATTTTCTCTTAAAATTAGAATTTAGGAGTTTAGGAATGCATTAGGATTACATTATATTCCGTTAAGGATTTATTCCGTTTAAATATCCTTTTTTACTTAATATTCTCGGTTAGCCGGGCGGCGGGATTAATCCGGCCATTTCTTTTTTGCCTTTTAGAAGAAGTGGTGGGATTAATCCTGCCACCAGCTCTTTAAAGCCATGACAGGATTAATCCAGGCAATGTTTCTTCGCTTTTGAAAAAGAGCGGCGGGATTAATCCCGCCGATAACTCTCTTAATTGATGAAGAGTTACCGGAATTTATTAAATAGAGTTGTCAATGGGATTAATCCCGCCAACCATTCTAGGAGACAGAGAAGGGGTGGCGGGATTAATCTCGCCACCACTTCCCTGTTTTAAAGATTTGTGGGCAGGATTTATCCCGCCGATCAGTTTCGGTCGCAGAAAAGCATTGGCGAGATTAATTCCACCACCCCTCGAGATCTCTCTGAAATCATAGCTTCGGAGGGAGTTGCTCACCACCTTTTCCCCATCGGTGAGAGTTGTGGGCGGGATTAATCTCGCCTGCCTCTCTTCGAAAGGGAAGAGCCGGCAGCAAGATTAATCTCGCCAGCTCTTCCCCTTCAAAAAGAATGGCAGCGAGATTAATCCCGCCGCCTCTCTCCGAAAGGGGTAGAGCCAGAGGCGGAATTAATCCCGCTGGCTCTTACCCTTCGGAAAGAGTGGCGGCGGGATTAATCTCGTTGCCTCTCTCCGAAGGGGTAGAGTCGGCAGCGGAATTAATCCCGCCAGCTCTTACCCTTCGGAAAGAGTGGCGGCGGGATTAATCCTGCCGCCTCTTCTTCGTCGGAGGAAGTGGCGACGGGATTAATCCTGCCGTCTCTTTCCCTTCGGAAGTGTCGCGGCGGGATTAATCCTGCCAACCCTTCCTCGTCGGAAGGAGTCGTGGGCAAGATTAATCCCGCCCACCAGTTGTATTAATCAAGCATGAGATATTATCCTTATACATAATTATGTATTATTACTCATGCATATTAATAAGCACCTGCAATTCAGATTTCTTAAAATATTGCATAAACAGATATCATAAATAACACAATTATTTATATGCAGGATAATATGTTTAATACTGGAAATAAAGTATGTCTTCTTCGAAACAACGAGATAGTTGGCACTGAAAATGTGGAAGTTCGAAACGATAATGCATCATGTCACAATATTACACAAGGATCTTGTGTGTACATATGGGTGAACACCATTTGCAAGCATGTTGAGGTTCTGGGAATAGAATTTGAAGAGGGTTCTCCTGTATTGTGGAATTTAGATGAAGTCAAGGCTGACACAGAACATGCAGAGTTACAAATAAATAGTAGTACGAGTTCACTAAATGATGGCTTGCCTGCTGTGATGGATGAGGTGAGTCTCTTTCTTCATGAGATCGAGGTTGGGAGAAGCATCATCACAGCTATAAATCCAACGGAAGCAGTGTCAGAAGAGAAACTAGGGGCCGACTTCGTGGGTGTAGTTGTGACAGAGGTTTCACCTAATGGCACATTGCATTCTGGATCCTCGTGAGGTGGCGAACATCTGAATTAAGATGGCAAGATGGTTTAATATATTCTGGGTTGGATTTCAATAATAACAACCCGGAAAGACAACCCATATTTGAAGAGGTTCCTTGCATTGGTCCTATTGTAAGAAAAAGGCGATTCATGGGTTGCAGATCTTCCCTTGCAAGTTTTGCCAAGAGGGTCAAGATGGATCCTACATCTTCTGCAAGTGTTACTAACATTTTCACAATTGACTGCTGCAAGAAGAAGTGTTGTTAGATGGCAGACCGGAATGAAATTACCCAATGTAGACATGTCTTTCGTACGCTCACCCAAAAGCAAAGGCATGAGTTTGTATATGTTGCACTAACTGGGTGTATTGATGGAATGGCCTTGGACACAGGTTATCAGAGTACATCCATGGTATTTAATAAGGTGGCCATCTGCTTCAAAGCTTGGTACAGTATATACGGGATCCCAAAGACCACGTTCTATCGTCGGAGGGATGAGTGGCTAGATGGAGCATGAACCTCAGTACATGGGAACACTCACTTGGTCAAAACCCGCTCTCACATTATGGCAGCCATAGAGATACTCAAGGCTTTTGTGGAAGCAAATGCAGACAGGATGCCTCACAATTGCTGAACCACAAATGCAGGGGTCAGGGAAAATCTCAAGGTTTTACCTTTGATCTACACTCAATTGAAGCTGTGTGGACATGTGAACAAGTGCCTCAGCTTGATGGGGCTGCAAGCAATCTGCACTGGTACCTTCAACAACATATGGAATACTCATTTTAAGGATGTGGAGATTGCAAAACACTCTAGCTTTTCCAAGTGTGACACTTGTACATCATTGAAGGCTGCAGAGGTTTGTGCAAAAACCTTGGTGGAGATCACTACCATTCAAAAGAAGATGGAGGCCCACATAATTGCACAACAAACTTGCCGGTCTCAGTACTATGCACACCGCATGCTTTTTGTGTCATGCCCATCAGAGTACATGTGCTTGATCCATGACAAGATGGATCATTCAAAGACCAACATTCCAAAGCTCGTTGCAACACCAAAGTGCCTTGGAAATGTCATGAAACTTCCGATTTCATTGACAGGTGTGCTAACACATGGACATGGTTGTGAGTCATATGGACACTTTTCACTTCCACATTAGTCTAGCGACTCCAATTTTACTATTGGGTCGTTGGCCATGTGTTTCAAAACCTTGAAGCCCACTCACAGACAAGTCCTATCAGTGATCTCAAAGTGAAGAAACAACACCTTCAACCTTTACATAATGCTCTCATGAACACATCTACACTTGAGGCTATTTGGGAATATGAGAGGCATTGTCAACAGCCTGCAGAAAAGTGAAGGGATCTAGCTCAAATAGTGTACATGTGTCTTCAACATCAAATAAGCTTCCTCGTTATTTGCTTTTACAGATGGTAATTGTGCAGGCGAGAACAAAAATAGGTAAATCATTTTACTTAAGGGTTTCTCAAGCTCATACTTACTTTTATTTTTTAGATATGTGCTAGCATACTTGTCAATGCTTGTTGCCAAAGGTGTGTTTGAGACAATCACGCTTAGTTTTCTTATGGTTGGTGTTAACCTGTAATTTCCTACCCTCCGCACATCGGTAGGATTACCGTAGATAAACCCGTACTAAGGGTTCTACTAGATTGAGTTAAAGACGTACTCAGACATCAAAAAGTCAGGAAAAGGGTAAGGATGGCAAGGTGTATAGCAGGTAGCAGTACTATGGATCCCATCACAATACTGGAAAATAAGAACAGTATACTACATCACAGAAATATGAGTAAGAGATAGATGTATTGAGAGAGAGAAAGGAAACTTATATTATATCCGCTCACGGCACATAGTACAAAATCACAGTATACTCGGGATACCCTTCTAGTCCTAAACTGGTCTATTTATACTCGTACTCTAGGTCCCGTACTAGTAGTTATCACAACTGCCTCCTAACTTTATCCATTCAGTTACTGTAACTCCTTCTTATCCTTATCCATAAATGCCGTACTCTGCTGATATTGTTACGATGACGCCCCGTAATGAGGTGGTGTATCAGTAACTCGTACTCCGATATATCCTTTCCACTCTCGGTTTTCCACAATATATATTGTTTTTTGATATTTTCCCATTATGTTGCCCATGAAATAACAAGAAATTTTACTAATGTCTAACTATGCTCCTAACATCCCCCCAAACTGGAAGTGTTGCATCGCCCTGATGCAACCTTACGATGTGCCCGCATTTCCGCATATAGAACTGATGAAGCTCTTGTACTTGAGGTTCTCTTTGTGTAACTTCCGTACTTCGTTTGCGTCATCCGATGTTGGTGTTGCTGCCGGATTGAACTCACTGATCTTCTCATGGATACTACGGACTTGCTCAACTAGTGTGTGTACTGTGTCCATAAGTACCTTGTTTTGATCGTACAACCGGCATATGATATTCGACTACTCCATGTACTGCTTGTCGAGCGTGTTGCAACGGTCATGAAGCTGCTGACTGAAAGTAGCTTCCGTGCGTTGGAGTGCTATCTGCTGCGTAATACCATCAAAGACACTGCGAAGATGAGAAAGCTGACCTTCAATAGTCATATCCTAATGGTGGGTCTTGTGGTGGCAGTCCAAGCGAAGCTGTCTGGTCACGAGTGCGCTTCGAACTCCTCGAGATGTCGCGCTCCTGTCGATCTGAAGCGTGATGACCATTTATTGTATCAGTGAATAAAAGGCTGTTGCGGGTGCTCCTCTTTATCATAATTGTTGTTGTTCTTGGCAGATGGTCCAGGTGTCGGTTTTGCCGAATCCAGTTCTTGTCCTGAGTTCCATACTGTTGACTCCCATACATGCTGTGCTAGAAGTTCTACCTGGGTGGTATTATATGAGTAGATGTACCTGCCGTACTTTGATGTTGGACCGATGGTGGTGACGGAACTACGGGAGGACCCGTATTGTTGAATGCCACAGAATCCTCATACTCCATGGGTTGTGTGGAAGTCGGTTCTGTAGTCGTATTACGATGTGGTAGTACCGTGTTGTCACCCTCTGTATGTGGTACAGAAGTCGATGCTGTAGGTTTGTTCCGTATTCTCCGCTCGTCTCCCCGTGGTAATGGTCTCCGTTGCAATAGTTGATCATCGCCTTCATCCTCGTCCAGAAACTGGATTACGATTTCGGGCTCCTTTGTCGATGGTTCCTCTAGCTTCTTCAATTGCGTACGTGGTCGCTTCTTTGCCTTAGTTGGTAGTGGCGCATCCAAATTACGGACGTCAAACACATTATCCGGGTATTGATTCGTTCGACCTAACCAAAAACCTATCCGTGACGTAAGTACCGGTGTACCTATGGGTGCTAAATCTACATACGTAATGTTGAGACTTGTGAGAATATGATGTAGCACTGGAAATACCGTCGTTTCCTTGTCTTTACTTTTCGGGTTGTGCAACGTGTTCAACTCCCATAGTAGTCCTACTATGACTAATTCCCCCCAATCCAGTCTCTATCCCTGCTCAGATTGGTGATAAACATACCCGATCTCCTTGTTGAATCCCGCTGGCGTCTTACGGAAAGCAAACGTAGTTGTGATAGCCTTAATACGTCCCTTGTGCGGTTCGCGGAGGATCGATGTTGGTGCTGCATTTGCCGTCTTTGCTTTTGCCGAAACTTGTCCATATTATCGGTGTAATAATGAACATATGTATGGACTTAAGGAATCGGATCATTAAAGATATCCGGTTCTAGAAATTGAAAAAGATCCTGAATGAGCTTACTTGAAAAACGCGAATGCTCCACCATGTAGTTGTAAAGCCTTATATTGTGGTAGATACGCCTTGATCGCCTGATCGACCAAGTGTTCCCCTTGTTGATCCAATTGCTTGTGCATGAATATTTCAAAAATATCGCTCCAGTTGCATCCTCTGGATCCATTCGCATATGTCCGAAATCAGTGTTGGTGCGGACGAACAATGATAAAGCACTAGCGCAAGTGGAATTGAAACCGCTGGCTCCGATTGGGACTCCGCATTGACCCTGTTGCCAAAGTGCTTGTAAATTCGAAGTTGGGAATGAGGAAGAAACTAAGGAAGAATTTTGAAACCCTAATGAGTGTTGGCGGCAGGCGAGTACCCTTAACTTATACTCCGGGAATTTATGGTCTGTCAGTTTCTGCACAGCTGTCCACGTGTCGAAATCAGATTGGTTGTGTGTGTAAATTCCTTGGTTTTTCGATAGATTTGACAGGAAATATCTCATCATTGGATTTTGCATTCCTCGAACTTGTCGTTTTCTTGGATTCTGTCCTTCACTCGTGTGGCTTATCCTGTTGATGTTTCGAGAAGATTCTGTTGACGTCGACTCTCCAGCTGGCACACATTTTTCCTTGTCTCTTCCGAGTTACGATTTTGATCGTATTCCGTGTTAGTGTTTAATACGATATTTCTGTGTCCGTCGTATCGTGCCGTTCGTATTCCGGTCATTGTCGAGATCTTCTCTGGCTTGTTAGTTGTATATTTCCGTATTCGATTGTATTCGTCGTAAGTATAACTCGTGTTGTAGCATCCATCAATGTGACAGTGTTGTTATCTCGTATGTCGGTAATTATATATGGTCCACTTGAATTTATGACCAATCGGTCGAAGATTCCCTTGATAATGCCATACCATGTCTCCGACTCGGAATATGGGTCGTGTTGTACTCGTCGTAATCGATCGTGCCATGCCTTAATACGTTTGTATAGCTTGTATATTAAAAACTGCTTGTTGCCGTTTTCATCAAGTTTTTTAGTTGTAGTAGTCGTTGCTTAACTTGCTCTGCTTCCCCAATGCCGTATTCAAGTGACATCCGTAATGATGGTATGATATACTCTATAGGCGTAATGCTTCCAATCCGTATGTAAGTTGAAATGGAGTAAACTTTGTTGCCACTTTATACGTAGTACGATATGCCCATAATGCTGATGGAAGTTTTTCATCCCAGTTTTTACGATTAGTGTTTACTATCTTGGTTAGTACGGTCTTCAGTATTTTGTTAGTAGCCTCTGCCTGTCCGTTTCCTTGTGGATAATACGCAGTAGAGGTGTAATGTTTTACAAATATTCGTTGCAAAGTACTTTGATGACGTTGTTGACGAAATGAGTTCCTTGATCACTGATAAGTTCCATTGGAGCGCCAAATCGTACTACGATATTCTCGTAGATAAACTTAGCTACCCGTATTGCGCACAATCCGTAATGCGATAGCCTCTGCCCATTTAGTAACATAATCCGTGAGTACCAATATATATTGATTGCTTGCTACTTTTAGGATTGATTGGTCCCATAAAATCCATTCCCCATTTCATAAATGGAGCTAATGGTTCCGTTGGATGTAATGGTTGGACTTGATGATGTGGAGCTGGTTGGTGTTCATTGCACTTCAAACACTTTTGACAATAGTCGATAGCGTCCTTGAATAACGTGGGCCACCATAATCCAGACTGTAATATTTTTCGTGCTGTTAATGTTCCTGCAAAATGTCCGCCATGTTCTCCTGAATGAGCTTCCCGTAATACGGTCTGCACTTCCTCCATTGGTACACACCTCCTTAACACTTCATCTTTGCCTTTCTTATATAGTATACCTGACACCATGCAGTATGGCTTACATCGTAATACGAGTTGTTTGCGCTGCTGCGTTGTTGCGTACTTGACCGGTGCTTCCAGTAGTTAAAAAATATTCAATATCTTGAAGATATCCTTCGTAATTTCCATGCTTTGGTGGTTGTTCCTGTTGTACCTGGAATAAGTTAGCATCTGGTATTCATCATTCACGCCAACACCTTCTTCTTCATTCGTAATACGACTTAGGAAATCTGCTTGTTGGTGTAATTTGCCTGGTTTGTGAATGATTTGAAAATCGAACTCCTGTAATAATAAAAACCAGCGTACTAATCTTCCTTCTAGCTTAGTCTTGCTTAGCAAATGTGTCAAAGCTTGATGTCAACAATGAACTTGACTTTGTTTGCAAGCAAATAATGTCGAAATTTCTTTGCTGCATAAACCATTCCGAGAGCTTCTTTTCCGTAGTCGTGTAATTTTCTTTGCAGGTGCTAAATCGACTTGCGTAATATAATGGTCGATCTTTCCCATCCTCCTGGGTTTGCGTTAATATGCATCCGATAGCGTATGACGATGCGTCCACTTGTACATGAAACTCCTGTTGCCAATTTGGACTCGCTAAAATAGGAGCCTTCATTAATGCCTGCTTTAGTGTATTGAAACTCTGTTCGCATTCCGCATCCCATTTGAATGGTTGTTTTCCTCAAAGCATAGTTAATGGCTTCGCTATTGCTGCATAATTTTTGATAAACCTTCGATGATATCCCATCTTCCCTAAAAGCCGTCGTACTCCACTTACGTCTTTAGGTGGTTGCATTGTTTGTATGACTTTGATTTTATCTTGATCCACCATTATTCCGTCCTTGCATATAATGTGTCCAAGCAAAATCCCTGATCTCACGGAAAACACGCACTTCTCCGGATTAAGAGCTATATTGTTCAATCGGCATTTCCCGAAACACTTCGTTAAACAGTCCAGTGTATATCTTGTGCTCCATAAATACTGAAATCATCCAAGAAAACTTTCATAAACGTGGTCAAATAATCCCGGAATGTTTCGCTAACCAAACGTTGAAAGGTAAATGGTGCATTACATAGCCCAAAAGGCATAACGCGATACGCATATGTACCCCAAGGACTGATGAATGCCGTTTTCGGTTGATCCTCAGGATCTACTTGAACTTGGTTGTATCCTGAAAATCCATCCAGAAAAGAGTACATTTCATGTCCTGCTACTGTATCCAACAATTCTTCGGTGAATGGTATTGGGTACGTATCTCCCTTCGTTACATCATTCAACTTCTTATAATTGACGCAGATACGTAATTTGCCATTCTTCTTTGGGACTACGACTATTGGTGATAACCATTGGGTTTTCAATTGGATATATGAATCCAGCCTGTAATAACTTGTCCACTTCTTCTCTCACTTTCGCTAAAAATGTTGGATTCATTCGATATGCTTGCTGTTTCCTCGGAACTGCATGTGGTAATATTCTATCTTATGAGTACAAATCGTAGGTGGAACTCCCTTAAGATCTTCGTAGCTCCATGCAAAAACATCTGCATTTTGACGTAGTACTGCTATCAATTGTCTTCGGTATTCCGGCTCGAGATCAACTGCTATTCGTACTTTTCGTGGTCCATATTCACTTGTTTTAATTTCAACTTCTTCAGTCTTCTCATTCGTAGTAATTTCCAGTTTTTGTTGAGTACGTATCCTTTGTTCATCTCCGTCTCGAATTGTAACTGCTGCTGCACAGGTTGTTTAAACTTATCCGTTAGTCCAAGAGTATTCATATGTTGGTGTTGTTGATCACTAGTTACTGTCTTCTCCATGTTTTCTTCTTCCGGCGTCATCTGGTATAAATCCGCTTGTGTCTATGAGGTCTGGATTACTTTCGAATAGGAGTTTTTCTTCTTCCTGTTCAAGCCGTAATGCCAGTCGAAATCCTCCATTTGCAATGGTCGGGTCGGTCGTCCTATTGGTTTCTTCTGCTGCGTTCGAACAACCGCTTCTCGTCCACTCTTATAGAGTACCATTTCGTCATGCTCCCAATTATGTCGTACTTTTGCATCCCTTAACCATGGTCTTCCCAACAATATTTGGTATGGTTTACTAGTCTGCTCGATACGTAATACGACTAAAGATACCTTAAACTTGATTCCTGCAATTTCCATACACACAGATCTGATTATACCAATGGGTCTTACTTTCCTCTGATCAGCCATCCACCAAGAAAGGCGCATTTTCAATAGGCCCAAGTCCCAATTGTTTGCAATCTGTTCTTCAATTATGTTGACTCCTGAACCTCCATCAATAGGTATATTCTGAATATTTTTTTACCAATTCGAGCCGTAATCATTGGCACCTCCTCATCCCAGTCCTTCTCATCTGTAAGAACTTCCGTGGTATTCACTCCTACCTGACTTGTATCGCCTTGAATATTACTGACATCCAAAGCATTTGTTATCTGTGTTCGTAAAAATGGTGCTAATGTCAGTAACTCCTTATAGTTAACTGTACAGGTTGTTGCAGAATCACAGCAACAATACGATCTCCAAGTGGTACTGTTGATGTAGATTGCTGTGAATGCGTGCCATTTCATTAGTCATCGAGTCTTGATTTTCCCCTTGTTGCATTTTCTGAATTTGATCAGTTACTCGTTGTACTGTAGCCTTTTCTTTCTCCCAATTCTTGCGTATTGGTTCCTCTTTTTTGGCTCCATTCGTACTCGCTTGGCTCGTGTTACCGCATACGTCTCAGTTGAGGGTAGTTCTGCATCTTGCTCCCATTTACACTCGTAATTTTGTTCTTGATACTCATCTGGTAAGTCATCTCTTGTTGAACTTCAATTCTCCGTGTCGCTGGTTCAGTGGATGATGTTCCGGTGTTAAATTCACGTTGTGGACATTCTGGTGAATAATGTCCCAACTCCCCACATGTGTAACAGCGAATATTGTTAAGTCGATTACATTCAGTAGAATATGTCCTTTTTCTCCACATCTAAAACATGTCACATTGGATTCTGTCCTCGTAATGCTGGTGGAGGTGGTATTGGTGGTAATAACGGTGGTCCTGACTGTCGGAGCTGGTAACAAAGGTTGTCCTCTGCGTGGTACATCCGTATTATTACTTTGCCGGTAAATGCTCCGGATTCACGGGGAAATCTCCTTCCATTTCCATTTCTGCGTTCCCCATTATACGATCTTTGTGGATAGTCGTATGAATTAGCATTCCGTGGTGGTGGATAATCGTATGATTAGCATTCCGATTGTTGTTCCATCTAGGTGGTGGTGGAAAATTGTCAGTACGTCCCATGTTCCGACATTGCCTCGCTTCATGACCTATTCCTCCACACATCTGACACTTGGGTATCTTACATTCAGAAGCATTATGCCCTTCATTTTTGCATGTTGTACAAATATTGCTTTAGTTCTTGATCGTATTTCGCTATCCTTCCGGTATTGCCTTCTTGTTTCCCGTTCATCCTCATCTACATATTTTGGGGTATCACACTTCAAGTTGTTCTGCTTCTTTAATTGCTTCAACTAAATCAGGCGGTTTGATCAGTCGTACTTGAAGCTGTAAATTGTCTCGTAGTCCGTTGATATACCATTTCTTTGCCAAGTTTATCACTGATATCTCCGACCTCGCAACGTTATATAATCTCCGAAATCGTCGAGTGTAATCCTCCACTGCCTCAGTAGGTCCTTGTCGTATTTCTGCAACTGCACTGTCGGTCTCGCTTTCGATACTTTCGTACATAATAATTCCTGAATACTGTAAGTAGTACGCTGTACTTATCGATTGTGTTAGCATTTTCGTAATACCAATCGCTAGCATCTCCCTTCAACGTAAATGGAAATATTCAATTTCTCATCTTCATCCTTGATTTCATTGGCTATGCACCTTCTCAAACTGCTGAATATGCCGATTCGTATCTTCATTCTCAAGACCTGAAAAAGTAGCTGGTATTACCTTCCCCGTAATTGTTAATGTTCCCATCTCGTCCGGTAATTCCTCTGACAATAGTTCCCAGTTTCCTCGCGTTGATATTCGGGCTCGTGATCGTCACTCCCTGATTCACGTCCTTCTCTCCTGTAACTTCGCCGCATTCGTCGTTTGTTGCTGTCCTCGAGCTTCGACTTGTTCCTTTCTTCTCTGTTCCTCACGTTCTTCAATCCTCTTCCGTGTCTCTATTACTGCTTGTCGCCGTAAATACCGCTCCTCGCGTTCTCTTTGCTGTCTCTGCTTAATTTCTTCATATCTTTGGCGTTCTGCAAGAATACGTCGATAATCATCCATTCACTTACTATACCACAAGTCCATTCTCAGGTCTTCGCTCACTTTGTTCCATTTCCGCATAGCTGCTGATCTCAATCAAGACTCTCGCCTATCTCAATCTTTTTCCTTTCGTCACAACTCCTTTGAGTATCATCTGCCTTTCCTTTACATTATACAAACACATTATCAATCACCTACTAACACGACCATCCCTCCGTGGTCGCCATATGTTAACCCGTAATTTCCTACCCTCCGTACATCGTAGGATTCAGATAAACCCGTACTAAGGGTCTACCGGATTAAGTTAAAGACGTAATCAGACATCAAAAGTCAGGAAAAGGGTAAGGATGGCAAGGTGTATAGCAGGTAGCAGTACTATGGATCCCGTCACAGTACTGGAAAATAAGAACAGTATACTACATCACAGAAATATGAGTAAGAGATAGACGTATTGAGAGAGAAAGGAAACTTATATTATGTCCGCTCACGGCACATAGTACAAAATAACAGTATACTCGGGATGCCCTTCTAGTCCTAACTGGTCTATTTATACCGTACTCTAGCCGTACTAGCAGTTATCACAACTGCCTCCTAGCCTTATCCATTCGGTTACTGTAACTCCTCTTATCCTTATCCATAAATGCCGTACTCCGCTTCTACCGTATTGCGTGACGCCCCGTATGCGGTGGTGTATCAGTAACTCGTACTCCGATATATCCTTTCCACTCTCGGTTTTCCACAATATATATTGTTTTTGATATTTTCCCATTTATTGCCCATGAAATAACAAGAAATTCTACTAATGTCTAACTATGCTCCTAACATATGGTCACACTCATGAAGATATTGATGCGTTTTTCAGTAAGTCTCCAACTCTACAAAAGGACAAGTGCGCTTACCATACCGCATATGATGGAATCTTTTTGAAACTACATCTCCAAAAAAAAGTTGTGCTTTGCTTGTTGACTGAGGTGCCAGACTTTAAAAAAATTTCTCAAGGAGATATAAAAAGAGGGAAGTGATTCTTTAGTTGGTCACCTTGTGCCGTTACAATTCTTTTTCTC